>NW_027020174.1:1070714-1108970 GCF_013076305.1 Rhopilema esculentum | reverse complement strand
AAAGCAGTGAACTCAATTTAATAATATTCACATCCAACTTTTAAAAACTGAATAACATCAAGGCAAAGCAAACAACGTTCGTAAAAACACTTTAGAAACATGAAACAAAGTATTCTAAAGGTTCATTGACGATAATTCAACAATAAGGTGACAAGTCCTTTTGTAATTCAACACGCGATGCCGCAGTTCTTTTCTTGTTAAATCAGCAGCATCGCAGCGCAACTACACACAACACCTCCCCACCTAGCCTTGAAGTTCAAGGCGAAGGCGAGAACATCTTCTTAGGCTTAGGGGCCCGTTTTGATCTTCGTGGTTTGTGAGGACCGTACTCTGGTGTAGCTGGCCTTCTTTCGGTGGCAGATCCTGGCAGTTCCACGGAAGTAGCAGCGCTTGTCAGAGGTGGAGTTGCTCTTTCTGTAGACGGTGAAGGAGGAACTCCGGGATCATCATCTTCTACTGAAGCATAACGCGGCTGCAACTGCTCAAGGTGTCGTCTCCAAGTAGGGCCTTTTGGCTGTATTCGAACATTGAAAGATCGAGAGCCTTTGCGCTTGATGATTACAGCTGGCACCCAACGACCTTCTTTGTCTCTTCTAGGACCAAAGTAGAGGGCGTAGACAGGATCTCCGACTTTGTAAGATCTTACTACTTTAGAGATAATCTCTTTCTGCTGGGATTTGGTAGCCTCTCTAGCTTGTTTTCCCTGGGCTGTATGCGCTGGAGATGGTAATAGAGTATCAATCTTGGTTCTAATTTGACGTGAATTCAGCAGTTCACTCGGAGAATACCCACTGGAGTTGGGAGTTCTGCGAAACTGCATAAGGAATTCTTGCAGGGCTTTTCTGGGAGGAAGACTTGACTTCTTGAGTGCCTGCTTGAAAGTTTGCACAAGTCGTTCAGCTGCTCCATTAGTGGCAGGATGGTATGGAGCTCCGGTGAGATGGACAATGCCTCGCTCTTTACACCAAGTCTGGAATTCGACTGACATGAATGCAGAAGCGTTATCTGTTACTAAGGTGTGTGGGTAACCGAAATGCGCAAAGTCCTGCTCCAATAGGTCAACCGTAGCTTTGGCTGAAACGGACTGTGTTGGATGGATGCATGGGTATTTAGAATATGCATCTGTAAGCAGCAACCAGTTTGTACCCATGAAGTTGATCGCATGGTCAAGGTGTAATCTGCTCCAGGGTTTCTCTGGAAGCATCCATGGGTGAATTGCAGGTTTGGCTGGTCTGTTCTGATGCTGACCGCAAGGTATGCAGTGTCTGCATGTGGCCTCAATATCCTCATCGATGTTTGGCCAATAGACAGCCGTGCGAGCCAGTTGCTTCATTCGCTGCATTCCAAAGTGTCCTAGGTGAAGAAGTCCCAGAACGTTTCTTCTCATGCTTGCTGGAATCACCACTCTCGACCCATGGACTAAACAACCATTACATATGGACAGTAAAGTAGCAACCTGTCGGAATCGGTGCATTTCCGTTCCTTCATCGTTCTTCTTTGGTTGCCAGCCTTCTCGAATGAATCTCATTACCATTGAGATTATTGGATCCTTTGCTGACTCTCTTGCAAGAGATCCTTGTTCTGCTGGAGTGACTTTCTCGTCAATTGTCTGTATCTGGCAGACCATTAATGTGTCATCTACACTTTCCTCCTCATCAAATTGTGAATCTTCCTGCAGAGGTAGACGACTGAGAGCGTCAGCATTAGCGTGATCCTTAGTCTTCCTGAATTCAATCTTGTAGTTGAATTGGCTTAACATTAGAGCCCAACGAGCCAGTCGGTTAGCAGCCATTAGAGGAACATCTTTTCCAGGCCCAAATAAGGCTAACAGTGGTCGATGATCTGTGACCAGTACAAACTTCCGTCCAAATAGGTACTGGTAGAACTTCTTCAATCCAAACACAATTGCCAGGGCTTCTTTTTGGATTTGGCTATAGTTCCTTTGACTTTCTGTGAGAGTTTTGGAGACATTGGCAATTGGGCGCTCGCTTCCATCTGCAAAACGATGAAATAATACGGCTCCAATTCCAACGTTTGAAGCGTCGCATGCCAGACCTAGGATGTGTTTCTCTTCAAAATGAACCAGGACATTCTCTGAAGAAAGCAAGTCTTTCAGACGTTGGAAAGACTTTTGGTGTTCTTGTTGCCATTTCCACTTGACCGTCTTCTTTGTCAGCTTGTACAAAGGCTCTGCTATTGTAGCTAGTTCTGATGGTAGGAATTTGGCATAGAACTGGACAGATCCTAAGAAAGCTTTAAGACTTGAAACGTTTGTAGGAGCTGTCATTTTAAGAACAGCATCTACCTTAGGACCTTTTGCGATTCCTTGTTGTGACAGTAGATGTCCCAAATACTCAACATATGGCTGGGCAAAGTGACATTTTTCCTGTCGACAACGGAGACCTTTGTCTTGCAGTCTTTGGAGCAAACGCCGAAGATTGCTCAGGTGGTCCTCAGCATCAATACCGCTTACAAGGATGTCATCCAGATAGGTAGCCACACCAGGAAGGTCTACAGTGAGCTGATCCATGATCTGTTGAAAGTATCCGGGGGCAGATTTGATACCAAATGGAAGTCTTTTCTGCAAAAGCACTCCCTTATGAGTGCTAAGTGCTAGTCTTCGTTGACTTTCCGGCGCAAGCTTGATTTGGTTATATGCATCTGCCAAGTCAATTTTGGTGAATCCATATCCTCCTCCCAATCTTCTCATAAGATCTTCGGGGAGAGGAAGCGGGTGTCGATGTTCCTCCAGTTGATGGTTGACTGTGACAGAATAATCCCCACAGACTCTGATCTTGGGTTTATTTTGTCCTGGGAGCACAGCCTTCTTGATAGGAACCACTGGAGTCCCAAATTGACAAAATTGTGTGGCTTCCCATACTCCTTTTGTTATACCTTTCTGGTATTCTTCTTCCAAATCAGCTTCCATGGCAAATGGAACTGGCCGTGCTTTCCTGAAGATAGGCTGGACATTGGGCTTAAACTTTACTTCGAGTTCATAGTCCTTGAGGCATCCTAATTCCGGTTTCCATAAATCTTTAAATTCATTGCACAATTTCTTGCATTTCTCCTGTAGTTTGATGTCGGCCTTTAGATTGCTAAAGACTGCATGACATGATTCGACATCGTTGAGTGCTTGGTCTACAGAAATGCCCAGCTCCTTAGTAGCAGTTCGTCCCAATAGGTTAAGTTCTGGGATTTCTGACACTGTATACTTGATATCACGTGTCTCCTCTGACTCCTGTGTTGACGTTTTGGCGACGAACGTACCAATGATTGGTAAACTATGTTTACTTGCTGATTCATAGTGTAAATCAGGCTTCTGAAGATTTGGACTTCCCAAATCCTTCCATGTCTGCTTTGAAATGAAGTTCCCATTCGTTGCAGTATCCAGTTCCATTGTGCATGTTTGCCCTTGGATCTTGATAGGTACTTCCAGCTTTGGCAAGGATCTTTCATTCACTGCTTTGATTTCATGGATGAGTTTTACCGGCGTCTTTGAGCTTTTAATAGTTGCAGAATTTTTCTTTCTGCATACCTTCGAGATGTGTCCTTTAATTCCGCAGAAGTGGCATTCTGAGTCCTTGAAACGGCATTGTGGTGCTTGGTGGGTTTCAACACCACAGCGGTAACAAGCTGATTTGCCTGTCTTGGACTTGGTTTCCATTGCTTTGTTAGAGGGCCGTAGAGCGACCTTGTGTACAGATTTTGGCCTAGCCCCATAAACCGTGTCTTTAGCCACTTTAGCTGCATCCTCTGTTTCTGTGGCAATTTCAATAGCCCTAGCAAAATCCAGTTCGTCGTCCTTGACCTTAAAAAGGGCTTTAAGCACTGCCTCATTGTTTACAGAACAAATAAAACGAGATCTGAGTGCTTCATCCTGAGGATCCTTGATGGATGCAAAACCACAGGTGGCAGCATCTTGGCGAATACGTGCCGCAAGCTCCTGTAGCGTTTCACCTGGCTTTCTGCGCATATCACTCCAAAACTTGAAGCGTTCGTGTACAACAAATCGTTTGGGGTCATATTGCGTCTTCATGAAATTTACAATTTCATCCATGCTAAGATCATTAATTTGCTTGGGTGGATTCTGCTGTTTTGCAAAATTTCCCAGTAACCGGTAAACATCCTTAGATTGATTAATTAGGAAAATTTGAGCCTTTCTATCGTCATTAACATTATGTGCACCAAAAAATGTCAAAAATCTATCGTAGTAGTCAGGCCACAATTCACTTGTAGAATCAAATTGTTCGAAAACAGGTACTGAAGGTAATGTAGAAGTAAAACGTGCAGTTCCTGATTCTGAAAAAGACATTGTATGGAGAAGAGCCTTCATTTGTTCTTGATGAGCTGCCGCTTGAGCTTCCATTTGTTTTTGCTGATTTGCAATTTGCAATTGCATTAATTCGATTAATTTTGCAGTTTCCGACATGTTGATAATAGCTTCGCTTAAAATCGAACGTGAATAAAATCTAATACCGTGCTTACCGGATTATTGAAGCTGTATAAAAAAAAGTGGAATACGACCTGTTGATTTTCTTAGGTGAGTTGTTTGTAAAATGATGATAGCATCCTACTGACTGCGCCAATTAACTCCTGTTGTATCTGTGAGGAATTTTCTAAATACTCCAGTGATCCGTTTGCGTTCAAGTCGAGATCACAGTAATAAAACATCGGAAAGCAGTGAACTCAATTTAATAATATTAACATCCAACTTTTAAAAACTGAATAACATCAAGGCAAACAAACAACGTTCGTAAAACACCTTAGAAACACGAAACAAAGTATTCTGAAGGTTCATTGACGATAATTCAACAATAAGGTGACAAGTCCTTTTGTAATTCAACACACGATGCCGCAGTTCTTTTCTTGTTAAATCAGCAGCATCGCAGCGCAACTACCACAACACCATAAAACTCTAGCTTTTTGCATCGTATGCCATGGTCAACCGTGTCAAATGCCTTTTTCAGGTCAATAAAAACTAATCCCACCAGCTTCTCCAAATCTAGTTCTTTATACTAGTCATCAGTGTTTTTAAGCAAACATGTTACGGTAGAGTGAGGTTTACAAAAGCCAGACTGTTCTGGGGATAAATATCCATCATCATTCATGTGCTGGTACAATTGGTTAGTCACAAGTCTTTCGAACAGCCTTGAGATGACAGGCAAAACTGATATAGGGCGATAGTTAGACTTATCATTTTTGTCCTCTTCTTTAAAAATTGGAGTAACTCTGGCCAATTTCCATGAATCTGGAAAAATGTTAGTTTCAAGTGATGTATTGAACAAACAGGCCAAAGCGTTTTCAATGTGAGGTAAAGCCAGTTTTAGATAAAAGCAGGAGATATTGTCATTCCCAAAGCTCTTAGAAGATTTGGTTTTGGAAATCGAATTCCTAATTTCCTGCACTTCTATCATCCCAAACTTGAATTTGACATTGTCATTAGTAATATCGAAGTTCCCAGACAGAAGAGGGTTAGGAACAGCTTCGATTTTGCTAGCTAGGTTTCCACCAATTGTACAGAAAAATCGATTTATTGAATTTGAGATTTATTGTATAAATGTGGGCATTTACATATTTGTACGAAATTACAACAGGACTACCTTCATCAACATTATCAGAAGATTGTGGTATGGTCACAATATCAGTCTGTCTCAGTCTGCAGTGTATGGTGGTTTTCGACAAGATCTCGCGCGTGAACTGTGAACTGTCACGCGTGGATTGTCGCGTGTGCCGTCTTTGGGATTGTTGAGTGTTTTAAGTCGGCCATGTTTCGACATCGAAAATGATATCCTGGGTACCAGAGATCTGATTTGCAGTGACCCTCAGGTTCATTGAATCTATTATTAACGTTTGTTATTATTTGGGTAATTTCTATCATTTGTTTTGGAACTTTAGTAGATATTCAGGTAAAGAGAGAATAAAGAGAGAATAAAATTTACTAGAAGCAAGCAACATTCATATTCTCAGACCTTTGGTTAAAGTCTCCATTATCAATTTTTTTTTTTAAAAGCAAAGGCCCGGGAGGCGATCGCAATTTTGCAACCAGGGCCAGACCGCGCCTGCAAGCAAGGGTCTAAGGGTTACCATGTCTCTGCATCTTCCACCAAGATAGAATGTCAATATTTGATATCAAACTTTTTCCCGAGGGTCCTCTCCATATAATTACACAAGAATTTGCACTTATCAATAAGGCAAATGGTTACTTTTGTTGTCTATTGTAATTCAGTATCTACATAGCTTAGAATTTATACACTAAATGCAAAGTCGACTGATCTAAAATTCATGAACCTAAATGTACATAAAAATGTACCTTTGAGTGAGAATGAAACTTAGACAGAAACATTCTGGGTCATTCAGTTGCATTATCAAAGATAACAATTTACAGAGGTTTTTGGGGCTCAGCCCGTCTCAAGCAACCTTATGCTTGGATTTGCAAATCCTTAACTTTCCGAGATAATTTTTTAAACCGTTTTTTCTATTATTTTATTACAAAACCGTTTTTTCTATTATGAAGTAAAAAAAACTGTTTATATACTGATTGATATAATTTGACCTATTTCCGAACTTATTGTCGTATATTTCTATTATTTGTCTATCATTTGCATTATTTCAGTGAATCATTTTTTGCATCATTACAGTGTCTCATTTTCGTACCATGGGTTCCATAACCTCGATGAAAGACTGGGTGGGTGAAAGAGTGGATCGGTGAAATAGTTGATAGACCACCGTTCGACCATCTCTATAACAAAATGAAATGAATATCAGTACAGTCGTGGGCCTAACATGTATCCCTGCCTTACACCTGCCTTGCATCTACAAGTATCTGAACTGATCACCCTTCAGCATTTTGCGCATTTTCAAAATAACTATGTCAAAGTCCTTCTGTAAAACACATGGTATAAAGTTTTGGGCGCTTACATTTATATTTCAAATACACGCTCATAATACAGAAAGACTGTGTCTGCAGTAGCGTGCTGGGGAAAAGATCGCAGGGGGGGGCAAAGAGGCAAAATGGCGCACCTTCAGAGTTTCAGAAATATGCAGTAAAGTACAAGAGTTCGGACGGAAGCACGCCTATCTATATCTATTTATCTGTGGCCGTACCGAAAGACCTTTAAATGAAGGGGAGAAAGGGTAGTCAATCACTGACAGGACGTGAAAGAGAACTTTCAAAAAAAGACCTTAGTATTGTTCGGCTCTTTTGTGTAAGTGTTCCTCGCTTGCTAGCTGTTTTGGCAAGGGCGCCTTCGGCGCGCCTTTAAAGTGAAAATTCATTTTGGCTGCCTCTTGCCCCCTTGCCCCCTTGCCCCCTTGCTCCCTTGCCCCCTCGCCCCTGCCAGCACGCCACTGTTTGTTTGCAAGTGTTTCCAGTTTCTCATCTCTTTTCAGATCTTTCTTTTAAGTTATCTTCATGACATTTCTTTAGTCACTTAATCATATCAGTCGATTATTCATAATGCCTCCTGTATTTATTTGTCCAAAGTTGTGTTTCTCTTCAAATGAAAGTATTCGTTTTTCATTTCATTTTAAATTCTTTATACACAAAAATCCCTTCAGCTTACAACTAAATACCAAATAAGAAAATAAATATCCTAGTTACATTAATATAATTTATATATAGTTAGAGCTAAATTATGCACAGTATATGCTAAATTATGCACAGCAGCTGCTATAAGTACTTTAGAGTATTTTATAGCAGCTGCTCGTCCAGGGAATCGTGTTTTATGTTGTGTTCAGCTCATAAAATAACTTTTCAATTGCTTTTTGAATTTACTAAGTGTAGAGAGCTCTCCCATATTGATGGGAATATCGTTCCAGGCTTTCAGAGCCGAACAGTGAAAGCCTCTCTTGACGTATTCAAGGTTATTTCTTGGGATTTGTAGGTCTCGGCAATTCTTTGTTCGGTAGTTGGAGTGCTGGGTCCTATGATGATATTTATCCCAAAGGCTTTCGGGATATTGTCTGCTGATTATTTTGTATGTCATAACTGATCCATCGAACTTTGTAAGATGCTCAACGGTTAGCCAGTAATGAGACCAGTTGTCTTTTAGTCTGGCCTTATCAATAAGTGCACGGTACACATGTTCGAGCTGGGATTGTGAAATAAGATTTTTCAGTTTTTTAGCGAATCCAGACCGCCGTTAATCTTCTCTTTCACTTTGCTAAATTGTTCATCTCAGTTTAGCCCTTCGTCCACCAATGCCTTTGGATGGATAATTTGATTGACAAAATTTAGACACTGAATATAAAGAGCAACAGTCACGAAATTATTTGTTTAAGATAAAAGCAGTTGTAAAAGTTGCTTTGTATGGAGCTTTATTGTTTTGATTCTATATGTTATGCAGGAAACTAAGCATCAAAAAAAACTCCGTAGAGTCACAGGCAATATTCTCACATGATTTCTCTCGGTTTCTCTAATCAAATGATACATCTTACGTTTTTGCGCTGCATTACTCTAAAGTAAATCGCTCGCTGTATCGTAAATAGAATCTCATTCGCGGGCCAAAAGCCTCATGGGATTAGAATTAATGGGCTAATACCTTGGGGCTCTATTACTGGGCGGCAAACCGCAGTATCAAAATAAGATTTCGCTCGGGTAGTTTGCCGCAGCCATAATCCATTTGTATTTCGTAGGACCCATCCTTCACCCAAAATTAGTTGGATAAACTACATTACCACAGGGCCATCAGTGTTTGGGGGGAGACAACGGGGACCAGGGCCTTCAAATGATTTTGAAAGATATGGTAATGCTAAAAGCTATTCTAAAACATCACACCGAAAAGGTCATTTTGCCCACGCCCTTTAATAAAAACAGGTAAGCTCCACCCCTGTTAAGTAGTTTCAGGACCTTGAGTGGGGGCCTTTTTATGTCTAAATTTCAGAGGCTAATACCAATACTTTTCTACTACCAGCCACCCCTGGTCCACCATAACCCCTAATGATTTAATCTTCGCAACTCGCTTTATTTCTGAATCATTAAGGTGCAGTGGTTTTGAGATTTCAACTTTATTTGTCCTCCGTGGATGGCCAATAATCATGTATTCAGTTTTTTCGAGTTTACGCTTAGTTTGTTCATCCGCATCAATTCCGAGATTTTTTCTAAATTCTTTGTGGGCATTTGTAAGTAGATCTTCAATGTTACTAGATGTTAATGTAACATGTGTGTCATCTGCAAACATGCTAGCCTTACAGAATTCTCAGCACTTTTCAAAGTCATTTATGATAAACAGGAGTGGTCCAAAGCATGATCCTTGAGGTATACCACATGCTACCAATCTAGCCCCCGACTGTTGTCCATTAACTGAGCAGAATTGTTTTCTATTACTTAAGAAGGATGTAAACCATGCTCCCGAAATTCCCCTCATACCGAGTGCATTTAACTTTTTCATCAGTATTGCATGATCTATGGTATCAAATGCCTTTTTCAAATCCAGAAATATGGCCAAGTTGAGCTGTTTTTTGTCCATGTTCTCATACCAAAAGCCAGTGCCATTTATCAAGGATGTTATAGTAGAATACAGTTTTCGAAAAGCAGATTGATTTGGGGTCAATACTTTGTTCGCTATGAGATATTTAGCAAGCTGATCGTGAACTAGTCTTTCCAACAGCCGAGAGAAAACTGAGATGACAAAGATAGGTTTATAATTATTTCCATCCCTTTTTAAGCCTGATTTAAAAATCGGTTTGACTTTTGCTAATTTTCAGATATCTGGGAAAGCATCATACTTTAATGATGAGTTGAAAATCATGTTTAGTGGTTTCCAAATTAAGTCTGTGGCATCTTTAATAAGCGTAGTGGAGATCTAAAGTATACTTCAGCTGTTGCTTTTGTGGGTGTCGTCCCTCAACCACACCCCATCCGTGCGGCTCTTGCTATTTCTATCAATTCTTTGATTTAAAGTTAGCAGTTGAAAACATTTTCAAGATTTTTGAACAGAATTGACAAGGATTTCTGGATTTCTTGGAATTTTCTAAAGATTTCCAGGGGCTGTTAATGGCTTGAGAGCCACCCTGCAATTTCGATACCAAACCTCCGCTGCTTGTTTGACATTGTTCTTGGCTATACCGCAGGTAACTTTTTTTCCCTTACTCATTTTTTCCAACATATCTACACTCGCGTCTACACTTTTTTATAAGAACACTTGGCTCCATTTTCAGCCTTACTTTTTCGCATAAATTGAGCTTAACGTGTTTCTTATTTTGTTTCCTTTTTTGGTAATAGAATTTTCTGTGCATAGTAGTGTCAAGACATGAAATGTGCTTAATAAAGTAATGAATGCTATTTGCTTATCGCTTTCTGTTTCTATCTTCCTATTCTTTCATTTTTCAATTTTTGCTGGTATTTTATTTCTTGAGTCTTGTTGAATTTCAGCCTGCCTTGTTTCTTATGTTGTTCTTATTTTTTTGTAAATCTCGGCCGACATTGGCTTTTTCATCCAAGGATGACCATCTTGTGACTAACAGGGTGACCAACAGGTGACCACAGGATGCCCAGATAAAATTCAATTCAATGTTTTCAGATTTTGCGCGGGAAGAAGCGAATGGCGGATTCAGAAGTCTTCAAAACACCATCACGACCTTTGAAAAGGCCATGTTTGGGTAAAGATAAAAGACCAACCGAGACAGAGTATTCACCGATTACAATCCCACCATCACCAATGATGAAGAAACTTGGATGTGGCACTGGCGTCATTGTCTATAAGCTAGATCGTGGCTCGTTTTCACCCAGTTTAGGCACGACAAGAAGATCACCTTGGGCTATCAAGAAAGCCAAAAGGATGCGTCAAGAAGCACTTGAAAGACTTAAACGAGAAAGTGAAATCTTGAAAATGCTGAATCACCCAAATATTATCAGTTACAGGTTGGCAAAGTTTTTTTGTTTATGGCTTTTGATTTGATATTCATATCAGGCCCGTCGGAACCGGGGGCGCTGGAGCCCCCCTATAATTGCCAAACTGTAGTATGTTTCCTTTATATCAGTGTACTGAATGAGAAGGAGAACAATGGGCAGCCCCCCCCCAATATGAATTTCGTTCCGACGGCACTGATATTAATAAAACCTTTATAACAGTTGAACAATTTTGTACGGAGTGGAGGTAGGAGCTCAGTCATTCTCTGTTTCGGGCAATTTTTTATCTTCGTATTTGCTAAAAATGGATCACAGAATCGGCATCTTCATGTTCAAATAAGTCTACGTCGAAATTTCAAGATGAAGATTTTAAGCCTGAAGTTCAATTTTGGGAAGGGTCTGTAGATAGCGAGATGCAGAATCAATGATATCAACCCGGAACGGTGAATTGATGATAACTGCAACTCGAGCAAAACAAATTTCCTTTGCAGCGCCAACAAGTCAAGAAACAGCCAACATATATGTATGTTAGAATTGTCATGTGTTAAATGTTTGGTTCAATTAAAACAGATCTGTGTGTTCTGACAGTATAATTCTGCAACATGTGTAATCTCAAGGACAACAATACTTGCCATTTTTTATGCTACCTTAAATTTATTTGCTTACTTCTGCAGACAGTTTACACTGATGGAAAATGGTGATGGTTGTCTTTCAATGGAGCAAGGAGGAATATCTCTTGATACACTGATTGAAAGATATGGTGAAGAAGACATGGCCTTTACAGCAAAGGAAGTTGCAAGTGTTTCACTTTTTGTGGCAAGAGCATTGTCCTATTTGCATGACACACACAAGCTGCTTCATGGGGATGTGAAAAGTGGAAATGTTCTTATCACAGGTACGTATCCCTCCAAATAGTTTATCAGTGCTTTGCTTTATGTACAATAGAAATTTAACTTTAAATCAAATGCTTTTGCACTTGGGGACTATACAAATGTATGATTGGGTTGTCTTTTGAGGGTCATTGCTATGATGGGGCATAGGGAGGGGATGATTCCCACCTGGAATAAGATTTCATTGAAAAAATAAGGAGTTTTTCGCTATGGTAGGGTAGCCTTACTGGCAAATCTTCAGACTTGTTGGCAGATAAAGGTTCTCAGCATTTTTTGTCATTTTTGTCTGAAAATAGGATCTGAGCAGTTTCTATCAAGCAAACTTGTTATGTGCAATTTCTTGGTGTTTTTCTCGAAAAAATCTTTCATTGAAATATTGAATAACAGGATTAGCTAGGTTTTGTGATTTATTTTTCAAAGTGAGACTCAAGCTACTAACAATACTAACAATGATACTTTCTAGCTCAAAAAAACAACTGTGCAATCTGGTAGATCAGTTTATTAATTTGAAGCTAAATGCTGGAATGACATTCCCATGGGTATAATAAGTTACCCATGCTATTTGCTTTCATCATTAACATAAATCTTTCCTCTTTGAAAGTAATTACCAAGATTGACCTTAGAAAAGTAGACACTCAATCTGCCCTGGCCATAATCACATTTAAAGTAGTGAACTTTATTTTTAATATTATAAAATAAAGAGGGAGCTCTCTCATAGATATATTTGACCACAGAAGGAGCCCCACCTTTAAGGTATTCCCTCCATAAAATTTATCTAATTCTTTATGCTAGCTTGGTGTTAATTTTGCTTACTGATGAATTGTTTTTCTGTAATAATGTAATATTTCTGTAATAATGTAATATTTTTATAATAATGTAATATTTTTGTAATATCCTCTAGTTCTTCCAACAAATTTATGAAGTGGTATTTAAAAGGCATATGTCACATTTGCAGTTGGCTAATACAACAAAAGCATATGGAGTGGAATTCCATTGTTTTGTGACTTTTCATTACTGCTTCATGAATTTTTGCTGCCATGAAAATTCAACCTTGATCCTGTACTAAACAAAACAAATAATTGTATTGCATTGGCCAATTAGTCTCACAACACATGCCCTTTAAAATTTGAGACTTTAACTGAACACCCCCTCTCCTTGAACACAATAGCTAGCAATTGCTCTGGGGGAACTTTTCATATTACGACCGTATTCATATATTTCAATTTGTTCTCCATGAATGTAATTCTGTTAACATCACAGCAACTTTTGTATGACTCTCTGCTCATTAGAATTAATCTTAGAAGCAATTATTGACATTGTTTACATTGCCTATACATCATTTTATTTAATACATTGAGAGTACCTAATAATTTACAGATGATTTCAAGCATGTGAAGCTTTGTGACTTTGGTGTTGCACTTAAGATGAAAGAGGACCTGTCTGGCCCACTGGATCCAAGTGAGTTTTACACTGGAACACAACCCTGGTGCAGTAAAGAGGTTTTGGAAGATGGCCCAATCACAGATAAAGCTGATATCTTTGCATATGGCCTTCTTATCTGGGAAATGCTGGCACTGGATATCCCTCATGTCAAGTTAATGACAGGTAATTGTCTTCTTTTTATGCTTTCCAGCCCTGGCCGTTTGAGGCAGGCGGTCGCCCGCGCACGCCTCCACGCTCGCCTCGGGTAAGCGTCGCACGTTAACTTGCCGCCTTGGTCTTCCTTTCATTTCTTGACACCTTTTGAAGTAAAACTAAAATATTGATAGGAACTTGATCCCATGTTTTGAATTAGAAATAACGTTTTAATCTCTCAGGAAGTCTTCACGCGAAAAACAAACAAAGCATAAGGGAAGAAAATCCTTTGAATGGTTTCATTTTAACCAGAATGTAATTTCGAAGGCCAATTTAGTATTCCTAACACGTGAAACCCGAATCATTTCAACATGGCGAGTAACCAGAAAGGATCGACTGTTGAGCTAAGAACTTTTAAAAAATACGACAACGGGGCTGTTCTTGGAAGAAAAATTGAGGAGATAGATGGAATAGAGATGGTGACATTCGTTTGGTGCAAACTTTGCGCTAAACATAAAGCTTCTTATTTTCTTAAATCCGCTTTACAAAGGGAGTGCAAAGGCGGCTGTTGAAGCCTACATCAATGGAGCAAATTTTGAATGTTGTTGTTTTGCGATTATACAAAACTATCATTTTATTTTTGTCAGAGATCTTAGCTGTCAACTTAGCTGATAAAGAATGTTGTTTATTCGTACACTTTTATTGACGACTTTCAAGAGACTAAAAATCGGCCGCCTGGCTTTACCGAGGAGAGCGATGCGCGCCTGCTAAAATGCTCGCGGCCAGGCCTGCTTTTTTGTTGACATTAAAGAGAATGGGTTTTTTAAAGCATTTAGTATTTTTGTGGCTAAATAAATAAAATAGATTAATCCTTTCAAACAGATGGCGATGATGAAGAAAATTCAGATGATCCAGACAGATCTTTTGTAAGTGATAGTCACAATGAAGATGCATACACCGAAGCTCTAGGCACAAGACCTGCATTGCCAAACAGAAATTTTGACTCAGATTACCTTCCTATGATTGGCCTTTTTGCATGCTGTACCGAGGCTGATTACAAAAAGAGACCATGTGCAACACAGTGTGCCAAAGCAATTGAGCCTTTAGCAAAAGAACTCAACGTGATCAGTTGCAGTATAGTTGATGGTGAACTTATAGACAATAGCTACAAAAAGACTCTATAAATTGAACTTGTTTCTGATTATTATTTAAATAATCTAAAAATACAAACTACCTTATATTCATGTAAATATTGTTTGAAAATCATCTGGCAGAGCATCTCTAGAGCTAAAGAGTAACACAGGGCTGCATAAGTGGGCCAGCCTTCAGGAAAGGCCCATTGCTACAGGGGGTTTGTGGGATGTGACACCCCATTGAAATAAGTATATTTGTGTAAACAAGGAGATTTTTGCCATCTAGGGATGCTTAGTAGGCAAATCTCCAAACTTGTTGACAAACAAAGGATGACTCACCCACCTTGAGACTTGGATGGCAAATAAGACTACAGAGCCCTTAGGAAACCCCCCTTTAGAACAATAGCTAGTGACACACCTGCTTCAGGAGCATATTCATAAAAATAAAGGATTTCCCACATTGAGCAAGGTATTTCTTCAATTTTACATGACGTCACACCTAAGAAATCTATCGCTATTCTTAGCTTGTAGTTGGTAGTTTGTTAAAAATTATATCACAGAATGAAGCAGAAAATGTTTATTTTGTAAAAAATTAATATTCATTTTCTCGTATTTAAACATTTCACATGAATACCATCATGGCTGGACGTAGTGTGTGACCATTTCCAAGTGTTGATTGATTTTTTAAGCACGTTCACATTCCTGAAATTCCACTGCTTACAATATACTTATTAAAATTGCTTGAAAATAGATAAAAATTGATAAAAAAGAATACATTTATATAAAGAATACTAAAAGCAACATTCGAGTTTACCGTAAATTATCTTTTTAGCCCGCGGGGGCTAATTATTTTTCAGCACTTTAAAGGGGGGCTTATAAGAGAAGAGGGTTAAATTGAGAGAGAGAGGGCTTAATAAATATTTTGTAACAAAAAACCTTTTATAGTGGTAAACTAATTTTTTGTTATTGGTGAAATAAAAACGTCAATTATTAATTCTAAAATATCTTCTTGGGCCATGTCGCCTTTCCGAAATCGAGCATTCGAAAAAAGTCGGCTTTATCCTTCAGAGTACCAACGGCCTTAATTTTGGGAAAAGGCTCTCGCATGTCCCGTGCTTAATGCACATCAAATCTTTGGCTTCGGACCTGTCGTGACTAGAAGAGACATGGTGTGAATTTTGATTTGATGTAACTCTCTGTTTTTGTCAAGTTTACTGCTGAAGCATCAGCATCAAACTGGGGAGGGAGACTAAATTGAGATGGGGGGACTAATTAAATATTTCATTCTGAAAAGGGAGGCTAATAAGTGAGGGGAGCTTTATTGAGAGGGGGGCTAAAAGAGAATTTACGGTATATAACAAAAAGAAATGATGGAAACCTAATTACATATAAAATAACTTCTTCAAGGAGATATTCTCTCAGTTGGTTAAGTAACCGAAAAAGATCACACTTGTCGCAAGGTATCATTTTGCAGCACCTTAATTTCAACAGTAGTCAAATTGATTGTTGATATTGAAATCCACTTTGTATTTGTGTAGGATGGACGTAACTCAAGTTTACAGTAAAAGGTAATAATCAAATAGTGTTTTTCAGAAGAGATGGCTTGATTAACGGAGCCAATTTGTTCTAAAGGCCTGCATACTGAGAAGATTTCAAACAATGATGCAAGGTGTACTTTTGAGTCATAAAGTATCACCATTAAAGCTTGCCATAAATCAGACTGTATAACTGATGTAAAAGTTTTGAAATAATTTGAAAAAAGGAAGCGAGAGATCATTTTGGTTATTCATAAACAAACAAAAAAGACAGGGACAAAGCAAAAGGACAAGTAACAAATTAATTTCTCATATTTGGATAACAATTTGGATAAAGCTTAATTTCAATGCTCGGTTCAGAGCCCAATTGTTTAGGTGATTTGGAACCTGTTTACATCAAAACTTGTGTAGGAAGACTTCGTTTTTTCACTTGGACTTTCCAACTAGGTGAGGGGTTAGCGGTCGCTGATTGGTTGAAAATAAGAAGCTTACCCCATGCACCATTCTTTCTCTCACGCTCTGCAGCTAGATAACATTCTTGATTAGCTTTGGGTTCTGTATTATATTTGATACTTGTACAATTCGTTATGTTTTTGCATTTACGTGCCACCTTCAAACTATTGAAATACTATACGCAAATACTAGTATGTGCTTAAGCCTGATTTCTCGATCCAAGAATTTAAAATGACGAGAAATGAACTGACTTGCTCGCTCGTGCGCAGCCTGAACGGCCCCAGAAGATTGTTTCTTTTGAAGTTCTTGACGATTCCAATCTTTAAACCCCAGATCAGAATGCTATCTTGCCAGCGGGGACTAGTTTTCCTATTTCAGCCGGGACTGTCATAAGACCTTGATATACAAAGGCAAAACTGTTGGTGGCTTTCCTTCGCTTCTCTGCAGGAAACACATGTCGGCTATCACACGGTGGTTGTAGATGCCTTTCTGTTATCTGTTTTCTGCTTCACGATATCCTTAAACATTGCGAAGATTGCACTTCTGCCGTTAGGGTACATTTTCAGGTCAACATTCAAATGTAGGACAGTATGTTCCCATTCATCAATGCGTTTCAAAAAAGCAGCCATGGTACCAAAAATGAAGATGTTTCCAACAACAACAGTGCCAACGGCTCCCCATTGAATCTAAAATTGGGATTAAGATACAATTATTCATCAACGAAAAAACATTATATCGCAGATGCAAAACATTGAAATCCTAAATTGACAAAAACTGCAAAGAAATTTACAGTTACCTTCGTTTAAAGAAAGTCTTCTAAGGGTCATAATGAATTACGGAGACACCAAGATGCATTCCGAAACTGTCTTTTGGTAAAAGCTCTGTGAAAAATTAATCTATTTCATGTGATTGTCTTTGCCACATTAATGATTAACTTTTACTTAAGACCCCTTGAGGTAGAGAATGTTTTATGCACTATGTCGAGAAGATCCTCTTCCTTTTTCAAACAAAAAGCTGATTTGTTTCGTGTGTATACGTGTGTCTCGTATGTCAAAAGACAGAAGGTTGGATATCGATCTTCGTGGATCCTTCATTGAAAAATTATCCCTTAACGATTTAATGGAGAACCTCTGTAGCTATATTATGAGTTCAAAAACCTTTGATTTCTTGTACTACATCGTTCGAAGGAATTTGTCACTGTGGATGGTTTTGGTTGGTCTTTACTTTAGAATGTTTATATCGCTGGACAACATAAGAAGAAGCTGGACTGCCAAACAATAACGCGAAAAACAACAATCCAAGATCTTGACTTGCTCATCTTGTCTTATGTTGTTCCTCGTTTCCGCTATGGTTGGTTTTAGCAGTGCCCTGGTGTCACGTTGGTTGTGTACTCAAACAAGATATTTGCAACAACAGAGTCATTGCTGCCTAATACCAGAAGCGGATGATTAACAAAGAAAGTAGCCTTTGAAAAAACGATATCAAAAGTCAGTTATGCTTCCATGATAGCAAAAAAGATAAAAATTTACATGTTTTATAAAAAAGAAAGCGAATTATTTAACAACAAATGTTTCAGGTATCTTTGTTTGCTATTGAACGTTTAGAGAACAGTCTAAAAAAGTTTAAAGTTAAGGGCTATCGAACTCAGAACCAGGCCGAATCATGATACAAATTGCGCACTTCTAAATGTAAGGACGGTTTAGTGGTTAGGGTCAAAGACTACCAGATTTCAGATTTTCTTGAAATGGAAGTCGGGAGTTCCTCCACTTGACATTGTTAGATTTTTATACTCATCTTAGAGGAAGACAAAATGTTGAAAAACAAGATACTCACCACTTGTGCTCTAGCCATTATAACTGGAAAGGCTTTGGGAAAAGTTCAAGTGCAAAATTAGACTATGAATAAAATTTTGCAAATATTTAATAACTAAGTTCTCTGATTGTAGACACTCTTTGATAAATCTTAAACACACATTTGTTTAGATATTTTTCTGCAAAATCTTAAATCTAGCTCAAAATCAGGAGTTTCTCCTTTAATATAACACAACAGGCTTCAAGTCTGAATCTCACATGTCTTATTCAATGAACCAGAACAAATCAAAATTGCGCAGAATGGAATCAAATGTAATGATACAAAGTGACAGAGTTTCAGTTAAAGTATGGCCTAATAATAAAATGCAGCAAACCAGACTTCACTGACAAATATATGACATGATATTTGCAAATCACACTTATCAGTTTAACAAAGAAGTAATTTGCTTTATTATAAATTTCATTACTTACCAAATGAAGAAATTATCATCCCTGATGTGAAAAACAAAAGGCAATGCACAACAAAACTAAAAAAAATAAAAGCTTTTGATGAAGTGATGTAATTAAACTTCAAAAGGAAACCAGGTGAAGATGCATTCCCCAAACTTTAAAGAAATAACACTTTTATAGCAACTGAGCAACATGACCCTGAATCTGATTTCGACATTATGATGAAACCTCTTTAAAAGACAGCAGCTTGACTGATTCTGATAATTTTGGAAACTGTTTGCAAAATTCAGTATGGTATTATGATTTTTCACATTGCTAATGTTTTGCAGAAAAATAATTTCAAGCATTAGGGTATTAGTCTTTTACTTTCGGTTGTAGCAAAAAGTGATTTCTTTTGTACACAAGATGGATGGTTGTATGATGTATGATGAGTATTTAACAGTGCCATATTTTGCACTTATGTTGTTATTAAAGCCTCCTTCCTGGAACAGCTTTTTTTTACCTTTTTACCTAATTATAATTTAAATATAAATTTAATTTAATTTAAATTTAAATTTTTTAGCAAACTGATTTTTAAACTTGAAAATCTTCTACTTTTAAAGTGGAATAAAAAACAACATACTCTGCTTCCAATATGGCATGCTTGTGCTGGTTCACCCAACCGGCAAAACTGAATTAACAAATAAAACATCTTTATTTAGGCATTTCAAACTTCATTTAGATATAATTGACTACATTAAAGAAGAGAAAAATAAATTTCTTTGCTTCTAATTCTGAGAAAAAAGGATGGTGAGCTTTCTTACTTGAAATGTTGTAGCAACGAATTTCATGAATTTGTCTTTTGAATATTAAAAAATATCAATAAAACATAAGAAAATTTTCTCAAATACTTCTCTGTCACTCAGTTTGATGAAGTAAAAGCGTTGTAAAAGAAGGAAGTAAATGCAATTGAAATGGCTTTGAAAACTCTAAACTGAAAATTAAGAAGTAAGTCACAAAAATTGGGGAGTCCATACTTTTCGTCTTTGGTAACAGCAGACAGGATCATTTTCAGACGTTGCAAAATAATGACAGGCACAGGAACAAGGATATAGAACAGAACTGCAAAAAATTGTCACTTTTTAAAAAATTGTCACTTTTTAAAAAATTGGAAATAAATTTTGTTCACAATCTTTGAGAAAATGGTTTATTCTCAAATTTCTGTAGCCACTCAAAAAATATATAAAAAATATTAGAATAGAAAGATTGGGAATAACTTTACTTACCAATAAAAAGAATCCAACATGAGCTAGAGGAGAGAATGAAATAGATTACCAAAAGTTATGGACAAAGAAATTAAATTAAGAAATTAAAAATTGACAAAGAAAAGTTTTCAGTAAGATTAAAAGAACATTTCTAAGAGAAGAAGGACTATGTCATCTAAAATCGAATAGCAATTATTTTTCTGGGTAACTTTTTGGTACCTATTTTATTCAACTGTTTAATATCTTACAAGAATAAACTTTTCTGAAATTATTTTTTATATTGTTTCAGGCCTCTCAGCATGTGACTGCCTGCCCACCCCTAGACACGCACCTAGGCAAGACAAGGTGCACAATTTGTCATGCACCTGCTTCTCAAAAAGTAGCTATATTGTGCATCTCGGCACAGGATATTAACCTTTTCAACAGAAGCTTTGTCTTATTGCTATGGTGATCTATCGTGGGTGTCTATAACACTTGGAAGAAAAAAGCTATATAATATGTGGGGGGGGGGGGCGGAGCAAATAGCTCAACATCGCACAAAAAAGCTGTAACCTCAATAGTACTGATATTACCCTACAGAATCTTGCTTTGGGATGTGCAATCAGCAGCCCACCTGCTAAAATCTTTACCAAGAGGCCTGTCATTTGATACACTCTTTCTTTATAAGAACCAAAAACTGTTGCCCAGTTTTCAATTGAGGCCCTGGTATTCTTAAATATTGTTCATAATTCCGCATTGAGTTTTCTACATCTACATACTATCAGTTGTTTCTAGGACCACTTCATAACAGTTTCGCATGACATATTTATTGAAATGGTTGACTTGCTGATAAAATCAAATCTGTTTTGTGAATATCAGATAAAATTTTCAAAAGCCCTTGTTTTTCTTGCAATTTTTCATCTGGGGCTGGGAATTTTCATACAGTGTTCGTTTTTGAGGAAATGGAGCGTTGTTGTGTAGATAAAATTTGCCTTATTAAAATAAGTGCATAATTTTACTTAATGGTAGGTGTTACTCTTGACCAAAATAAACTTATTCTACAAGGGTTATATCATTTGTCAATGTCTTGTTAACATTAAGGTAACATGTTTTATTAGAAAAACTTTATCAACTCAAGAAAAACGAATCAAGAAAGATTTTACCCTTTAGCAGTCTGGAACCCACTGTAAGCACAAGAAAGTACCAGCATCAAAATGCCAATTGTTGCTGTCAGTGACATGCAAAGAATGCTACAAACAGTTTGAGAAAACAAATAAGAAATCCAAATATGGAGAAACAATGCTTCTCAATCAATGTCAAGAAGATATGAACTGCTTTGGGTCATGAACAAGCAATTTTCTGAGCCAGTTCAGCTGGAACCTATCAACAATTTTAAATTTTGGACAAACAATTCTAATAATTGATTTCATGTGTTTTGTGCATATTATGTGCAAAAAGTAATTTGTCTCAGGTTAGTTAGTTAGTAACTTTTTAGGAGATAAAATATAATTTCGTATACAGGCCTAGTAAGCGGTGAGTGGTGACCAAAAGCATTAACCAGGGATAAGGGGGTTCACCGCTAACTGGGACAAAAATTATTTGTCGATAAACACTTATATACAGAAAATGTATGGGTATGTTTTACAGGTTTTTATACAATATCATACAAGATAACACAAAATAATTCAAGTTTTCCAACCTGGGTTTCTAGGGGCGAGTTAAGAAATTTCGAATTCCGGGGTCCTATTTGTCACAGGGCCTAAACTAAAGTCTGTTGGGGGTCCTATTTGTCACAGGGCCTACATTTTGACTGGTTGAACTAAAACTGATCATCAATTGTTTTAATCGATAATTTGCTTCTCTCTGTCCACATAAATCCTCGCAATATTTCGGTTATTACAGCATAAACACGATCAACTTGGGCAGCCGGCCTAAGTTATTAGCGCTTGCTTTTCACAATAGTCCCGTAAAAAGAAACAATAGCTAAACATGCTCTCGCAGATGTAAATATGAGAAACAAATTTGCAACTAAAATTGTGGCCAATACTCACGCTGAAACGATCCCCATTTTCTGGATTTTCAAGACTCGCAAGCAGCTATTCGCTTTCCTTCGTCGATAAAGAAGCCTGAATTCTAAGACTTGCAACGGAAAGCGGATTAAATTACAACCGTGCTTAACATTAAGAACTCGGTTCGCCAATTCTGTGTCGCACTTTAGGGCAATAAAATGCCATTCTCAAATGCCTGTTGACTTCCTTTGTACCTCAACAATACCGAAGCGATCGTAAATATTGAATAAACCGAAGTTTATTAATTGATTTCCTTGCTCTGTTTTGTCTTTTTCCTGTTTTGGATTTGGCGCCAATTGCGATACAACGTTCAGCAGGCATCGTAATTACTCCGCAGAAGAACGAATGCGCGATCCCCCTGGCAAAATTGCACCCACTGCCTCAAAATTAAAATTATCCCTTTTTAGGAAGGAAGCCCACTATCAGAAAATATTTATCTTTGTTTGCCCCACAAAGTCAAGAATTGATTGGTCGAAACTTCATTTTCAAACGACCGGGTCCATTATTTGG
Organism: Rhopilema esculentum; assembly: GCF_013076305.1. The sequence continues at coordinate 1,086,469 of NW_027020174.1, read as the reverse complement.
TGGATCCCTAACTTATGGTACTTGCTTGTGTGTATTGTGAATCGTTTGGCCAATAACTTGTGAAAAAATTATATATTTTGCTGAAATGAACCAAACTATTCGATAACGTACCTGCTACAAGGAGCTTGGTTGAGGGCATTGCTTTTTACATAGTCAATAGAAAAAACTCTGGTCTGGAAGCCCATTGTTCTGTTCTTTTGTTCTTATCTAGAACTTGAAAGCACTTTTATTTTAATCACGTGACCTAAGTAAGGGGACAAGATAAAACATTTTCTTCTCTCGCAATAGCAGACGCAGACAGTTTCGTGAAGCCCAGCGCACACAGGCGACCTATAAATGTCAAAAACAATGATATTTGGGCTTTTGACAAAGTTGCTTATTGCACGAGTCAGATTAAACGATTTTCTGCGTTCAAATTCTGTCTTTGCGAATACTTACTTTCAAGAAACATTTCTCAAACCCTAAAACAGATGATAGCTGGTTAAATGTGAATGCAAAAAAGTTGACTCTGATTAATCTATTGCTTTTTCATCTATCAATTTTTCAACTAATACTAATGTTTCTTCGTTGAATACTTTTGTTCTGTCCAAACAGAGACCGAGATACATCTTTTTGTTTATTTTTTTGGCATAGGGGGAGGGGGTTTTGAAGCCCTGATTAATAAGTGTAGCAACAGGCAAATTTTAGAAAATAAAAGTATTCTACTTATGCTATTAAGTTTTTTGGGGTGCAAGGCTCTCTGGCCCCTCGTTATCTCGGTCCTTGGTCCAAGATGATGATGGTGAGGGCGCCCTGTTGTATGTCCTTTGTGTATTCCTCTAAAAATTCTTTCACAAGTATTTTGGCTCTTCAAGCTTCAACCATATCTGTATCAGCAACGTACTCGACTTCATCAATGTTCCACAAAGGCTTGTATTTTTGTTTCAAAACTCTTATCAGGTCTAGATAGGACATTTAAGATTGCAATACTTGAGTCCTCACTTCGCTTGAACATGTGTTTTTTTGAGAAACATAGTATTGACACTTTCTTAACTTTTTTAATTGGTAATGGTTCTCGCCAGGCGCGTAGCGGATGTTCGACGTTAAGGGGGCTAAGCATGGATTTTCCCCGAAAATCGTTTCTTTATTGAGATAAAACTGTCCGAGTGGATCCGGAAATGTGACAGGTTTGTCTGAGAAGGGGAACTGCAACTAACCCTCTCATTTTTCCCCACGCCGATGTTCTCGCAAATAAAAACATCTCCAGATTCAATTTGACGCTTAAAATAATTGTTTACAGTCGTGTAATTCTTTTTATACCGTTTATCCAAGCCAAAGAATCTTGCCAATTGCGTCGCGAAGTTCTAAGAAATCTTACTCCCGAGTAAGAGTGATGACAGAATTGACTCATCCCTGAACTGCACAATATGAGCTGACCTTAGTTTTAATAATATCAGCACAGAATAGATTGTAAAATTGTGTGGCATGCCTTTCTTAGTGTGGTGTGGCATGCCTCTCGAATCTCTTATCGTACCTTTGTGATTCTGCTCAAGAAAGTTACATTTTGAAGAGTGAAATAATTATTTAAAAATTTCCCGCCTTATGTTTAACTATTTCAAGTATCTTTATAAAAATATATAAGATTTAACCGGAATTCAGATAATGTGACCGCATATATTCCACCAACATTTAAAGACCCGACTCTCTGGTACTTAATGCAGAACTTGAATGAGCTTTAGAGACCCTCAAACTCAAACTCAAAATATTTTTTCAACATAAAATTGATTAATTACAATATACCGGTTAACATAATTATACTAAATATAAAATATCCAAGTTAATATGGCTAAATAACAATGAATGGTCAACCGCAATATTTTATAGAACAGCAATGAGAATTAAACAATTTTAGGCTGATGGACACATGGAAGAACTTTGGGCAAGCTATCGAGCCATGTATCCAAATTGACGCGTTTATAATGACGATTTTAAGTTTGAATAATAATAGTGAGATATAACAAGAATAAAATAAAGTAGAACGAAATAAAAATAAGACTATGTGTAATATTGTAATAACAGCTAAGTGCAATTATAAAATAATCATAAAGTAATCAAGCCTACAGATGTCAAATTTTGTTCATAAGAAAATATTTCATCTGTTTCACAAAGTGGTGTTTATTATCCATCTTTTTTAACTCTATAGGTAGGGAGTTCCAAAATTTAATACCATCGAAAGTGAGAAAGTTTTTTTTAAAGTTTGTAGAGATGGATGGAAGAGAAAAACCTTCAGAAGAAGATTGCCGTGTATTATAATTGTGTACATTTATTGTGTGTATAATTGTGTACAACTCGCCTTCAAGAGAAGTTTTGTCAGAGCTAATTTGATATATCATTTTTGCTGTCTCAAGCAGGTAAAGTTTATCAAAGTTAAATATTTTCAGGCGCTTAAAAGAAGGTTCACTATGTGCAGAGAAGTTCGCAAAGTCAATCACACTAACTGCTTTTCGTAAGTTACGTTTTAAAGGTTCCAGGGTAGTTTTATTAGCACAACACCAATTTAATATACCATATAGTACATGTGATTGAATGAATTAGGAGTATAAAGTCTTAAGAGATTGTTTTGGTACCAGATGTCTTAATTTTTATAGCACTCCGATTCCAAATTTATATAGATGTCTTAATTCATATAGCACCCGTGAAGCAATAGTCTGCTAGTAACTAAATGGGAAAACGTAATAAATTTGAGAGTTGTTCAGACAAAATCAGAAAAAATGTTCAGACAACTCCATAACCAAAGTGACACGGATAGGCCATAAATGCAGACATGCGAGGCTCAAAAAACGTTCTATTTAACGGTCAATAAATTGGAATGAGGTCATCGTACAGGCAAACTCACCAGTGATTACAAGTTCGCTTTAACTTTTCTTTCGTTTTCTGTGCAAATTTGTGGCTTGCTCGTGAAATTCTTCATCCTTACAAGTTTATCATCTCAGAAGTCTATCATAACTTAAACAATTAGCAAATATGCTGTAAAAACCAAATTTACGAAATGATCTAAGTAAAAAGGTTTTAAGATCAAGTGAAGAAAAGCGAGGTTAGCTGTAAAGTTGCTTTAAAAATCTTACAAATTTCATCTAGAAGGCCAACTTAAAAGACCTCAGTGAAATAGGCCGAAAAGAGTTCTTCATTTTCATGAATTTCAGTCAATGATCGTAGAATAACAACACGCATTAAAACCTTGTCCTCCAAGTCAATGTCTTGTTCTTCAATGAATTTGTTACGGTAGCAAATGTTTGGTAAATATTTGCGTATAAAGAGAGGGAATGATATAGGGATATCGACTTCTTGATAAACCACATTTGCGGGCATGGATGATGTCTGGTTGTTTACATATTGTCCAATGGCCAGTGGGTTTTTTGGGGTTTCTGTCAGCCATGATGTATCACATGACTCATATGTACCAATCATGTCTCTTTTTGAGCAAGATCTAAGAAAAAAGAGAGAAAAATTATCGTCGAAAGATTTGAAATTCTTCTGCCATTGGCATGTGGAATAAGGTATTACCTGTATATGTACTTGCTGATACCATTGCTTTTTCCGTCTACCAAGATGCCATCAATGCAACGCAATATGTATTGATTACTTATCGACTGAATCAAAATCGGATCTGATGGATTGTAGATTGTGCCTGAAACAACATGAAGTAAATAAAAATCTTTGTCTGTAATGGAATTATGTTGTATACAAATATACCAGAGGTGCATTACTTAGTTCTCACAAGATTCTATACAGAAATTCTTAACCTTAGCGTCCTTGTTGTTCACTTGACTGTCTTCATCACTCTCCAAAAACGTTTCCTTGGAAAAAAGCTTTGCCGTCCACTTCTTCTGTAAAGATCCCAGCAAACAACACCTTTGGAGATGAGGGAGGTAAAAAGCGGATATTCCACCAAGGGAAGACACTGAATCAAATTTTGCAATTAAAAACCTCAGCAGCAATTCTTTGCCAAAATCTTTATGAATTATTGTTACTTTGTGACTTTGTATTAAATAACATGACTTTACCTGGGTACATTGCAGCTATGGCATTTTTGGCAATTGAGCCTTTGGCTACAAACACCCCACATCCAGCATCTGCTATTGAACTCTTTCTCTTTTCAATGCAAAATCCACATGATTCAAAAAAAGCAATATCTCTTGGTATGTTTGCTGCCTCGGATTGGTGAAATTCCAGGAAAAGATGTTCTAGCTTCTCAGAGAGACTTCCATCTTGTCCACTCTCACATTCTTCTGATCTGGAGACTCTCCGAACTGATTTTCTAAAAAAGCAATTTTATCTTGACTAAATCATTATGGATATTTTTGTTTTTATAATTAAGATATTGAGCTGGTGGCATTCACATGACCAGCATATATTACTAGCAACATGCTATTTTTAAAATAACAAGAGATTTGGAGATGAAACACAAAATTATAGCACATTCAAGTACTTCTTGTTCTGAGTTGACACACGGTACAAAACCAAACCACACTGAAAAATTGCTTATGTGAATTAATAACAGATTGCTGAACAATCAGATAAGATTAAATGAGATTGTTGTCAAGGTTTATTTAGAATGGGTTTTCTTTGAAATTTCTAATTTCTAATAAGTGCAGTGACATTTTAAAAAATATCTCTTGTGTGCACATGCCCTACTCAGCAGTCTGGTCACTGCCCAGCTGCTCTCTACATGGCATTGTTTTTAAAGCATGTTTCTCCTATCACTCAAATAGCTCAGCCATAATTTCATAGTCAAAGTGTCTTTCTTTCAGACAGGCACACCAGGGGGGCTTGGGGGGGCTAAGGCCCCTCACTTTTTGGCTGAATTATGAAATTCAGATAGTGGCATTAAATTTGTCTAGAGCAACCCACCCCCATCCCCCCACTCCAAAATATGCTATGGAGTCCTTTACAGAGCTAGGTTTGGTAGCATTTTGCACGTTTAGCAGAGGTGGTGCCAGAAATCTTCTGACTGAGGGGCTGGAGCTTCCGACAGGGGGCTAAAATGACTAAAATAAGCAGTTTTCATACGTTATTTTGTCAGATTTGCTCCGACAATAACTTAGAATTTCCTCTGATGGGGGGGCTATATGCTTCTGATGGGGGGGGGCTGTAGCCCTCCCCTGGTGCCACCACTGATGTTTAGATGTTTGGTCTTTTAGAAGAATCACAAGATGCCTATCTGGATTTCATGGCAGCTTTCAACGAGATCTGGGGAGAGCAAAAGCTATTACCTGGGAATGGAAGAGTGTACTTGTGATAAGTGTGCACATTTGAGTGTGCCCCAAATTTCCTTGTGAGCTTTGAGTTTGCCCATGTTTTTTCCTTTCGCATTGGAAAGGTCTTGATCAATTTTAGTTGAATCTCAGCTTACCAGCTACCATTAGTGGCTGTTATTTAAATTTTTATAACTTTTGCAAGCAAAGGAATAATTTTAGAAAGAATTTTAAAAAAAGGCCATTAACATGATAATCCTTGTTGATGATATCAAGCTGGTTCACTAAAATGAGGGGGACAGGGGGCACATTGACAGGGACCTTAGGTCTAGGGGGCCTCAGAAGGGACTAAAAATTGTATTTTATTTAAACTCAAGAAAACAACTGGAAGAATTTTTCTGAATATATAAGCTAAATATAAGAACGTAATTCTAAATTATTTTGGCTCACTTTGCTCCCAAGGCCACCACATCCTTTAGTTTTGCCCTAGGGCTCAGACACCTCTTGGCAGCCCTAATCTCAACAATATCACTTGATTTAGAGTGACATCTTTTTTGCAAACAAGCTTGAGACACTTTGCAGCCTTAAAGAATTGTAAATTTGAGCCACACCCAGAGTCACGCCCAAGTCATGCTCATCACTCGGGTGTGCAAAAGTGCACTCGTGATCTTACAAAATTTTCTTCTGAGTGTAGCTGTCATGGAATCGATACTGGACAAAACTGGACAAGATATTACAACCAAGAATCTAAGAAACACCTTATTCAGCCTTAGGTATAGGTATGCACCACAGCTGTTACGCCTATTGTTCTCGGGGAAATGAGGACAGCGAATATTTTGCCTTTTAACAGACCGCAACACGCAACTTTCGAAAATTGAGTGATTTTCAAAATTCAGTAATAAATCGTACACTTACTCCATAAAGTTGCGAATAATTTTAAAAGATGGATCTACTTTTGCTTCCTTTATAACATAAATTCGTTGTTTGCATGATTGTTTCTGGTTTCCGGGAAAAAAATCGAAAGGACGACCATTTTTGTGATTTTCCGATGCGATGGCGATTTTAGGCCAAAGTGTTCCTCATACTTTTCTTTGGCGCTTCCAAACGATAGACGATAAATACTTCATTTTTGTTGCATGAATTGGCCAGTGAACGAGGCTAAAAAACTATGGGGGTGCACAGGTCGGCATACGGTGCGAACCAGTCAAAAGTCAGCTTTTCTTGCGTTTGCGTGAAATTTGAATCTCAACGGCTTTTCTGTCCGCTTGTGCACCCCAAAAATTTCATTCTCCTACGAATAAAGCATCAATTTGGTACGTTTTTCTAGCAAAATAAGCCTGTCTGTGGAAGCGCGAGCCGATTTTCGACGACCCGGTCGGCCTAAAACTTCATGTTTTCGTAGTGATTCTCCAAAACTGCGAGGCTCCTTCGCAGCGTACTTCTCTTCGGCTACTCCGTTAGGTGCGATGAAAATATAAACTTAAAGGTAAAACAATTGAATAAAACTCTTTAAATGCTATATTCATACATTCCCTACCTTTTCAGAGTGTTTAATACAAAAATATTTCCAATTATCCTTGTTTGGTTGGCTTTGGCAGTGGAATTGATAGACAAATTCTGTTAAACAATTTCGCGGGAAGCCGATTTAGGGAAACGAAAATTTTTTGCTGAAAACTGACAAACTCAATTACGATTCTATTCCGAGGTTCTAGTACAGAATTTAATGCCGAGTCCAAAACAAAAAACAGCTTTTCCATAGCTTTTTTAGATTTTGAGATATTATCGATTTTCTCCGATGCGGTCAGAGAATGGGCCTATGCTGTCCTGACTTCCGCGGCGTAACAGCTGTGGCACAGCAAAGCCAAAAATTATTGCAACCAATTTTAAAATTTTTTACAGAAAGGAAACCGCCCTTACCTATTTTTCTTCCAATTGAGTGCTAACCACGGTAGAAATCTGTACTTGTATTGCTTCCAGTGTCGAGAGACGGCATTGCCTTTGCTCATTGCCTTGAACAAATCTTACGAATTTAGGCCAGTCAGTCTCGTATTCAATTTGAACCCCCGAATTTCCGCTAGCGTTCCAAGAAATCTGTCATGAGGATTCTATTCAAGGCTTCTTCCTTTTCAGCCCAGATCGAATCATAGTCGGTAGAGTTCTGAAGTTTGAGCTGTGATGTCATAGGAAAAACCTTTCAAGAAAAATTTACTTTCAACCCCATAAATTGGAATCTCTTGTCGAGATTTCAGGCAATTTTAAAACAACAGCAACATCGAAAATTACCCTTGTTTACAGCTACCAAAACCCATTGTTGGAAAGTCTCTGTTGGAAGATCACTTGGCATGAAAAATTGAATACATGGTTCGAATGCCGAAATTTATGACATCATGATTAAGAAAATCTTCAGCATCGAAGGAAAAAGCATATTCTGAGTGAAAGGCTCAAGGCACATCAAGAAAAACAAACAATTTTTAACGTCTCCGTTTGGAGTTTGGCCACAGAATTGCATAAAAATTAAAAGTGGCCTCAATATTAATTAATGGTAATAATAATAAAAATTATAACCTTTTTACTGTAAGTTTAAAAATAGTGTGAACACTAATATACACTAATATGAAACAATTTTAGGGATTGCATTATGGAAGCCATTGACTGCAATGGTTACAGACGCATTGATTTTCGAAATACAAATCATTTATAAGAATTTTGAATTGAATTGCATTTTTGGATGGTTTTATTTCTTTTGTAAGAGAATTCCACATCTTTGGATCCTAAAAGCTAATAGATTTTATACCATAACTTGTAGTTTAAACCTTGGGAACAGATAGAGTATCCATTTTTCGAAGATCACAGCTTTTGGGTTTTGGGAGAAAGTAGTCTTTCATAAAGGCTGGATTCAAGTTGTGCAAAGTTTTGTAAACTTCTAGTGCTAGCAGCCGAATGGAGTGAATATGAATTGTAGTAGATTTAGCCTTGACTAGAAGTTTAAAATACGATGAAGTGTAGTCTGAGAGGGCTAATCGTAGGGCCCTCTCGTTTACTTTCTCGAACTTCTCTTGTCTTGCATTGATGCAGAATAACCAGATGAGGGGGCAGTAATTGGAGTGACAAAGAATAAATGAATTTACAATTACCATTGGATCTTTCCTACCCATGAACCGAGCTAGACTTTTGATTGCGTTTAGCTCTATGACAGCTTTTTCAAAAATATCAAAAATTCTCTTTGGGCCTAAATGTTGAAAGCAATTAATTGATAAATAATACGCATCCCAAGCCTCTGCTTGCGAAATTCTGCTTAGGAGAAAGATCGGTTGATTAACAAAACGGGTAAACAAAAACAAAAATCTAGTCGACGCTCAACTTCCCAGTTAATTTATAATTTAGACTACATTAACAAATAAAAAAGAAACGCAAAAACCCTTAAAACAAGAAAACCAATGACAGAAATACAACAGGCTGTATAATTTAATGGGCTTTTTCTGTAAAATATCACACCAAGTTTTCATGCATATGTATAGCCATTTACAAGAAATCCAGTAACTAGAAATCAAATAATGAAACGGCTACGAAATAGGCTCGTAATAGGCTGCGTCAACTCGTTGTTCTTGTATCTTCTTTGAGGTAATTTTGATATTCTTGAAGATTGTAAAGTTGCTTTTTGCATTCCCTTGGGGGGAGGTTGATAGGTCCTTAGGGGGAGGTGGATGGGTCTTTATAGGTAGGTGGATGGGTTTTTAGGGGGAGGTGGATGGGTCCTTAGGGGGAGATGGATGGGTCCTTAGGGGGAGGTGGATGGGTGCTTTGTCGTTAATAGCATCAATCTACGGAACGCAAAATTTAATGGAACACAGTTTGCTTTACGAAATCACTAAGAAAACGAACCTATTTTGAGTTCTAACTGTGTTCCAACTACATGACAACGACCAACGTTTTGAATAATATTGTATAAAGATCTGTTTCCTGAAATCCTCTTCATTGAACCAACTCTTGTCTTCGGCGTCCATAAAATACTCTGCCAAACTCTAGTTTCTTCAAGCAAAATGAATTCCATTTGAGTTGAAAACTTTTAATAATCTAAAATAGATAAAAAACGATGAAATTAAGAAGAAAATTGAAATGCTGATGGTCAGTAAATACCTTAAGTCAGAATCGTTGCCACTGACTGTGACAGGGCGGGTGGGGTGAAAGGTAAGAATGATGGGTGTGGCTTAAGATGTGGCTTTAGAACTACATCACCGCTTAAACAGACAATTGATCGAGTTGCGAACAAGCCCTTGTTCCAAGGGGTTGCGAAGCCCCATTACTCTACATCGTGAAGGCCCTACCTAAATTTCCAAATCACATCACTTTACAATAAGCATTTAATGGCTGCTTCGACAACGGATCGATTGTTGACGTAAATCTCTATCTACGTAATGCGAAGGCAGAAACAAAATATGAAATCAAAATGAAGAAAACATACTCTAGGAAATCGTCGATGTCCATAGTTCTAGCCCTCTTTTTGTCAAATCCGTTTTCTTCAAGAATCGAACGAATTTTCTCTTTAATATCAAACTCCTTGTCGATCATCTGTCAAATTAATCAAGAAAAGCGAATAGCTTCAAAATTCTAAACGTTTTCATGCATCCTCCGAGAGGTAAATAAAAGTACAATTTCAATAATGTTCAGAAGATTAGATAATAAAGTACTATCAGGGAGCTTGAAAAAAATATCCAAGGTTTTACTGAAATAGTGAGGTATTACTCTGAGGTCATAAATAAAAACGAGATATTTAAAGGCCCCCCACATCTTATTCCAACCCCTTTGCAATCGCTATATAAAAAATCGCTTCAGAGATGGTCAACAAACCCCCCTCCTGTTCTTATTAGAATCCATGTGCTTATTAAAATTTCAGACTTGGTCATGCCCCGAAGTTGATTAAAACTTGAAGGCACAACGCTGAAGAGACGGGGGTTCAGGTAATAATTACCTCGACGCTGTATTCTCAGATTTGATATTCTTGATGGCAGTGCCTAGCGATAGAAAACCAACCCAGAAAGCAATGCAACATTTACAACAATTGAATCAGTCTTACTTTAATCATTTAACAAATATTGAAGAAATGTCAAGAAAGGTAGAGCAACAAAATTCTGTATCAACTTACGATTTCGTTAACTGAACAGTGGATTCTGTAGTTTTTCTCCAACATTTCTAGGACAGCTTTTGACCTGAATCGAAAGTAACCGAATAAGACCAGACAAAAAGACGATGATATGAATAAAAATGCTTGTAGGGCATTTATATCCAATAAAACAGAAATCAATGGAAACAACACAGTATTAATGTTGACATGACTATGGCTTGAGAGAAAATATTGTGAAATTGTTAATAATTGGATGCAGTAACTTACGTAAAGCCAGCCAAGAGGGTTTTGTTTTTGCGTACAAATGCGACCCTTACGAGCCCATCCCATTCCTAAGGGAAAATGAAGGATAACAAACCAATGGACATTGTGAAGACAAAAAAACTTAAAAATAATGTACAACACGTATACAGGTATATACGAAAAAAATTATCATATCGTTCATTGTACGCAAAGGAAATACAGGTAGGGAAAATTTCCACCTGAATCTCCAGTTTAGGCCTTGAAAAGCATAATCATTCCACTAAACGCGATGAGTCAATATTTACATGCATATTTAATCTAACAAATTATTGAGAATTGATAAAATTCAATTTTTGCCAGACTTAAATCGATTCGTATCGTAACTGACCTTACCAAGTTCCGGGATTGATATAACCGAAATGTATTCAAAACAATGCATAATTTATGCAAATAATTTATGCAAATTAATTATATATACAAAATAACATGATATTATCAGTTTCTTTAACAAATTTAAAGGAATCCAACAAACCTTGAAATTAACGGGGGGTGGGGGGTTCCTTGGCTCGATTCGGACAACGCTGGATTCAACTTTCGGCGGAGGTCTGAAATTATTTTTACCAACCTAATGACAGATGGTAAGAAATTAGTTCTAAAATGCTTTGAAATATATCATTTCAAAACATTTTTGAAAAATGTATTTATTATCTAGTTCTTGTATCTTCTTAAAATTTTTTCTGAGACCTTGCAGTAAAACATTGAAAAGGGAATTTAAATACAAAAAATGTTTTGGTTTTAACGTTCCAGAAAAGTTTTTACATTCTGGCATATTAAGCGTGAACTCGAATTCAAGTGGCATAATTTGATAAGTTGGTTCGTTGACATTAAACATTTTAAAAACCTCTGATAATCTCAGCCTGATAATCCCGATCCGAGAGTATTTCAAACAAATCTGAATAAATTTTTCATCTGAATAAAGTGCGAGCAACGTCAAATAGGCTTTGCGAGCAAAATGGCAATCTGCGATGAGATGAAGTAAAATGGGTCTTGAGTTACCTACTTTCATTAAATGATCAACTCTTGCAAGCAACTGTGTGTTAATCGATAATCTGCAGAAAAGTTTATCCCCTGGTTTCGCGATTAGTCTTTGGGCAAATTCTCTTTGAAACATGAGCACAGCACATCTACAGTTAAAATAACATACTTCAGGCGAATAACAATTGGTATAACAAATATAAAGGTACAAAGCATACTTTAGTCAATCAAAATATGAATTGATGAAGCCAAGGCTAAATTGAGATATATAGATAGATAATTATTGATGCTTCCTATATCGAACATGATTCATAGTCAACGAAAATGTACCTGAAGAACGGGCGATGAAGTAGAAGTTTGAACACGAATGGCGAGGAAATCTGCAAATAATAAAACATAATTCATACGTTTATCTGAAATTGACAATTATAAGATAGGATGCTGGAAATTTCTAAGAGACCAAATGAAGAAAATTTCATTCTTCTTCTTCCACCTTATCTCCTTGAGGAATACTAACCACTAGCTCAAAACATTAAACATTAATCACTAAACACTAATCACTAAACACTAATCACTTATCAAATAGTGTTCAGTGTTGCAGAGACAGATCTAAAGTGCATAAAACAAGACAATTATAGGTTGCAAATCTATGTCTGACGCTTAACGCAATCATCAAGGAACAATTCATGTAATAGGCAATAATGAAACCGCCCTGTTCTTTACGTAAAAGAGTCTTAATAGGAATAGTTTTATGTAATAAATGATTCAATCAAAGAGGAAGAAAACAACTAAGGATGGGCAACTGACTCGTTCGTGGGCATCACGTGACTTTAACTCGGGTGTTAACATGTATGTATGTTACCTGGTATGGCAAATTCGCTACACAGCAATCAAAATACGGTAGTTCCGTTTTCAACACATCGCCCACGATCACTTGCAGCTTTGAAGCTTGTTGGCTATCAGAAACAAAACATATCAACGTTTAGATCAACGTTACTCTGATTTAACATAGTCGCTTATTTTGTCTGTAATATACACTAGGTGGAGAGATGTATTTTTCAAAATAAAGAAAAATCAAAATAGAAAAATTTGTTCATTTTCAAAGTAGCACGACGAAGTGAAATCATAGCATACTAGTTTACTCTTTGCCTGACACTTCTCTGAGTTGAAAAACGTGGGGGTAATCACTATAGTAAAATAAGAAAAGTTCAATTGAACATTCCCTATCAATTATCCGATTGACATCAAACAAGAACAAGTAATTGCATAAACAACAAGAAAGCATGATTGCTTCGTCTTTCAGGGGAGAATGACTCATCTTTAATGCAAAGATACTTTCTTTCTCTGAAACGCATTCTTGGAATACTATTATTAACAGCTAGAGGTAGAACGCTAATACAAAATCGTCCCAAGCAACTTACGTTCCTTGAACCCTTTTCTGCAATTCAGCTGCCATTCTTGGATCTAACTCACACGCAATCACCTGGAAGGAATCCAAACAATACACAGGTGTCAAGAGACATTCTACAATTATGAATGATTTAACCACTGAAGCCGTGACGGTACCTAGTAGGGAGTTGGGGGAGGTCATTGCCCCCATATACTTCTAAAAATCGATAAAACAAAAACTAGTTTTATTATATATTAAGGGGTATGCTAGGTTTAATCTGAAAAGATTTACGGTTATGGAATAGCACGATATGAAAAGTGGAGCATCGAAATAACCTGACCATTTAAACCATTTTTATAAATATGTAAAGACTATTTTCTACCTTTTTAGCTTTATCCAGAATTTTCACAGTCATGTTTCCAGTTCCAGGGCCAATCTCAAGAACTGTATCAGTGCTTTTAATTGCAGCCTAGAAAAAGAGGATGCTATTTTAAGCCAATAGAAATTCAGCAACAGTTTCACTTCACAATGAGATAAAAATACAGCCTTTGCGATCTTTTGTGATGCTTTCAATCTCAGCAAACATTGAGAGATCAAACATTTGTTTTTCAGCTTATAACAGAAAAACAGAGTTTTTACTTTGTCAAAATCCAAGAAATTGGAAATAAGCAATGAAAATCTGCTTAAAAAATTTGAACAAGAAACTTATATCAGTTTTAAAATAACAAATGTTGGATAAAGCTGCCATTTAGGAGAAGATATCTTACTGAAAAAGATTCGTTTCATGCCATATCCTATAAAAGTACCAGTTCCAAGCTTTCTAATAAAAAGGCTGTGTCACGAGTAGTGTATGCAGGAGGGGTATAGTAGACCCAATCATTTTTCTAAACATTGCTCTCGAAATTTCTAACCAATTCAAGCAAATTGGCAACTTTGTGTGGGTAGAAGCAGGCAGGTCCATTACATTTTAAGTTTACTGATCATTACAGGTTGGTTTACCTTTTCAATGCAAAAAGATTTAGGTATTGTACTTTCCCCCTTAAGGGTTTCAAATGTTTTTATTCATTATTATTTTCTAAAGGCTTCCAAGGGGAGTCAAGGGGCATCAAAGGTGTTGCACCACCTGCGATGTTCTATGCTGTTCCCAGTGATTATCATGAATAAAAATTCTTCATAGAGAAAAATCTGCTTAAAGTTTTTTTAGTTCTCTTTCACTGTTATGAAATCCACAATATCTGGCTTATACACCTTTCCATTACTTAAATTGTGTAATGTACCAGGCAGTAAGAAATATTTTGAGGACCAAATTGGAACTAGTAGCAGGAGACCTACCAGGAAATTTCCTGATTATTCAAAAAGCCATGAATGTTTTCATAAAGAAACAAAAATCTTTTAGTCTATGATTTAAATCAAGGTAATTCATTTCTTCGCCAAAATATGTCATTTTCAATTTGCACTTGTTTGGCAGATGTTTTCCCATCATCTTAATTTCTTCCATCGTAATATGTCTTTATGACTTTTGTGTGGAATTAATACAGTTGACTCTACTTAAAGTCACAGTACAGTTTACAGTCACATAAAATTTAGACCAGAATATACAAAACTGTTCAATTCAAGATGAGTTTACAGTCACACGCCGCTTGATGTCTCAGAATTTCAAGAAACATTGATATGACTATAACTGTATCTATTTTTGTTGTAGTTAAATTTTGCCCAGCCAAGTTTGTTTTTTAAAGGTGGAGATGAAGTGAAATTCATTGTTGTTGTTTGTTCTGTGAGCTGACATTGGCATGCTGTTTGAAAAGCATTTCGAGAAAACAGACTGTGAGAATGCAACACAAAACAATCATCATCATCATCATCATCATCATCATCATCATCGGTTTAACATCATCAGTATTTGCCAAATTTGGAGATACTTCATTGAAGTTTTATATTTTAGTTTATTCAGAAGAGTGAATTCTATCAAGTCCCATTATGCTATTTTCAGATGTCTCTCATACTCATGCAACCATCTGATGTTTTTTTCCCGAAAAGAGTGCCCTTAAGCATCTTAAAAATTCATATGTAAAAATTGCTGGCATTTGGTTAATGTTCCATAGATCCCCATAAAAGAACAAAGGTACTAAGATAGGTCTTTTGGACCATGGGAACTGTTCCTTTGTTCCTTTGTGTTAGGAACGTCTCATCAATTTTAGGATATGCTGCTAAAGTGCCGTTATGGGAATTACGGACCTTTGGTCGCTCGCTTTTCCTATACATTCTAACATAAATTTGAATATACGTTCTCAAGTTCCTTCGTTCTGCGTGCGCTAAGTACTTTTGGGCCGATTTTCTTTTGCTCATTTGAGTTTAGTCACGTTTCTCCGTAAAACAGCAAAACGAAATTCACATGTCTCTTGAGAAGTTTCAACCTATATATAGCGCTGCAAGTTTTCAGCTTGGCCACAAAACTAGAAGATGTCTTCGATGGTAGTACGTTGGAAAGACGTCCCAGGAGCTGCAAAGTTGAAGAAAAGGCTGATGTTAATAGCTAATGTGCACGGAATATTTCAGTGCCCTATTGGTGATTGCGAGCATGAAGGCTTCCGCAGTCAAAGAGGTTGCAGAAAGCACGTTACAAATTCGCATCCTTGGTTCTTCTATTTTGACGAATACCCGAAAGATATTATGGATAATAAAGTTGCGCCACAAAACACATGTGACGAGAAGACCAACGAGTCAAAGGATG
>NW_027020174.1:914212-1062627 GCF_013076305.1 Rhopilema esculentum | reverse complement strand
ACAAGGCAATGAGTGGTCTTCCGTCCTCGCAATGATGTTGGCTTCTAATCTCGGATGGATGTGCTATACTATACATTATAAAATGTTGGGCTGGGCTTTTCCCTATAAAGTTCAATGAGTGGTCTTCCGTCCTCGCAATGATGTTGGCTTCTAATCTCGGATGGGTGTGCCATACTATACATTATAAAATGTTGGGCTGGGCTTTTTCCTATAAAGTTTGACAAGGCAATGAGTGGTCTTCCGTCCTCGCAATGATGTTGGCTTCTAATCTCGGATGGGTGTGCCATACTATACATTATAAAATGTTGGGCTGGGCTTTTTCCTATAAAGTTTGACAAGGCAGTGAGTGGTCTTCCGTCCTCGCAATGATGTTGGCTTCTAATCTCGAATGGGTGTGCCATACTATACATTATAAAATGTTGGGCTGGGCTTTTTCCTATAAAGTTTAACAAGGCAATGAGTGGTCTTCCGTCCTCGCAATGATGTTGGCTTCTAATCTCGGATGGGTGTGCTATACTATACATTATAAAATGTTGGGCTGGGCTTTTCCTTATAAAGTTTGACAAGGTAGTGGCCTTTGATAATGACATCGAGACCACCAGCCCATCAAGATGGGAACGAGGTCAGAAGCCTTGGATTTCCTTGCAAACTTATGGATGGAAGCCCAGCCCAATGATATATGTACATTCTATATTAACAGTTGTTACAACGATATCGAGAACACCGGCCCATCAACATGAGAACGAGGTCAGAAGCCTTGGATTTCCTTGCAAACTTATGGATGGAAGCCCAGCCCAATGATATATGTACATTCTATATTAACAGTTGTTACAACGATATCGAGACCACCAGCCCATCAACATGGGAACGAGGTCAGAAGCCTTGGATTTCCTTGCAAACTTATGAATGCAAGCCCAGCCAAAAGAAAGGTTTTGTATCTATCAATGAAATGACAATGAGGTTATAAGACCGTTTCATTTCAAGGCTGGAAGACGAACCTTTGTCTCAAACCTATCCACTGAAGCAATTTAAAAGGTTGAATATATTATCTGGTTACAAATCTTCCTCGGGCTAGTCTCTGCATTGTAATATTTGCTTTAAGAATTGAAGCTACTGGCGTGTAAGCATTCCACTGGCGTTTATGATTCTTTTAAAGGAGAGAACGACAAAAATTCACAATTTTACTTCAAAGTTTTTTATTCAGATACACGCTCCTGGGCATACCTAAAGTCTTCAATTTTAAATGAAATGTGGTGTTCAAGGGGGTCAGGGGACTTATCTAAGACGACAATGTGATACCTATCATTGGACATCATTTTAGCGTAGGGTCTAGTGTTCATCATACATACAATAATTGGAATAGGGAAAATTTTAGTTGACGACTTATATTTGCTACTAAAGACAATGCCATTTTTAATAGTCTCTAATGTTGAATAGTTTATCTTTGCCGATTTTTCCCTGCTGACATCAAACACGATGTATCGCTCTCCGTTCCAGGCATAAGCAGTGTCTTTCAATGTTGTAGAGGTGAAATACAAAGAACTTTTTGTTGCCAGAATGTACTTTGCAAGAAAGGTTTTGCCGGTATTTCCTGTTTCGTCAACAACGAACGTTATTCTACGTGGCCCCTGGCAGCGAAGCAGACGCAAAACCTCTTCTTGCCATGGTCGTAGAAGTGCATTTTGAAACTTGTCCAAAATCCTTTCCTTAGATTCCTCATTTTGCTGCCGCTTGATGCTTTTGTCTACTGAGGACTGACTATGTATCCAGGTGTCCCCAAATTCTTCCAGCATGGCATCTTCGGTGGCTTCTTGCATACGTCTTTCTCTCATCATTTCCAATTGACTTTTCTCTCTTTCTTTGAATTTGTTCTCTCCAATTTCAAAGAATCCTTGCCCACACTTGCACTGAGCCTTGTGCTTCCTCGACGAGCCTCTAGCTATTTCTATTTCCAGTCGCTCTGGTCTCCCCTCAATATTGAGTATTGTTTCAACGCTGTTCATTCTTTTTTGACATTTGAAAATGATATATCCACGGAGGGATTGTGCTTCTCCTTCGTTGTTCACCTTCGACGCTATAAGATACTCGAAGTCTTCGCTTCGCTGTTCCAGTCGCTCCATAACATCATCTGGAAAACACTTGTAGACAAATGTCCAACACTTCGCTTTCGCTCCTCTTGCTCTCACTGCCATCTTACTCTTACTCTCCCCCAACAAACTGACAGAGTTTCTGCCTGAAACTTATAGGAACCAAGGAATCCCAAGGGTGAAAAAGGAACCAAGGAACGTGAATTTTGGGAAATGGTCATCACCATTGGTTTAACATCATCATCATCATCATCATCATCATCATCATCATCATCATCATCATCATCATCATCATCATCATCATCATCATCATCATCATCATCATCATCATCATCATCATCATCATCATCATCACCATTGGTTTAACATCATTTTTCTCATTTTCTGGGATTAGACTTCATAAAAGTTATGTCTGCATGGTGCCAAGCAACCTTGACAGCAACAGTACTATTATTTCCATTATTATTGATAGTTTAAACCAGGGGTCTGCAACCCGCGGCCTGCGGGCCACATGCGGCCCGCAAGGTACTTTTGTGTGGCCCGGAAGGCCCCTGTTAACCTGTAAATAATGTGGCCCAATGCACGAGTGTCAGCTCGATATTGATTCAGTGATCTTAGATTCTTGCCTAGATTAGTCACTGGAACAAGCTGAACAAGAAGCTTCAAGGCCATTGTCAATTTGCAAATGTCATCTGAAACAATGGAACTTGGTTTACTTTCCATCTTCAAATGGAGTTGATCGAGCTGCAGGGTACCAGTGAATTGAAACAGAAATGCAAGGAAACTCAGATGAAGCACACGAAGAGTCGACTGCGATCTCGAGTGACTGATCAGCACCTTGAAGGCACCTTGCGGCTGCCAACATCAACAATTCTGCGTTTGTATTTAGGTACAGCTTCCACGTTAAAGTACATTTACCAATAAATACATTTTTATTGATTAGATTAGTAGTCAGGTAGAATTGGTATATCTTAAAATTTTACTGTATTTTGAGTTGCGGCCCTCGTATGCATTTCAAAAATCAAATTTGGCCCCCTGTTTTATAAAGGTTGCCGACCTCTGGTTTAAACTGACAATTTGCTTCTTGACGAAGTTTCAAGTTGGAAAAGAGCACAGCACAGTGCAACTCCCTGCTATCACTGCACTGTGGACCATTTGTCTTTTTATCTTATTAGAGCACATCGGCA
The DNA here is from genome assembly GCF_013076305.1 of Rhopilema esculentum. The sequence continues at coordinate 1,059,353 of NW_027020174.1, read as the reverse complement.
AAAATTTAGGAGAGGTAAAATAATATTGTCTATGTATAGTTCAATTTATGTGTATATTTGTAAATTGCAATCAATAAATTTTGATAAAAACTTCAAACCTTTTCAATTATTCCGTTGACAACAAGGGGGTTTTTGAGAATATGTTGTCCAATCTCTGTGTTGAACTGTATACCTGAAAGAGACCAGACAATAATTAATAAACTGAAGTAATAACCTGACCAAATTGTCCAGCCCTGCATTGCTTTAACTTCACATACATCTTGCTTCCTTATTTGAAAAACGTAAATAAACAGATGTCCACATTAAAACCTAGTACCAAGGTTAATTGAACAATCAAACCAACTATGTAGAGAGCGACACTAATACCTTATAATGTATGGAGATGTACCAGATTGATATATCACTGTCTCCTTTTACATGGAGGATAAAACGCAGTAACTAATCTCTCTATTCCTGTTGCTTTGAATGCTCTAGCTTTCACAACACCAGGCTTTTTCGTAAGATATAAGTTTCCCTTACGCGAACAGTTTCTCTAAAAATGGTAAGAATAATCAACAATACTAAAATTGTCTGTATGATTACAAAAACCATATATACGTGTATGATCCTGTTATAAGGTTCATTGAACAGACCAAAATTTAGCCAATTGTCCCTATGTAGAATGCAGTCATGTCTGATTTCATAGAAGATATTTTCATGAAAGACTTTCTTCAAAAAAATCACAGAGACTGTGACATAAAAGATGTGTGATGCTAATGCACTATGGTATCTCTGTTTGGGATTTGGGTCAGGATCCAATAACTGTCTGAGAGGTAGAGTGGTGTCGCCCTCTTTGTTCACTAGCAAGAATCTGCATGGTTTGAATAAATCTTGTTAAAATGTAAATAAGAGTAGACTGGGCTTAGTTTCTTTCAAAAACGGTGCCAAAATATCTTTCTGACGTCTAATCTTCAGTTGTGGGCTGTTCCTGATTTTTTCTAAAAAGAAATATAGTTTTCCAACAAGTTTTTCAAGTGCTTGCCGTGAACCAGTTCATGAGTATCCTTAAATTCTGCCTTTCTGTGTATTGATGTTCCAGACACAATGAATTGATGTTCCAGAGTTAAAAAATTAGAACATGGATCAGGAGGTGTTTTTTGAGACCAATGTTGATTGGCTGGAGATCGCCCTCTTGGTTCACCTGTTGCTTGCTACAAGTATTTTAATTCGCTTTCAGAAATTCACAAGGTTGAAGTCATTCGGTTTCAGAATGGAGTAAGAAACAAGGGGGGGGGCGTGGGGGGGCTGCTTGATAAAACAGTTTGAGAAAAAGAAAGCATTAATTTGTGAATCAATTTAGGGAAATTTTTTCACATATTTGGTTTTTTTGGAAGAATTGATTATGCACAAACAATCATTAATTTTCAAAGTTTGCAAAAATTGTAATTTTCAGGTGCACCACAAGGGCCAGTGTGGAATCCATGTAGCTTACGCTGGATATATCCGACATGGACTAATGATTTCCTATTGTCTTTCTATTGTTTATTGGCGTATATCTGGTGTGAGCTTTACATGGATTCCACCCTGGCACAAGGGCGACAAGCCCAGATTTCATAAATAAAAACAATCAGTTGTTCAACTTGCTAATACTAGGAAACTGTTTTGAATATTAAACTTGGATCCTAATGGAATATAAAACACACATTTCGAAAGCTGTAAATGGTGTATATTGTTTTTATACGTTGCTTACAGTTTTTTTATTAGCTTTATTAGCCTATGTATGAAAAAGGGCACGCCACTCTTCATACAATAGAGTGCTAGAGTGCATCCAGATTGGAATTTTTGAAAGATGCGTGGGGGATCTGTTGCATGTCAATGAAAATTGCGCATTTGCAAATAACACAGATAAAATTTTGTGCAACTGAGACTAATTACTGTAAAAACACAGTATGTTACTTTCAGGTATACATTTCAGAGAGAAAACATCACTAGTGGTGATAAAAAACAATATAGCAAAGATAAAAATTTTGATAATTCCTAAAAATAAGAACGAGAGGGACCCAACCAGATGAGAATTGTTTCGGTAAACCAAAAACTGCTCAAACTTTGAAAACTTTGTGCATGGTTGGTAATAAATTAGATCATCCTGTTCCATGTGTATTTTATTCCCAGAAATGATAAAAATATCCTTCACGTGTTTGTTTTTATTTGGCATATGTGTGTACAAACACCAGCCTCGTGTGTACACAAGCATTCCAATCTTGGAGTGCATCATGTCCGTACATTTTCTTTTGGAAGCTTTCCCAGTTTTGATAAAAACTGTCATAACGCAAGGAACTCAGCTTTTAAAAAGAGCCGAAAAAACCAAATTTATGGACAGAACTCATAAGAGGCAGAAAGTTCTTGTTAGACAATCGATAATAGCAATTACATTTCTGTAACAAACAGGTTATCTGCCACATAAATTTATGGAGACCTCATTTACAACATATGAAACGACGACTCAAAAGAATATACTATCTGTTAAGAACTCAATTTTCCACTCTCATTTTACCATGTTTACTACAATCCATCATCTCCCAACTCCTCTTTTTTAAAAATCTTTCTTTACAAATAATACATAATCATAACCAACAAAACAAAGAACAAATCACTGCAACACACATTCAACACCCCTGGGGACATTCACACATAATACACCTACAGAACAGAACAAATGCACAATTATAACGCTTGAACACCACTGAACAAACAATGATAACTAACAATGATAAATCAGCCGCTTTATGCAACAAGATTACTCCAAATACGCAATCATAATGATAACACTTTAAGCACATGAAACATAATGTAACCTAACCCCCAATTTAAGAACGAAATGTGTATCAATTTCTTCGAACAACAATTTCAACAACGGTTCATGTACTTGATTAGCAGCTCAAACAGTTTCTTATAAGTAACTCAATAGATCAATCTTTGAAAGTCCAATTTTCAAATGGATCTACTCATGTAGTCTGCTCCCACATTGTCCGATCCTTGTTAAATGTTGAATAAAAGCACTATTACATTCAATCTTACTACATAAAATTGAAATCTTAAGGACAGAGGGTGTGGTTTTACCTTGCTTAACAACTTCATTGTGCACTCTTGTCTTCTTTTCCACTCTAACCTTAGGCATTTCTGTATATTCAATGTTCGTCCCTTTTTCCCAGCATCAACATGGTTCAATTCAACATGGTCGTCAAGATTGCCTCGTGTTCGTTTACTCCGTCTATAGCCGCCTCGTTTTGACGGAAACCTGAACTGATGTCTAACTCGGGTCATGCTGTGTACTGCCGAGTGAGGCAAATTTGTTTAAAAATGGAGCAAATATGAAACACCGCAATACGCCGAGAATAAACAACAATTATATTATTTAAAAAAGGCGATGGTGGTGTCGGATTGGCTGATGTAGAATGGTTTGAATGCAGCGCAGTGGTAGAGGAGGGAATTTCTTCTCTCCATCTTACACGCTGTTATGCAAATATCATTCTAAAACCTTGCGAGACTTTTCCTTTTTCATGTCAACAGATAAAACTATGGAATCAAGTTATGAAAACCATAAGAATATTGCTTTGAATTTTCTCCCGTTAAAATCTATTTGATGTGCTGTTTCTGGCCATTCCTAGATTAATATAATCTAAAAAAATTTTCCGCTAACCATGGTGGCGGCCGTTATTAAATTTATCCACAATTGAAACGTTAGATTTTGGCCTTTCTTTAAAATACGCTGTGCAGTCCTTCGACCTGACTTCAGGCGCTTCAAAACGACCCAACAAAGAGACTAACGAACGATTAACCTTCTGGCCTAAAAATAGCATAGAACGAATTTCTGACTCAGCCTGGTGCAAGAAACATAAAGTTACAAAACCTTCGTGAAAACTATTTTTTGGGCTTATGCTAAGATAGATGAGACAGGCAGGCATAAAATAATAGGCATGCCTATCTTATTACTAACTTAGCCTGGTAAAAATGATATCTGATTTTCATTTTGAGCAGCCTTCTAACAAAAGGTATGTAAAAGTTGAAAACCAACTGGCCCCCGAAGAAAATCTATGTATTTTTCTGGCCCGGCACTTAAAATAATTAAGAACCCCTGATCTAGGGCCTTCAGCGCTTCTATATCATTGAAACAACAGCTTAAACATTTAATAATTATTAGCAATTTTAACATAATAGATTAGTGAATTTAAGGAATGTGCACAACATTTAATCTTCTGCTATTGCTACAAAGAATTCACTGGAATTTTCTTGTCTTATATTTTCGTTATTTTAGGGGGAGAATCAGAGGTGACGCCTCGGGTGGGAGGGAAATATTCACACCAGTGTTTCGATGGTAGATTGTTTAAGATATGGGAACGAGATTGACTTTCACCGACTTTGCTAATTTTCTTTGATGGTCGTGATTGCTAAGAAGGGCACTTCGCTATTCAATGGCTTAAATCAGTTAAGACATTTACTATGCATAGTTTAGTTTCAATTTTAGTAACGCTGGTAGCAAAAAGACAGTATTCGGGACAAAGCAAGCGAAAATACCAATTCATGGATGAAATTATAGCAGCATAAACCAAAAAGGGTAAGAGTACAAACAAATCAAGCTAAATCTAATCTCAAACCAAAGACTGAGATACCGAAAGGGGGGCGGGGAGGGCCTTGGCCCCCCAAAAATCTTAAGTTGCATTAGTAAAAAACTGTTATTTTGTAAAATATGACTATTGTTACACTGATTTATCGGGACTGCCCCCCCCCCTAAACAAAAATTTGTATCTCGGTCTTTGTCTCAGGCCATTTGCGTCATATTATAAATCTTCGTTTGATGACACTAAACATGACTTAAAAGGCTGACAGGAAGGCAAAGTTGATAAAAATCGATCTTATACACATAGTACTTTCACAAGTAACTGTATACCTAAGATGAACAGATAATAAAAAACCAGTGTTCTGATCGCCCTCCAATTTAAACAACTGCTTGAAAATTACAGATGTTATGTTATTAAAAATGCACTAAATGTGTAAAAGTGTGTATTGAAATATGTAGAGCTCTATCTAGACAAGATAAAACAACTAGTACAATGATAAAAACAGGTTCTTAGAAGCAATGAAAAATTGAAGACAATTAGAATCGTTATGCAGTGATTTTTTGCAACAATGGTTGACGGAAAATATCTAGAGTCTTTTCCGAGAAGAACTTTAGAATACCACTTCAGGGGAATAGAAGATTAGCATAAATGAAACCAAGCAACTGAAAATCCTCTAGAAATCCAAACTAACGAAACAGGAGAATATTTTTGATCACTCAACATTAGAGAGCTCAACTCTCCTATTCTTTAAAACCATACAACAATCAAACTGTCAAAATCTCTTAAGGTCCCTTGAGACATGCTTTCACAAAATGAAAAACTGCAATACGTTCCAGACTGGAAACTTTGTTTCTTGCGCCGGCAAGTTCACGCGCCTGACTGCGCAACTACGCGCCTGACTGCGCAACTACGCGCCTGAAATCACGCACCTTTAAGAAATTTGTATTGTTAATAATGTAAAATGTATTCAAATAGGGACTTTGCGCGGCCAATTTGCAAAAGTGCGCGGATGGAAAATTTGAGTGCGCGGGCAATATATCGCGGGCGCGCGACAAAGTTTCCAGTCTGGAATACGTTTGGAAGCAAATTCCGATTTAACCATTAAAGAAAATAACAGCCTTATAGGCCCGAGACCCACGCCAAATCTTATAGTTCCATGAACGAATACTCTTTCACTGCAGGATTACACCTTGAAACGATTAAAGCGATTATATACAAAGCAAAAAAATGCAACTAGGTAACGGCATTGCACACAAAACTTTGTTGTTTGACACAGATCTGTTATAAAAATGGCATATGAAAACGACCAAACGACCAAAACGGCCAAACGACCCAACATTTGAGATAACATGCGAAAAGAGCGTGTTGCCTGAAATGTTGGGTGAAATGTTGGGTGAAATGTTGGCTCGCTTGGCCGGGGCTTCAGCCCGTTTGGCCACCTTGTTGGGTCACCCAACATCGTAAATTTCGATGTTGGATGAAATTTAACTGAGGTCAAAAATGTTGGCTGCCGACGTCCAACAATTCTTTTGTTTTGAAGTGTTAAGTGAAATGTTGGATCGTTTGATCACCTCAGCCAGCATTGTTGGCTCTGCGCACGCGTAGTCGGTAAAAGACCGCAAAAATTAAATCATAGCATTGTTGTTGACTTCTCGGGTTGATGTCGTTCGCTTCGAATCTCGCTGCGATTCTCGCTTCGACTCTAGATTTTGCTTACAATTGATACCATTTATAGCTATGGCGGCGATTGCCTTTCGTTTTCTCGGATCGGAATGTGGTGGCGCATCGTTATGTGCGGCCATCATCGTGGACGTCTGGTGTGCCTACTGTTGTTAAGCAACATCAATATTACCTACTACCCATTCTCTTTTCGATCTGCGCGAGAAAATGTTGGGCGAAATGTTGGGTGAAATGTTGGATCGCTTGACCACCAACGTTGGATCACCTTCCAACATCGAAAACAATGTTGGGCGAAATGTTGGGCGAAATGTTGAATCGTTTGACCACCAACGTTGGATCACCTTCCAACATCGAAAACAATGTTGGGCGAAATGTTGGGCGAAATGTTGAATCGTTTGACCACCAACGTCGGATCACCTTCCAACATCGAAAAAAATGTTGTGCGAAAAGTTGGGCGAAATGTTGGATCGTTTGACCAGGGCCGCCTTAAGTTGAACAATATTAAGATTGATTGCAAAGTTTCCCAGTCTACAAATTCTGCAAGATTTTCCGAAAACCTTGTAAAGAACATATTTTGCTTTGAACAATGACTTTGAAAGAAGCAGACATTTTAAACATACTAGAAGCTTTTTTGTCTGAAACTCCTCGGAGTATAAAACCTCTTGTAATTTTGGTTAGCTTGTAATTTTTTCAAGCAGGTGCACAATACTTGAATTAATTCGAATTCTGTTGAAAGGGTAGTAGGGATTTTCACTAGCTAACTAGCAGACTATTTGCCAATTGACTGATGACTAATAATTTTGTGAAACCAATGACGTCTGACTAACCATATTAGTTTTTAACTTATGGCTAATCTTATGGCTAATGCAAATTAATCCTAGTGCGTGGTATCCAATAACTGAGGGCTCGCACTTTAAAAAAGGGTAAGCGCTACCCTGTGCTCTTTCTAATCAGAATGGCTGTAACTGGATAAAATTACCGATGCCTTGGCTATTGGGTATGGGAACGTTCACATATTATGTAATCAAAGATGGGGAGGGGGGATTTACACAAACGTTATTACGGTTATGATGGCTATTTGTTAAAGTTTGTTAAAATAGTTGTTTAGGGAGAAGGGGATTTTTCTAATATTGCCGATTTTTGATTTCGTAATATGTGCATATTCCTTGAGTTGTCTCTCTTGAATAAAAGTCCGTTTTTCTTTGGGCCATCAACTATCCCTTGATAGTGAAAACTGCTCTAAGAATGATAGAGGACAATACTGCCTGTCCGTGATAAGCTATTATGTTTTGCAATTCAACTAACAACTCATAGGCATCCTGCTTTTTGTACGTTAAAACAAGGAGTTTTGTACCAAAATAAATTATCACTACTTGAAGTAAAAAATCTTGACCACTTTTTAAAAAAAGTTTATACAGAATTTGTTGAGGATTCATGCCGTCATGTAAGAACCTTCTAGAAAACTTAATGGAAAGTTAAACCGGCTGTTTTGAAAAAAACTGGTTTCAAATTTACAACTAGCTATTAAAGTTTTCCAATTTTTTTTCAAATTTGTCCCGGAAAGGAACTGCGCCTTTTCTTAAGAAATTCCTTATCCTTTTACCATTTCTACGCACAGTTTCTCATAGAGAGGGAGCCTATCAACCTGCAAAATATCAATTTGCACAAAAAGGATGGCAGCAAGATCTCTTAAAATCCATTTTTCCAAGATATGTTATCAGACATTTTTCGGACAAGTCTACGGTTTTGAGCACATGATAATTGCGCACGCTGGTGTACTGGCATAATATTCTTTGCAAATGATATGTAACAGTAGCGTGGAGGCAGGAGCAACATAGTCATCAGGCTAGCAGGTGATTAGGCACCCTTTTACATTTCTCAATGATGCAAAACTTTCAAAAAATTTTATGTTACCGTTTGATGAGAACGAAGTCATATATTTCGTCGAATTTTAAAAGATTTTGAGATCGAGTTGAATCGAAAATAATCTCGTCTCCTAGGCCAGAGAAGCTTCTTTCTTTATAAAATCTTGGAAGTGAGTGTCTCGCTTACAGAAAAACGGGCTTTGGGTTTTAGTCCAACTTTCAAAATCTATCATTTGATATCATCATTTGATACATAAAATTGAGGACAATACGTCACTTGATACCTACAAATTTAACCAGCCGTGTAGACGTTTCAAATACAGTCAATTTAACAGAGCGTCTTCTTCATGCCAATGCCAATTGTGGATAAAAAACTTTGATTTTCAACTTGGGACATGTTCCGACCTTCTAAATAGGATGTTTTTCAAAATATTTCCGGGGGCAAGCCCCTAAGCCCCCGTTTCATTTCCCACTTAGCTCTCTCATTCTGTTGTCCATTTCAAAGGGTTTTAAGGAGGAATTATGACAATGTTTGCAACAAACTGATCCTCAGTTAAGGCAAAATTTCTCCGGGCCCTTTTAACAAGCCCCAAAAATAAGCAACTTTAACACCTATTGGCGCCCTTTTGCTTGCTCTTCCCGGTGGATCAAAAGGTAGCCAGTCCGCCACTGATGGCAGCTACCAGGATTCCTTAAAAAATATAGAGCTATTCAAGTCTAAAAGGATAAAAATCGATTTTACATAATTTAAATCAATTTAAAAAGTTGGTTATCAATGTATTTGGAATGAAATAGAAACTTACTAGCATTATATGAGAAACTTACTAGCATTTTTTGAAAAGTGCAAGGTATTCTATTAGAGAGGCTACTCGAATGGGACGGTGGCCCGTTTGACGTTTTTAGGCCCGCACTTCGGAATATTTTCAGCTGTATCAGTAAACCCCTTTGTATCTCTAGAATCAGCCATCTCTAAAAAAACCGTTCATCATTGGATGCGTGTCTTGGTGAATTACTGGTCCCGCTGGCAGCTCATACACACTCTCGACTGCTTCTCTTTGTCTTTCTGCTTGTCCCTGTCTTTCTGCTTGTCCCTGTCTTTCTGCTTGTCCCTGTCTTTCTGCTTGTCCCTGTCTTTCTGCTTGTCCCTGTCTTTCTGCTTGTCCCTGTCTTTCTGCTTGTCCCTGTCCTTCTGCCTGTCCCTGTCTTTCTGCCTGTCCCTGTCTTTCTGCTTGTCCCTGTCCTTCTGCTTGTCCCTGTCTTTCTGCTTGTCCCTGTCTTTCTGCTTGTTCCTGTCTTTCTGCTTGTCCCTGTCTTTCTGCTTGTCCCTGTCCTTCTGCTTGTTCCTGTCTTTCTGCTTGTCCCTGTCTTTCTGCTTGTTCCTGTCTTTCTGCTTGTCCCTGTCCTTCTGCTTGTCCCTGTCCTTCTGCCTGTCCCTGTCTTTCTGCCTGTCCCTGTCTTTCTGCCTGTCCCTGTCTTTCTGCTTGTCCCTGTCTTTCTGCTTGTCTCTGTGGTTCCTCATTTATTTCATCTTCTAGATGGATTTTAATGGGAGGAAACGGACGAACTTAACATATCGCGTGAAACTTAAACATACACATACATACCAAGCCAAATACAAAAATATTACACACGAACGTTGGCGCTTCTAAAAAAAGAATTCAAACATGGAGCAAAGGAACAAATACGAACTTCTTTTCTGCCATGGATCTTGGTAAATGCATTTAAAGAAGTAGACGATAATAAGATGTGTAAAAAATTTATTGCTGGGTTAGGTTTTATTTAGAACATTATACCTTAAACCTTTTTAATATTGTATCATATATTTTTATTTCATACTAACTCTTATTAGATAGTTGGCCTTAATTAGCTTCTTTATAGCTATCAACCGTTCATTTAGTACGCCAACTTTAAACAAATTATTTATTATTATTATTATTATTATAAGATACCCACCTTGGACAATATTCTCAATCATGTTTTGTAGAGGGAGATCTTCTATAGCTTTTTCTTCTGCGGGGGCATCCTGAAGATGATTAAGTTGGTTGCGATAAACTGGCCTAGCTTCAAGTTGGGCCTGTAGGTTGTTCACTTGATTTCTCAGTGCCTGGACCTGCTCTCTGTATGCCAACTGCGGCGCGTTGTTTTCACCCCTGCCAATTCGCAATACAGGAGTATAGACTTGAATTCCAATGGCTAGTAGAAACATAACACAAAGTGTGACAAACACCAAAAGCTGCCACTGCACTGGAATCTCCTTGAACAGAACTCTGAAACTTTTCCCAAGGTGCTCTGATAATACCAGCAATGGTTGAAAAAATATGCGAGATGCTGCTGCGGCTACTGCCTAATGAATGAAAAGTAAACACAAAAACAGTGAAAGCACTGGACGCAATGGTACAGAAAGATAAAATATTAAAAATAGTGGACTTGTTTGATATATATTACAGGTTTAATTAAAACATGGGACATGTTTGCTGTCACTTCGATATATGTGCACGTGTACTTATCAGACAGACTCATTATAGCCTCTATAATAAAAACATGATTCAAGCTGAAGTCATTTTTGTTGTTACATCTTAAAGGCTTCACAGTTTCAAAACAAAATGGCAGCATTGATGAAAGTAAAAATGCAACATTCTAGCACTGACAAGTTTTTATACTGAGATAAAATGTGTGCAAGTTACACGCCCAGGGTAGGACTCAGAACCGTGACCAGCACACAGTTCTTTCTACCAATGAAAATCTTGAAGACCATTTAAACAGGTATCGCGGTGCGCCATGGGGTTGCTGGGGCTGAGTGCAAAATAATGTTACAAAAACTCAAATATCGAGCTGCTTGGGCAGTTTTGATTTGATGCCCCAGGCAGAACACTAATCCAAGAGCTTGGATGAAAACCATTGATGAACTAATACGTTGTCAAACTAAAACAGTGGTATCTAAATCCTTGCATGAGCTGACTCCAGAATACTTGTGTAGCCTTTTCACCTGTAATTCACAGTGCTCCACCCACGGTCTCTGCAATGCAGTGACTGATTTGGGGCTGCCAAGAGAAAACTCAGCATACGGGCAAAGACGTTTCTATTAAAGAGGAGCAAACCTATGGGATTGCCTTTCAGTTCGGTCTAGGCAGGCTTCACGCTTAAATATGTTTAAGCAATAAATATAGAGGTATTTTCTTCTTTTTTTGAGGTATTGTAATTAAAGTTTTTTTAAAACGGGCCCCTTGAAAGACAGCTCTGCTGAAGTGCGCAACTCATAAAATGAAATGAAATGAGAAGCACGAAAACAGTACAGAACTATTTAAATTTGTTTGGCGACTAAAGAGAAAACAGGAGAAGTTTCTATCAAATGATCAAAAAGAAAAAGGGCAGTTCTAACAAATACCCTAACAGCCTATTCTAACAAATCTAAATGATGTAAACTTTGCATGGAAGAAAAACTTAGTCATTATAAATTCTTTGGTAAGAGCTCCATCCTAAACAAAGTTCTGAACTTATTTCAGAATGTTGAAATAATATAGGTTGCCCTCCAACTAACACCTTTGAAATTCTACATACCTCTAAAGACAAAACAACGTAATATAGTAACACCCATAGGGTGAGTAGTTCTAGCAGCTGCTTCATAATCGCATTTAGAATGAAACTTGAAGTGGCGACTTAGAACTCCTGTTCTCACCAAGTAGAACATACAAACTCTCTTATACAGTATCCAACACTTAATGACAGACCGGCAAAATAGTAATTTTCTTTATATCTTATGTACATATACTACATATCGTGTCAAATATCTTTAAAACATGCAAATGAAAAACCTACCTCTCCAGGGGTGACTTCCCATATCGGATCAACAATCACAGAATCATAGTACTTGGAGCAAGAGCTTTCTGCAAATGAAAATGTGTCACGGAGCCACCATTTGATCAAGGCACCATATGACATCTTTGTTGTAAAGCATTCTTCAGGCACATTAAATTTTGCTGCAGTTTTTCTTGCCATAGCTGACTTATACAATCTCATCCACTCCCATGGGACACTTGCAATGAAACAGGATGTGAAGAGCAAAAGAGCAAGGCCAAGCAGAGTCAGTTCTGCCAAGAACAGTTTTTTCACTGCGTGATAAATGACCAAAAGTATCAAAGCAATGATGATGAAATAGAGTAGATAATAAAAGTCAATTTTTAAGATGATGCCTAAAAAATCAGAAAATACTTTGTTTGGTGTCTCCAATCTGGCAGAAGAGAAAATGTTAAGCAGGATCTTGGTGCAAAGCTGTGCATCTTTTTTATCAGATATGCATTTTTCAATCTTCTCTGTCGAGTCTTTACTTATCCTATAAGTTACTTTTGCTACTGACATTTCTTTTTGTTCTGATTGAATAACTGACTGCAATATCGCTCTGTACAGCTGCTTGAGGTACGGTGTATCCACAGAAGCCTCTTTAAGTGCCTGGTTGACAATATTCTTGGTAAGTTGTTTTGATACTTCACCCCTCTTCTTTCTGCATTCATTCAAGTCATCTTTTAAAATTCTGATCTCTTTAGCTGCCTCCACACATCTTGCCTTTAAAAAGATAGCGGAACTTTAATTGAAACAAGGAACAAGCAGAAAACAAGGAACAAGCAGAACAGCCCAGTAAGAACAAAGTAACAAGCGGAGCAACCCAGTAAGAGCACAGTAACAAGCGGAGCAACCCAGTAACAACACAGTAACAAGCGGAGTAACCCAATAACAACACAGTAACAAGCAGAACAACCTAGTAACAACACAGTAACAAGCGGAGCAACCCAGTAACAACACAGTAACAAGCAGAAAAACCCAGTAACAACACAGTAACAAGCGGAGCAACCCAGTAAAAACACAGTAGCAAACAGAACAACCCAGTAACAACACGGTAACAAGCGGATCAACCCAGTAACAACGCAGTAATAAGCGGAGCAACCCATTAACAACACAGTAACAAACAGAACAACCCACTAACAACACAGTAACAAAACACAGTAACAAGCGGAGCAACCCCAGTAACAACACAGTTACAAGCAAAACAACCCAGTAACAACACAGTAACAAGCAGAACAACCCAGTAACAAAACAGAAAAAAGCGGAGCAACCCAGTAATAATACAGTAACAAACAGAACAACCCAGTAACAACACGGTAACAAGCGGAGCAACCCAGTAAAAACACAGTAACAAACAGAACAACCCAATAACAACACAGTAACAAGCGGATCAACCCAGTAACAACACAGTAATAAGCGGAGCAACCCATTAACAACACAGTAACAAACAGAACAACCCACTAACAACACAGTAACAAAACACAGTAACAAGCGGAGCAACCCAGTAACAACACAGTAACAAGCAGAACAACCCAGTAACAAAACAGAAACAAGCGGAGCAACCCAGTAAAAACACAGTAACAAACAGAACAACCCAGTAGCAACACGGTAACAAGCGGAGCAACCCAGTAACAACACAGTAACAAGCAGAACAACCCAGTCACAAAGGTAAATGTGAATTAATTGTTTGGTAAATAACACATATGTGGCATTTGTAATCAATGTTCATGTTCATTTCATTTTTAAATTCCACTACCTACTATCAACTGCAACTAAACAAAGTACAATAAATGAATATAAATATAAAGGTATTACAAAATAAAATGATACAAATCAAGTAGGTAGTAAAATTCTTAAAGGAGGAGCTCTCTCAGTAGCTGAACTCTGAGGCGCCGGAAGCTTCATGAAGCGGCGGGGCAGGACTGGCAGAAAGGGCACCTTGAGGTGTCAAATTTTGCTGATAAAACTGATCAGGAATTGTTGTTTAGCCAATGACACAGCCTGGCTGTAGGTGAAAGCCCTGTTAAGGGATAGAAGGTAGGTGTGAACAATTTTGTGTTGCTACGCCCTAAAGACTTTTGGAAATGAAGGCAACACCCATAATGATACGTTGGAATCAAGACCACAGTCAAACTTCATTCTCGAACTTTTCACCACAACATCAACCATCAAGGGAGGCTGGGCCCAATCTTATCTTACATTAAAGCAAAATTTTGCTCTGATGACCATCTACATGGCTTGATGTTGGATATAACTCCTCTGAAACTACTGTTCTTTTCTTTCTTTATTTAAAGTTGGTACAATCTGCAGCTATTTTCAAGCTAAATAAAGCCAACCAATTTAAATTACTAACGCTAAATATAATTTGAATCAAATATACCTGATATTGCAGACGTATTTCTTGTAAAGATCACAAGTATTGAACGACGAAAATTCTGGGATTTTTTCTGTAATTTTTGTAAAGTTGAGGAGTACTTATTTCGTTTGGAACTGAGTTCCATATTTGGCTCAATCTGTTTGACAAAGATCTTGAGAGCAGAAAAAATCATATCATTCTATTATTTTTAAAAAGGCTGTTACATAAAGCCTGGCTAAAATTTTCTTGCTTAGTTGTGTGTAGTGTTGCCGAGAGGTCCCGGAGGCCCTTCGCGAGCGAAGCTAACAGAAAATTTTTTGGAGAAACGGTGCCCTTTAGATTACCTAAAAATTCATTTCAAATTTTTTTGCAGTCGCCTTTTTGCAATCGTTTAAAATGTTGCATACTTTTGTTATGTCTTACTAATTGCTTTCACAAACTGGAAACCTCGAGAGCGCCCTAAACCTCAAAGCCCATGGCCAATTTTCCATCGTCACTGTTTTTTGGTTGAACTTGTATTTTGGTGTTTCTAAAAGCCGAAACATTTTAGATCATCGCCCCAAAGGTCACCCCTTTGCTCACTTCGTATAGCACCTAAGCAATTCAAGGGCACACTTTTTGATTATGCAGTTGAGAAAAAGAGCAACTCGGTGAGCTGCAATGGGGCAGGTAAACTGAGTTTAGGGAAAAAGAGGGATACGGGCCCACTACTGAGATGTCAAACGCATGCGAGCCAAGGTTGGTAGCAATCTGAAATCTGTTTAGCATGATCATGAAAGTTAAAGAAAACTTATCAACGAAAATATTTTTGTTGGTCGAATTGCTTTGCAAGTCGGTTTTGAGTTCTCATCAAAATGGAAACTATTGACTTTTGTCTTGCATGTAGGTATCCAGATATGCTTGAAACCTAGATTTTATTAGCATTCAAAATATTTATATGAATCACTTTGCTGCCCCTGTGCTGCCCCCACTACCCCCGTGGCTCCGTAGCCCTTGGCTGAACTAATCGAGGAGAGACCCCACTCCCTAAACTGAAGTGCTGTAGTATATTGGGAAAGGCGAAATTCAGGAAAAAAGAAAATAAAATAAAACTTTTGGCGGATAGAATTTTGAAAATGCAAAATTCAAAATGTTGCAATTAAATGTGGAGATGGACTTACAAAGGCTTTTAAAGTGTATATGACACAAAAATTTTTATTAATGGCTTTGAAAAAAGCAAACATTTAGTAAACTAAAGCTTTTCGTCTGACACTCTTCAGAGTTTAAAACGCCAGAACATAGATCAAAAACTCTACGCTAAGAAATATATATACCCAGTTGTGGATCGAAATAGGCCAATCAGAAACACGAGCACATGACTGTAAAGGTTGACCAATCAGTGCCGCTTACCTATTAGAATGTTACCAGTAGAGTCCTAAGGTGAAAACGAACTCCTTTTGTCTACACAGTAGCGGTTTTTTCGTGCTTATATAGATAGATTCTAAAACTGCTAGGTGGAACGAGGATCGGGCTTTACCAATAATCCGAAACATGCTTTTCTGTAGATGTTAGCAGGTTTCTGATGTGATTTTCAAAGCTCTGAGAATTGATTTACTCAAAAGAGACATTTTTAGGGCGAAATTCAAAAAGATTACATTTAACTTTAACAAAAAGATTTATGACAAAATTTCAGAATGGTGGATTTGGGAAATTTGAGCCAATATTGTGCAAATTTCAAGTTGCTCTCATTCTGGAACAAATAAAGGTACTGGGCTGAAATTTGCAGGGTGTATCTATCTCATTAGTATAAACAACCCTACAAAAAAATTGGACAATTCTGAAGGAGTGGGTTACATAAATCCCTTTGATATGGAATGACCCAGTAATGTCACAAAACAATTTTTGTTAACTGAAAATAAAAAAGCTGTAGCAAATTGTATTGAAGTGGTGAAATAATTTACAAAAAAAAATGGACAATTCTGAAGGAGTGGGTTACATAGATCCCTTTGATATGGAATGACCCAGTAATGTCACAAAACAATTTTTGTTAACTGAAAATAAAAAAGCTGTCGCAAATTGTATTGAAGTGGTGAAATAATTTTAAGATGGAAGATAAAGAAAAACAGATTTAAATTAGAAAACATAAAAATGTCATTGTGAAGACATGGTCACTGATCTGATGTTAGGTCTTCCTGTAAAAAAATTGTAATTTAATGGCCTTTCTTCCTAACAAATTGTGGGATATTGTTAAGACAGATTGGGAAGGATTTCTTTTTGGCTTGAGTGACTAAATGTATTTACTGTTCTCACTGCTATCTGTTCATAGGGCAAATGTCTGAATTTTTTAGTGTTGCAACAGACCTTACAACCGTGACCATTTTTTACTATAATGCAGCACAATTAAACCAATAACATGTTTCACAATTATATATGTTGATATTTTCCAGTGTTAAATCTAAACAATTTCCATTGTTTGATGCCTAATGACTTCCAAAAATTAGTTTTAAATTTTGTGACCATGGCCATAGTTATAAAACAGGAGATGCTAGTCATAGTCACACTAAGTGTTGCTTGAAAAGTTGTTCCTGGAAGTGGAGTGTGACTCTAAAGAGAGCTAAACTGGACAGTTTTGGATATTTGGGAAAAATTCCACTTTACTGTAACCAGGAGAGGATTTAGTGGGTAGTCAGAACCTTTTATTGGTAGTCAGAAATAAACAAATAATACCCAGATTTTAATTTGCTTATTTCCTTATCTTTTCTATCTTAAAGATAAAAACTGAATTGGAAAATATGCATTTCCACCATTCTCCAGTGTCCTGAAGGGTGTGGCATGAAAATCCAATTACTAACTAACACCCCCTCTCCCAAACCTTGGCACATAAATCCATCCCTGACTGTAACCATCAGTGTGACTTAACAAGAATGACTGAAAGTGTTGACTAAATTTTCATGATAATTTTTAAGCTTAAAATTTTGTATTCCATGCAGTCAGAGGCAATAGAAAAATAGAAACTGGATTGATGTTTATATTAATAAGAAACAAAGGACATAGCTATGACTGGTATATAAATGTGTTCAGGGGCGGATCCAGTGGGGTGCGAAGGGGGCTCGAGCACCCCTCAGATTTGAGAACAAACTTTTTGAGGATTAAAGCTTATTCTACCGCAATTTTGTTTATTATTATTTAAACCATTTAAATAATACCGGGAAGTATGCACATCTCCTGAAATTGTTATTTCCGCTTCAATGCCCCGTCTCACAACTGTTCAACATTGTTATTTCAGTCCATGCATTGAAGTGTATGAAACTCCCCCTGGTTGTCCTGTATAGCATTCTACAGACTCGGAAAGCATTGTCTCCTCTTATATCCAGCCACTTAAGGAACCCGTGGCCTGTAAATTATACGAGTTTCTGCACCCGTGGAAGTGAATCTAGCCAATCACGGTGCCAGGTCGAGGGGTTCTAAACTTTGGCGCGAGAACCCATGGATTTCAAAAATCCAAAACATCAAAGAATACCGACAAACCAGGGGGAGTTTCTTCGCTTCAATCTACAGTCAAATGTATAAGTGGTTTTATGACCAGGGGGAGTTGAGGTTGACCAGGGGGAGTTGAGGTTGACCAGGGGGAGTTGAATTATGATACAGCACGCGACGAATGCTTAGGCGCAAATTTGCAATATGTTTTCGTGGATCTTTTGACGATCTTTACCTGATGCTCGATGCTGTAACGGCAGAACTTGTAAACGCTGTGGTTTATATAACAGAACGGTTTCAAGTTTCAACTCCGTGTTTCACGTCTTATTCATAGACCATGAGGTATGATTTATATTCAGAGGATAAAGCTTGCCCGAGCCCCGAGCCCTTGTTATTCTTTTTTTAATAATTCAAGAACTACATAAAAAACATCTCAAAAACTTGCCCTTACTATTATTGACCAAAAGGGGTTTCCTTTTTATACCTACTTATATTCCTGCGAATACTTTTTTCTCTAAGAATTTCAAATACATAAAAATACTCAAAACGCCAGGCCCATAGCGAAACATTCAGGGCCTTCTTTGTTTGGTTCGGCGTCATATGTCGATGCATGCTGTGTTTGAATCCCTGTGTTCAACTTTTGCACTGCACTTCAAGGGCTTCATTCCACCAGCCACGTTATTTTTTTGGTCAAGCTGATCAAGTTCTAATAAATGGCTGCAAAGAGTCAAAAATTAAATTTTGCTTTGAAAATTTGTGGGCTCGGGCCTTTTGCCACTGCGGGCCATCATATCATATTTGACTACAGTTTCTATACTTTTGTACCCTAAGTGAATATAAGAGGACGAGCTGCAAATTGCGTTCAATTGGCATAAAAGCTGAAACCAAAAATTACTATATAAATCAAGGCATCCAGGCTTTTTAGTTTATGGAAGACTTTCATTTCATTATGGCTTATTAGCAGGGGTACAGAGTTTGTGCATAGCAACACCCTGGGTTACCAAGCCTTACGTTTTAGAACCCCTCAGAATAATTTCTAGATCCGCCCCTGGTGTTATTGCTGTTCATTATTAGCATAAGGTTGTAACTTGCAAAACCTTCCTTTGTCTAAGCCAATGTTTTTCAGTAAAGGGTTTGCTAAATTTTAACAGCTACTACTCATTCATCGAGCAGTGTAAAATGTTTGCTCAGGTAATGCATTTCCCAACAAGTTTCATTTTTAGATGAACAAAAAGTAGGCCTACTTTCACCTTCTTGTTCTTAATGGTTCACCGCTTTTTATTAGTTTTTTGTTTCGTTGCTACCCAGACTCTATGTTATATTTGTACCTTATGCAATTTTAATTAGTAAAAATTCGTGTTTTGACTTCCTATCAATTCACGGAATATTTTTAATCCTCTTTTTCAAGACACTTAAAGTTCATAAGATGTGATGACTTAGTGTGACTATAACATAACTGAAAATTCATCACAAGAAATCCACCAGAATGAAAATTTCTGATGAATTAAATCCCAAAAACACAGCAAACTTACAGAGTCCATCTCATTTTCATTGGCAGCCGTTTTTAAACGTTCAGTCATTTTCATTTCATGGGGCAGCTTTAGACCTCTCTCTGCCAAGATCCTTTCAACAGGATCCACAAAGCCTTTTCCTTTTTCCGTTTTCCCTGCTCCAAATACAGAGATAATAAGAACAGACAAAGAAAGGTATTTCTTCATTGTGCATAAAATTTTCATTTCACAGATCTTTCGTATTTTGGTCGCTTCAAAGTAGCTGCAATACAATCTTCAAAAGTTTTCAAACGAAGTTTGAAGGAACTGGCAACACGAATTCTGGGAATTTCCCGCAGCAGCAACAACATTGCGTGAAAGAGAGGCACCCTTCTATAAGAACACGAGCCTCAAAATTTGTCAAAAATTTAAAACAAATTGAGAACAACCTGAGGCTGAGCTTCTGCAAAATGCAATTTTGATCAAAGTTTTTTCTCAAAATCGAGGATTTTTAGCCATGTGTGGGTGCTTTTTTGGTGAATATTCAAACCTGTCGGAAAATGAAGGTTGTTTCACTCACTTTGTTGGCAAATGAGTCTAGACTACCTCCCTAGAGCGAAAAAGTTAGCATTCGCACTGCTTACACCCTATTAAATTAAGAACAAATTAAAAACAATCCAGCCTCAGATTTTCGAAGAAATTATAAACAGTAAGCCTGAACTTGAATTTACTTGTCCTTGTAAAAAAAAGTGTAGTCCTCTTGTTTGTCTGTGATCAGGGCCTTTTTAATTTACTTATTAGGGGGAGGCAATTGCAAAGACCGAGATACAACTTTTTGTTTGGGGTGGCCAGCCCTGATAAATCAGTGTAACAACAGCCCTTTTTTAAAATTACAACTATTTTACTTATGGAACCTAAGGCCCCCCCCCCCGGTATCTCGGTCCTTGGGCAATTGCCCTTCTTACGTTTAAAAAGAATAGGCTATTTTCCCAGGGAAACTGTGGCTAAGCGAGACACCTGAATATATCCCGGTAGGTCCAGGAAACTATTTTATCTGAATGATATAGATTTAGTTTAAAAGCTATTTGCAACGATATTGTCTAAAGGAAAAGGTTCAAAGTCAAAACCCTTGCAGTAACTCTTGAATTTGTGAGTTGATGTTATACTCATGTGTTCCTTGGAGATTTTATTGAACATTTTTGCACTCTGGAATGCAAAAGTTTTCCGTCCTGCTTCAGATTTCGCTTTTAGAAGCAATAAACTGTGTTCATTTCCACGAGCTGCTTTATAATGGTTTATTTTCTGAAAGTTTATTATAAAGTGAGGCGGTCCAAGGCAGTTCAAGCATTTAAGGACCTCAATAGCACACATACTATTTCTGATGTGGTTTGGTGTTGGTAGTTTTACATCCTTTCTTCTGCCATTCAAAATCTTTAATAATAATGATAATAATAATAATCATGATTAAAGTGCATAACTATAATACAGTATTCTATACATTTTACAATTTAAAACCTATTACATGACATAATAAGCTAATTTAAATAAATGAGTCTTTAACAGCGATTTAAAATTATCAATTTTGTCAAAAGAACAAATTTCAAACGGAAGACTGTTCCAAAGACTAGCTGCAGCATAGGCAAAAGTTCTAGCACCTAATGTTTTGTTCTTGAAACGAGGAACCTTTAACAGCAGCGCATTACTCGATCTGAGAATTCTATAGGACTCATACCTCTCCACCATGTCCCGTAAATACACAGGTGCATTTCCTATCAAGCACTTGAAGGTAAGCAGGATAATTTTTAACTACATGCGTTGTTTGACTGGAAGCCAGTGAAGATCAAATAAGGCTGTACTTATATGGCCAAATTTAGGTAGTAGCAACACAACACGAGCAGCAGCATTTTGGACACGCTGCAGTCGGTCAATAAGATGCTTTGGCATGCCATAAAACCAGGGCCGTCGCTACGGGGGGGTGTGGAAGGTGTGACACCCCCCAGACCCTAACCTTGTCGGCAAATCTTTGAAAATGGAAGTTTTGTCGTCAACCTCTTGGAAACTGGCGACTTTTCAGAAGAAAGACAGAGTTTTGCCATTTTCAAATAGATATTATCGGTTGTTGATGACAGCACCAGTCACAGTTGAAATTTATGTTAAAGTAAAGAAAATTACGGGCCCATTCTGCAAAAGTTGGAGTGGAGAAGATAGTTTTCATTAACTGGAAACTACAGTCACAGCCAAGGCCCCTAACATGCGTGCTGGCTTCACAACTAAGCATCAAAATGAAGTCTGCGCGCAGGCCAAAGGGCCCCACTATGACCAACATCCACTATACAGAAATTCTATTTCAAATTTCGCACAACGGCAAATCTGTCCTACTTCCTAGAGAAATAATTTGGAACTGTATGTAGAGATCAAGGAGCTGTTGTTTTTAGTTAGTTGTCTAGAGTCGCCATTGTTACATTTCTAGCTAATAATGACCTTCCACGCATTATCAAACGTTCCTTAGGGTCGTATCACTTTAAGGGAAGAAAGTTGCGCAGGAAGAAAGCTTCTCAAATTGGCAAATTTTTGGAATCAACTTTGCGAAAGAAGCGAAATAGGAGCTTTGCAAAAACAAACTTTCGCGTTTTAGCGAAAATTATGGACTTTGCGTGAAACACATTTTTATTCATTTGAGGTTTCCTTCTATTTTTATTCCACACGATACCAGCAAAACAACAAAAAAGATGTAAAATTTGTCCAACAGAATGATTCTTCGTCAAAGTTTTCAAGAGGATCAACAGCAAAATTTTCTGGATATTTCACAGAAATAAATTTTCGCAAATTTAGCATTTCAGGAAGTTTTGCGTATCAATACCCTGGGTACCAGACTCACTATATATGAAATGAAATAGAGAGTCTGGTCTAGTGCGCCCCATTCTCGTTCTGGTGTGCTGATATTAACCAATCAGGAATTGAGTCTGAATATACTGTTAAAACTGTACTCAAAGAATATTTTCCGCATGTTGTGGAACATAACACAGAACAGCATTAAAAGCATTGTTTGTAGAGAGAAGAGACACCTTCGCCATATTGCCAACTGGCTTTGGAAAGTCTCTGATATTTCAGGCAGTGCCTCTCATTGCAAACAAATTAGCAGGGGCGCAGTGGGAGTTACCTTTTTGGGGGGGCAAAGCTGAAAATTTTCCGATAAAACTATGATTTTTCCGACAAATTTTTTCTCGATACATTCCTTGAAGATTACCCTTGCTGCATATACTGCAACACTTGATACTACAATATCACGAATGGATCTGGAAATCGTTAACGAATGGATCGTTCGTTATACACCTTCAAGTTCAACAATAGCCTTTCTTCTAACAAAACTTACCAAATATAAATCGCTATAAACAAAACTGCAACTAGTTATAAATTTACACTCTACAAGTCTTCTCGCTATACTAGACAATAAACTGTCAAGTTAGTGTTTATAGCTGTTTATAGCAAAAAGTTTTTTTGGCAAGTTTTAAATCGCATCATAATTACTTTGCATTTATTTATGCTAAACCTTAAATAGATATAACGCGTCCAAAAGAATAGTTTTCTTTTAACTGAATTTATATAAACTGTTACTCAAGCAGCATCTTTCTCAAAAGAGGTGTGGCAGCATACAAATCGACGATGTCACCATAGTCTATCGACTGTAAAATATCACTTTCGACGTTGATTGGTCATCAGAGAGGAAAGGCGGTCTTGTCCCATCGTTGACCGTAGCCGATTTTTTTACAATCCTCAGCTTTGAAAAAGCTCTTTCATAGTTTGTTGAACCTATTGGCAAAGTGACGAGAACCTTGTAAAGAAGGACCAGCTGTGGAAAGGCACTTTGCAGGTTATACTTATCATCAACTGAAGAACTGAATGGAACTGAAAAGTTTTCTCTTTCTCCTGCAGCCGGGAGAGGGTTGCTCTTTTCTCTAACTTTCCAAAATTTACGGTAATTATTGGCGAAAGAGCTGTACTCATCTCTTAATTTTTCGTCATCCAGGCCGTAATTCTTCGCAACCTTTTTTAATTACACTGCACACAACTGCCTTTCAATTGTTTTTTGAAAACATTCAGGGGTGAGCAAGGCAAAATCTGTCAAAATCGCCTTATGAGACGTGAATCTTGTATTCATTGAGCTGATAGCTGTATCTACTATCACGATGATATACGGATTCCCTATTTCCTTCTAATTCATCTATGCAATTTTCCCCTGGCATCTTTTTCTTTCTGCGTATTCGTCGCTCGACAAAATTTTCCTCTTCTAAGTCATGGCGAAAATAATAACTTTTTGCGTCTTCTACAACACCAGCGAATTCATTTCGAAATGAACTGAGTTGAATTTTAACTGTCGGAAATGGGAGTTTATAAAATAACTGAGACCAGAGCGTTAATTTCCTTTACAAATTTCAGCAATGCGATGATTCCGAAAAATACTCTAATGAAAATAAGTAAGAAGGGTTGATCATGCACTATTTTACGACAGGTTTAAAAAAATATGCGACCTTTTAGACAGGATCGATGAAAACCTTACATTTTGTCTAATATTTCAAATTTTCCGACAAACGTTGGATTTTCCGACAATCCGACAAAAATTTTGCCAGGGGGGGCGGCTGCCCCCCCTGCCCCCCCAGCCACTGCGCCCCTGCAAATTAGGCCTTGTAGTAAAATGCAGTAAATAAGAAACACCGCAAGGCGCCGAGAACAAACAACAACAAACACAATTAAATCAGTTATGGCTAATATTTCGCCCGGCATACGGGGCTTCGCTTGTCGTATTGGCCATATTTGCTGTGGTGAACTTCCAACGTGATGATTCTAACCGCCGCGGTGTCTAAGCGCGCTGCCTTCACAGTGAGGAAGTAGACTTTGAAAGTACACACAATTTATGTGAAAAATTACAAAAGACTTATTTTAAGTTGTATACGAAATTTAACAATGATTAACATTTAATAACTGCATTGTGCTAACTTTAATTTCATGCTTCGCACATGTTTTTTGCTGCCAAATGGCGTTTTAAACCTGATTTGATTGGAATCTTGAGGCAGAAGTGTCTATTACCAATATCAACTGTATTAATAATGTCAACTTTACAGAACTATATAAAATACATTTGCTTTAAGATTTCCCAAAACTCCCCTGACTACTGAGTTTCTTTGTTATTTATCCGACAGTCTTGTTTCACAGGCCTAGTCTGTTAAATAGACTTCAGTTCTTTTAAGTAAGTTCACCAGAACGAGAATGGGGCGCACTAGACCAGACTCTCTATTTTTTTATATATTGAGTCTGGTACCCAGGGTAGCGTATCAATCATCCGCGATTTTAGGCCATAAACGCTAAAAACGCAAAGGGTCCTTCCCTCGCAAGTTTCTTCCCGTGAAAATTTCTTTCCGCGAAAGTTTCTTCCTTGAAAATAGTAAGCAACAGTTAAAGACCTTCTCCTGCTGCCCTTAAAGTTTTTCTTTTCTCTGAAACCCTCTGCAAGGTGCATACTTAAAAGTTATAATGAAGTATTTCTGGATGATAATTGTTAAATAAACAACGTGTTGAGAATAATAAAATTTGGTACAGACTAAGGAAGCTGTATCGTTTTAAGTTCTCTCAATGACATTTTAGTGTGAATAAGTCTGTAGGTCACTAGATTTCAAATTGTAGCCAAGATACTAACCTAGACAAATGAAAAGATGACACATAAAAGAAAAGAACATGCAGGTTGAATTTTTGATTATTTTCTTTGATTATTTTTTGATCAATTTCAGAATACTATATATATATGTATTCAAAAGCTCTAGACTGTAATGTTTTTTAAAAAATTTAAATAGCTGAAGAAGCATATTGCGAAACGTTAATCAAGTTGTTTTTTTACTGATCATCTATATATATATATATATACATATATATATTAGGTTCGCTTGAAGATATTGCGAAAATTGTCGGACTAGGATTGTCATTTTGAATTGTTATTAGAGTTTCTTAGAGTTACAAATAGAACCTTTGTTCTGCTGTTATTGTGCAGAGTTTAACTCCATACATAGAGTCCTTGATTTAAATAGAGAGCCACAACCGTCAATAATTGATTTGAACTGAGCATATTTTAACCTTTTCTTGCATTAGTTGGCATGGCTCAAAAAAGTTTATCCGCCACACCCTGAACCGTGACCTCTTGGTTTGCTGGCCACCCTGCAATTATGACAGTGAGCAAAACTGAAATATGGCAGTTCGACGGCCCTGCATAAAACAGAGAGTTACAGTAATCCAAGTTGCTAGTAATTAATGCATGAACAAGAATTTGGATTGCCTCGTTGCTAAGGAACTTCCGTAAACGTTTCAATTTATACACTTGGTAAAATGCCTTACTGCATAATTTTGAATGTGTTTGTCCATTTTCAAATTTTGATCAAAATATACACCAAGGTTTTTCACTGTGCCAACAGAAGCAATCACCTCATTACTTACTCTTCTACCTTCAACAGAAACCTTTGACAGTTGTTGTCTTGTTCCCAGTAACATTACCTCCGTCTTTGAATCGTTGATCATGAGACGGTTAGCCAACATCCATTTCCCAGCATCAGAAACACACATCTCCATGGCCTTAATAGACTCTCTCTCGGAAACAGGCTCTGGTTTGAACCACATGTATAGTTGGTGATCATCCGCATAGCCATGAACATTTGGAAGGTGTTGACTAATGACATCATATAAAGAACTGATGTAAGTATCAAACAGTACAGGCCCTAAACAGCTACCCTGAGGTACCCCGCAGTTCAAATGCATCTCTTCTGATATGGCATTATTCACAATAACTCTTTGTCTTCTTCCATCTAGATCTGACCTAAACCAATTAAGTTCCACTTATACCGAAACGAGACTCCATTTTATTCAACAGCATTTCATGATTCACAGTATCAAATGCAGCACTTAGATCTAGCATCACCAGTAATGCCACATGCTGATTATCTATAGCTGCAAACATATCCGACTGAACCTCTGTGCTATGATCCCTCCTATAAGCAGAGGCTTTTTCTGGTAATAATTCATTTGACTTGGTATGTTCGTTCAACTTGTCAACAACTGCTTTTTTTGTTAGCTTGGAAACATATGGTAAGTTGCTAACGGGTCTGAAATCTTCAAAAAGAAGATCAAGACCAAGCTTCTTTAATAAGGGTCTTACTACCGCACATTTCCAGGCAACTGGAAAGAAGCCAGATGAAAGTGACAGATTCATCATGTTTGTGATCACAGGAAGAAGTACATCTATGCATTCCTTGACTAGCCATGTCGGTGCTGGATCAAGGTAAAAATGTTTACTTGTTGATTTCATAATACGATTCCTTACATCTTCCTCTGAAAGAACATCAAATTCACTGAAAAAACATCAGATTGATTTGGCAGTGTCACACTGTTCTTTTCTAAAGCCTCAGACTCACAAACATCGTCAATATTTTTCTGCATTTTCTTGATCTTTTTGATGAAAAATTTACTAAAGTAATTTGCTAGCAAGTATGGATCACGATGGTCCGGCAGTGAACTGGTATTCTTTTCCCCTGTTAAAGATGCAACAACAGCCTCTTTTAATCACCATCATATTCAGATACCAGCCTAGATAAGTATTTGCATCTATCTGTTTCTATTGTGTTAGCGAACATGTTTCTATGCTGTTTATAGATTTTGTGATCAAGTTCTGTCAATTTGAACATAGCATAGCTGATGAAATATTAGCCAGTACTAAATAATATAAAACAATATACGACCAATATCAAAACTGCTTGTGAATTGTATATTTAATTTCGATTCCATGAAGATTAGCCAAAATTGCCATCGGATTCTTCCAAATGAAAGTTATTTTCAAACGTATTTCCCACTGAAGAAAACAAGATCAAATGCTAAAATAAAATAAAAATCATAAATGGATTGTTATTCTTGCTACTTAATTATGGCGTGGTCAGCAAAGATTTCTAAAGGGTCCCGTCAAAAAATCATATTTTTTTATCAAAATGTGCAGTTTCTTTGAAATAAGACATGATCTAAGATGTCATCTTGTCAGAAAATCGTAGGCCTGCCCCCCCCCCGAAATAAAAACCTGTGTTTCCGCCACTGGTCCCGGAACACAGAGTCTCTATAATTTAGTCTCTGAATCATAGTTGGAAAGATAATTAATTGCCACAGATAGTAGACTAGGAGTAAGGACAGTTTACAATAGTTCCTTGTCCTTATCTGAACGGCACAAAGCAGCCACACAAACATGGGGTACAAATCTCAGTGATTAGAGGCGAATTTATCAGCGTTAAATTCGTTTTTACGGCTTGCTTAAAACCAGGTCTTAACCATCGATATCTTATCTTATGCATTCTTCCCGTTCCTTAATAAGTACAAAAGCGATTAAAGTTCTGCATTGCAGCCTTCTTTTTAGCCCATGTCTCGCTTGAATGTGTATGCGGAAAAAGCGTTTTAGAAAGGGACTCTTTAAAAGAGGCAGGTATTCATACATTTAACAAGAGAGGTAACATACATTTCACATCTCAAACAATACCGAGAAGATACAATGACCCAAAAATGAGTGTTTAGTGTACTCCAGTCTTTAGGGAAGCTTAATTCCGATTTCTGCATGCATGCCCAAAGACCCTATTTCTATTCTATGCTCCTATGGTGCCTTATCTGACATTGGGATAAAAAACAATCAGGAATGACACGCCCCCTGAAACTAGACAAGCGATAGCAAGGCATGTTGCTGACAAGTTTGATTAATTTAAAAGTGTAAACAATCACAGGTTCATTTTGATCACACTTCTCCTGGGATGCTAAAGAAAATTTCCTGTCCCTACAATATTTGGCAACGTGACCAACGCGCAAACAACAATAGCAAATGGGCTGGCCATCTTCAGCACGATAGACATTAGTTCGATTCGCGAAGAAATTTCTCCCATTCTCCTCTGCCAACCTCACCCTTTCGGCCATGTGAGATACAACGGTCTTTATAATATCCAACAGAATTTCTCTGAATTGTTCTGTTGAAATCATTTCCATTTTTTTTTCTGCGAATTCGTCACGTCGTGGTCACCAATGTAAAATAACGTTTTTTTTTAAACCAAGGTTCTTCAATAGTGAAAGTATAAATTACTGGCAACCAACGATTACAACATAACGACTTCTTTCAACGATAACTTCGACTCGACTGGACTTGCACTCAAAGAACATACGCTTTTAACAACATGAGTGACGCACACAAAACCCTAATGACACAAATTAACGGCAAATGGACTAATAACAACTAAAATAGAGATGGCACGATGACAAACAAAATGGACCGACGCAAACATCGAAAGACATCCTCATTAACGATAACGAACCACAAACACGATGCACGACAGACAAAACAAGTTGTATAACAAAAGCAACGAGCATTTGCTCTTCAAATTTAAGCACAATGAAGACACGGCGTCACTAGGGGGCTTGGGGGGGGGGGGCTGAAGCCCCTCTCACTTTTTCAGAGGAAAAAACTTTTTGGCCGTCTTTTTATCATTTTGTATGAAATAAAAAGAAAAAAACTGTTCATTTTATGCATGATTTTATTTGATCTATTTACTAACTTATTTAGGTACATTTCTATCATTTGTCTATTATTTTCATCAATTCTGTAGCTAACTTTCTATATCTTTGCAATGTCTGCATTTTGGATGTGTAAACATGGCCTACTGAAAATACTCGAAACAAAGAAGATGCACATTCTGTTCAGAAAGTAAAATTCTCTCAATAAATCTGGGGTGCATTTTATTCAACTGTACGCCGAAGGTCCACTGGGGCATTTGTTTAGGTACGCCGAATGTATGTGCTGTTAGTAAAACTGTAAATATTGTGTGCCAGATATAGAAAACTGATTTATAAAAAACACTGTTGTGTATGAGTCTTTGTTTCATTCCTTTTTCATGTTAAATATGGGGGATACCAGGTATCTATGCTTAATTAGGCAATCACGTGTAAAATGATTGCAAATCATGCTTTCACGGTACTGGAAATTAAAATTCACGATCATGGCCCAAGAATCTCTCTGAATTTTAACAAGGGGGGCTAAGCCGCATTGGTCCACTCTTCACGACACCACTTTTCTAGCGTTAACTTTATTCATCAACATCAACTGTGTCTTTTTGACAAAATAAATCTTGATCAACAGCTCCCATACCCTGGGTACCAGACTCACTATATAAAATAAGTCTGGTCTAGTGCGCCCCATTCTCGTTCTGGTGAACTTACTTGAAAGAACTGAAGTCTATTTAACAGACTAGGCCTGTGAAACAAGACTGTCGGATAAATAACAAAGAAACTCAGTAGTCAGAGGAGTTTTGGGAAATCTTAAAGCAAATGTGTTTTATTTAGTTCTTCAAAGACGACATTTTTAATACAGTGGTAATAGACTTTTCTGCCTCAAGATAACAATCTAATCAGGTTTAAAACGCCCTTTGGCAGCAAAAACATGTGCGAAGCATGAAATTGAAGTTAGCACAATGCAGTTATTAAATGTTAATCATTATCAAATATCGTATACAACTTAAAAAAAGTCTTTTGTAATTTTCCTCATAAATTATGTGTACTTTCAACGTCTACTTCCTCACTGTGAAGGCAGCGCGCTTGGACACCGCGGCGGTTAGAATCATCACGTTAGAAGGTCATCACAGCAAATATGGCCAATACGACAAGCGAAGCCCCGTATGCCGGGCGAAATATTAGCTATAACTGATTTACTGTGTTTGTTGTTGTTTGTTCCCTTGCGGTGTTTCTTATCTACTGCATTTCACTACAAGGCCTAATTTCTTTGCAACGAGAGGCACAGCCTGAAATATCAGAGACTTTCCAAAGCCAGTTGGCAATATGGCGAAGGTGTCTCTTCTCTCTACAAACAAGGCTTTCAATGCTGTTCTGTGTTCAGTTCCACAACATGCGGAAAATATTCTTTGAGTACAGTTTTAACAGCATCTTCAAACTCAATCGTTACGGTCGCTAGCATTTATTTATGTTCTGTTCTGTTCAATGTTTTACACCAGAGCTAAGTTTATTGTTTCGCTGTGACCTTTGAACGTACAGAAATCTGTACACTCGCTCCTGATTGGTTAATATCAGCACACCAGAACGAGAATGGGGCGCACTAGACCAGACTCTCTATTTTATTTCATATATAGTGAGTCTGGTTCCCAGGGTACAGCTCCCATCCAGAACACCACCTTCTTAATCTTCAGCAACAAACATCGTCGTCTTGGTAAATTACATCAGCGTTGCTTTCTATTTTCATTACAAGAGGCTGCTGCGGTGCGGTAACATATTCCTTGCCTTTCCATCGCTGATTTTTACCTTGCGTGAGTGCGCTGCTGCTCATTCTTTACCCTGGGTACCAGACTCACTATTATTTTATACATAGTGAGTCTGGTACCGAGGGTACTCATTCTTTAACTTCATTTTTATTTCATTTCATATATATATAATATAGAATTGCAAATTTGTATTGCTATGAAAATGCTATAACTAAAAAAATCATCATATGTATCTGCTAAAACGAAAATTTTAAGCATGCTAAACAAATTTTCATTATTTTGCACTCAGAACGCCGAAAAAAACTTGAGTCTAAACAAAAACCTTAAGAAAGCTGCAAGAATCATATCCTTTGAAAACCAAACTGCACACTCTGGGCCACTTTTTTAAGAAATTAAACTCTTAAAACCTAAAAGACACATATAATCAGAATGCGCCAAATTCCTGTTTGACAAACCCAAAGGGCTCTGCGAAGATTTCTTCAGAATTATTTTCAACTATCCAAAGACAGCCACAAAATACAAACACGCCAAGTAACTTCTGAAAAAGTTTCTTTCTCAAAAACTAGGACTAAATATAATTATAACTTTATAAAAACATCAGGAGTCAAAATATTGAATAATATCCCAACTGACACACGGAATTCTACAACCAAAAACTTATTTGGTAAACATTACAAACAAATATCATTGGAGAGTTATTGATGGATGGATATATTCATTGGAAAAAGATCCCTTTACTGCACTTTTCTGCATTTATATTCCATTCCTCCCTCCTCCTTCTCCACCATCTTATTACCATTTATATTATACTTAAAGGTAATGTGTCCAGCTAAAGCAAGCGACTCTGCAGGGGTTTTTAGAAACGTGATTTTTCATGTCATCGCCCCAGCCATTACGGTCGTTCTGTTTATTTATCCTGCTGCGAGGTTAGCTTTTCATGTGAGCAGTTTTGCATCGCAAGAATACTAACCAATCGCAAACTGTTATTTTGATGGGTGGCTTGACAAGTTGGGTATACGCAGTCCTTTTATATGGACACCTTTAACAAATTCTGTTCATTATTGCAAATACTATCATGCATATTCAAAAGATATCTTATTGCTGTAAACGGGGGCACATGGCTCAAAATCTCTTCCAGAGTTCTTTTCATATGTCCTCTTCAAATGATATATTTTGACTTACCATATTGTATTAATTCTGTATTAATTCATCAGATTATTACCTTTTGTTAAAGCTTGATTAACGTTGTTAGAAATTGAAAATTTACGTGAAATGGAATGAATGAAAATGTACACCGAAGATCTTCTGACTTGAGTACATGGAATGCACCGAGTATGCACCCTGAACGTCAATACAACAGCTTCTTGTTATTCACATAGATGGGCACTCTGAACCGGAGGTCACCATTTCTTTCTTTCCCAAACGCATGAATCCTATCCTCCCCTCCCAGAATTTTCCTAAAAATCAATAATCGATGTTTTTCTGAGCGGTATAGTGTTTTGTTAAATTTTAATCTGGGAGATGCATTTTAGCCATTCTTGAAGTCTTAATTCAAAAACTTTTCCTGCACGTCGGACCCAACCATGGGTATTCTTATGTCACCAAATTTGAATCTTGCCTCCCCCTCCAGGTTCAATTTCGTGGCGCTGTCTCTGCAATGTTTCGTATAGAACTTCCACAGGCCTTAGCCCCAGACCCCTTATCAGGGGGGCCTTATCTATATCAATTCCCACTAAATCAATCTCCTCCCCTAAACCCCCCGCTAAAACTGATTCTCAAACAATTGCGTGACATGTTAATTCCTTGACATAGTATAGCTTGTTGGCCACTTCCTCTTTTGTTCCAGGATTTTCTCATGTGACAGAGTTCAAAGTGCTATTATTATGCATTTGCTTGCCTATGCCTGTACTTCACTGTCAAATTGGTTCAATCTGTCTCACCAGCTTTCAGGCACAAGAAGATTCGTAGGTAAAAAGGTAAGAGCTGCCTTTATTTCTTTTGAATTCTCCATCAAGCGGCATACTCAGTGGATTTTCAACGAATGCAAACGATTTGACGACACTCATTCATAATTTCTGCATAGGTGTAATAAACGGTGACAGATTTTATTTCCCAGATTTCTTCACGTCAATATAAGACCCGTGTCTCTTATCAGACTGAAATTCAATCATTTGTTTTTGAAATGATAAGGACATAAACTGACCAAGATTGTTTGTTAATTAGCATGCGTAAATCACATGACTCAGTATAGAATTCGCAGTGCTCACTTCTCTTAGTTTCACTTTTTGAAGTTACTTCAAGGTTTCAGGCACCGCGGAACGAGCCACGGCTGGGGCAAAAGATGCCAAATATCAAGTAATAAACTACAAGTAAAGCCTCTTTTTAAACGGTTTTAGCCCCCTACCACTTTTTTAGACCACCCCCCCCCCCTCAATTTTCTAAACGCTCCGCGGTGCCTGGGTTTTGAGGGGTTTTTGGTGCTGAGGACAGCTAAAGCATTACTTTTTGGATAGAAAAAAAGCACTTAAAGGTGCATAGCTTAGCGAAGGCATCCATAAAATGACTAGAATGCGACAGTCTTGGAAATCCTAATCAATTTTCTTATCCAACAGAAGTCATGTTTGCCCCGCTAGCCATAGCGGGGCTCTTTTTGGCAGTGGCAGTTACCACAGCAACAGAGAGTAAGCAATGCCAGGCACCACCGCAGTGGCAGGCAGATGGATCTAGTCCTCTGCAAGAAGCTCAAAAGGCAGGGAACATTACAGTGCTTGCTTTCCTTGATGCCAATTGCGGATATTGTGTCTTGCAAGCCACTCTTCTTCAAAGGTTAAAAAGGAAACTAGAGAAAAAGTATGTATCAAAGAGACTGGCGCATTGTCAAAGTTTTGTGTTAAAATTTCTGCCCTTTGAAAAAAGTGCATAAAGAAGAAATTTGTCATTTTTTTCCTTTTTTGGCTCAAAATCTCTTTCTTTAAATTTAAGAAGCAGATACATTATGAAGGTATCTGATGTAACTAATGGGTAGGATGTAACACACAAACAAAGTGGAGTGAAATGCGCAATTGCATTGTGTTTATAGGCAGCTTGACGTGTTTATTTGGTTGTTTTGGGACTAATCTGTATTATTATTTCATCGACAGAAAGATAAAAGATGTCACTTACATCATTTTAAACAAGAAGACAGCCAAAGGAATGAAATTCAGACTGGAAAGTGCTGTTGACTTCAAAGTCTATCAAGCAGAGAACGGTGACATTTGGGAGAAGTTAGATGGTCGCAGAAACGACTTTTTCATTTTCGACAAATGTGGCCGCTTGGCATACTTCCTTGATCAGTCAGCCTCGTATCTCGGTTGGCCTCATGTAAGGTTAGTACATGCAGCTTATTAAGCCAAGTAAATGGAAATTGACGATTGGTTGCATATATATGCATTTGCTGCTCGTTTTAATGTTGTGTAATTCTTTTGCAGACATGCAATTCTCTACACATATCAAAATAAACACCAATGCCATGCAATGTGCAAAGCAGGTAAGGATTTTTTAATAAAGGATAAATAGTAATTTGCTTGCATTGCAGATAACAAGCCAGCAAAGTTGCAATACAATGTCAATACATAATAGATATATCAATAGGTACGTTATTCTGAAGCTCTCAAAAAGGTAGTTACAACATGATAGTCTGTACGTAAAGACTTCCATTGTTTGGCTTCCATTCTTTACGAAAAGAAAGGCAATAGTCTGAAAAAAAGAAAATCCGGAGCGACAATTTCTTGAGAAAAGTTCGTTACTACATAACTTCTAGAAATTCATCTCTTGCAGAAAGGGGATCTAAAGACAATGGGAAAGACGACAAAGGAAAAGAGAACAAATGATGTTTGCTAAGCAGAAACTCCTCTTGATGCAAGCTTTACAGGCGAAGCTGATGCTCTCGAAACAGCAGCTGATGCATGGCCTTGTAAATGTAATGCCAGTGACGCCCAACCCATCAGACCAAACAAACTTTCTTCAAACATTTGAAGTCACTAGAACACTAAATCAATTTTTTCATAACTTCGTTGTTACATCAACTAGCTAGCTTTCACTCTGTTTACCCTCCAACCTTTAGGGAGCAAGAATTCACCGTAGGCCAAGTTTCATTATCAGTTCTCCTAGAGAAGCAAGCTCCACTACGTTTCAAGGACCTTTTTGTTTTCTTTTGGTCCCCTTATATTCAGAATAGCCAATTTCAATGAAGAATGTTTTGTGGTCTGTCAGGTTGGATAATGCTGCATTGCTTGCATCAACAAGGAACGAAGGAGCCAGTCACGTGTGCGCTGAAAGGTCATGTGCTTGACGGCGATTTCACCTGATGGCTGTTATGAAAGGCAGCGGTTAAATCAAGTACACTGTTGTTTTGATAGCTTTTCGTTCCAGTATTTTCTTGTTTTAATATTTCTATTTAGCGTTTGCTAAGTCGATTTGACGTTTCTACCTGCATGTAATCCTATAGATCAGGTTGTGATGAAATTGAATTATTTCTTCAAAGAATCTCTCCAGCTTGTGCATTGCAGGGGCAAATTGGGAAAACAGTGTAAGTGTAAACTTGCTTCTCACTGGCAGGTACGTTCTAGGTAGTCAGCCCAAAACTGTCAGCGCCAACGCCAAGTGGCGGACTGTCCTACCGCCGATGGGTCGCTTTGAAATCTGGCAAAGAAAAGGGTCCTATCTTTGCAGGAAAAGGACCCCATTTTAGGAATATGAGGCCTTATTAAGAATGATAAACATCATGGATTACCTCAAAACTGAATGAATGGACTAACAGGGGGGTCTAGTCAGGGTCAAAGAGGGCCAAGGCTGGAATTTAAAAAAATTACCCTCAAATAGTAGCATTAGAACCGAAACTATGTTCTTGGTAGCATCAATTTCTTTGTGCTCCCTGGGTTCTTCTTTGACATTTTTCTTCAGAATTGCCTGTTGTTTCGGGAAAGATAAAATCTTGTTAATTGTCTATAATAAATCGCACGCTAAGCTAAGCAGTTATTATAGAATCAGGGCAATTTGGTAGCCATTTGGTAAGACCCTCAAACTGACTGGACCCCCTCTCAGGCCTTAATAGAAGTACCCCTCCCTCCCAGGGGTTGAAAATAGCGTCAGGGCATGTGATTTTAAAAAGGATTCTGTCAGAATTAAAAAAGCATGACTTATCTACTATTAAAGAAAAGCAAAACATGATGCAATTTTCTGGAATTTTGATTTTTCATGGACCCAGGATCAGTTAATTTGCAGTGGCCAATCTAGCCTTACAAATCTAGGGGGCTAGCCGGGGGCCAAACTTTCAATTACAGGGGCCAACGCTAGCCATTACTTTGCGGACTAGTAGAATGTAGAATAAAGCGTCAAAATTAGCTACAAGGCATCGATTTTTAACGCCCCCTAGGTAAGTATATCCTTTGTACAGGCTGTTATTATTATGCCAAATAGTTTTATTAGCGGTGTAACAAGCAGCTGCTTTCCCTCGGAAAAAGGCAAAGAAAATTTTTGCTAGGGGCCCCTAAAGGTTCGGGACCCTTTGCTATTTAACTAGAGGTAACTTTGGCCTGTTACTCCACTGAGTAATACCTGTTTAACAATAGTGCATCATAAACATTGAAGATTTTGAACAGAAGAACTATACTTCTAAAAATAGAAGGCTAATTGCTTTTTGAAATTGATTTGTAAATTTTTCCATAATGGTTATTCTTATATCCAGCCTCCATGAGATCAAGCAAGTCATTCGATTACATAAAAATTCAAATCATAGAATTTCGATAAGCAAAAGTAGATTGCCAAGGTATACTGGGATGGTATTGGCATTTGCCAGCGCTGGGCTCCAGAGAGAAAAGGGTGCTCAACGGGATGCGAAGAATCTTGGTTTGGGCTTACCCTGGACACCCCACCCCAAGAAGGTGTATCTTTGTGATGATATATAACAAATATAGAATTTAAATGATTGTCAAGAGCAGTTACCCTGAAACCTGGGTACAAAAGGCTATGTTTTCCCTGGGGTGGCCAAGTCGATTTTTGCGCCCTATCTATATATTGTCACAGAATATCGTGGTTATATAAAGCATGTGTTTTTAGAAGGGAAATCGATTTTTGCAATTTGAATCCAAACTTTCATAAATAAGTTTTGACTAAGAATGCGAATATGAATGGAAAAGTTATGTAATCCTAACATTTGACCTTCTCGATCGTGGCTCCGTAAAATATCAAGCTATTTTGAATTGGCTTATTTTCGAGAGTCGGCCTATTTACGAGGAAATACGGCAGGCAAAACATAAAATACTAAGCAAAAGACATTTTATTCAATTACACTGATGTTTCATACAGGCTACTCATTTATTATATCCAGAATACCAGCTTCAGAGTAAAATAACGTAGAGCAAATTATTGTTTCGGGCTCCTTAGTTTTTTAACTAAAGGTAACCTTTCGCCACTGCTTATGGGCGATTTTATCAGCCTAGTGTCATCGCATATATGATGTATGATATGCAAACATGGTTCAAAATTGTTATTCTTTAGTAGATATTAAATAGTAGTTCTTTCAAAAAACATGAAAGTTTCAAGCATTGAATCGCACTATTGAATCGGACAGAGGCGGCGGCACAAAATTGAATCTGGTGTTGGGCTAAGGATCAAGTTTAGTGATAAAGGAGGACCCACCATGGTTGGGTCCGACGCGCAAGAAAATTTTTGAAATCAAGCCTTCTAGAATGGCTAAAAATGGATCTCCCAGACTAAATTTAACAAATTACTACACCGCTCAGAATAGACAGTTCGACGATGCTCAGCAAAACATTGATTTTTGATTTTTTTGAAAAATTTGGGAGGGGTAGATTCATGCGCTGGGGAAAAAAGGGTGACCTTTGGTTCACATCGATGTTAATAACAAAAAGCTGCTGTATTGATTGCCAGAGTGCCTTCCATGTACTTTGGCCCGAAGATTTTTGGCGTACACTCAGGCTTTTTGGCGTTCCGAGTACAAACTAATGGAAACATTTTTTGGCATACGTAAATTCTTCGTTAGTTGGCGTGCTAAACATGAAGCCACATACATAGTTAACACGAAAACATATGACACAAATGTTGATTGGGTCATGGCAGCGCAACGTGCTTCGACTGTAGAATCACACGTTTTATTAGATTGTTCACAGCAAGTTACAGCAAAGTGTTCTACCCATGTACGATCAATTTTGATGTTCCTAGCCAAATATTACAAGCAAACAATTTTGGCGCCCCCTCATCTCCGTTTGCGCCCCTATTCAGGGGGGGGCCATGGCCCCCTGGCCCCCCCTGCCACCACGCCACTGATTGCAGAGAGTTAAGAATGAGAATGGCATAAAAGGAGAGGGGGCTGCTGTAATGTCCAAATGATGAACATGAGTCAGTGGTGACGTCACAAAATCTATTTTCAATATTCTTGAAATTGCATCCAATAACCTAAAAGAGCATTATGAAATTTCTCTAAATATGCAATATCAATCAATGTTAGGGTCATTGGAACGGGGGGGAGGGGGAGGCTGGAGCCCCCTCCAGTAAGCTGTATGTTTCCATTGTGACAATGTATTTACTGAGAAGGAATACAATAGGCAGCCCCCCACCAAATATGAATTTCGTTCCGACGGCACTGAATGCATTAGCTCAAACACAGGTTGGAGGGGCAAAGGGCAGGCACGGCACCAGTGGAGAGGGGGCTGGGGGGCCAAATCCCCCCACTTTTTCAGAGATCCAAATTTTTTTACCTTCCTTTCTATTATTTTTTAAAACAGAGTATGAAATCAAAAGATAATAAAGTGCTTATATACTGCTTGATTTTACTTGATCTATTTACTAACTTATTGAGATATATTTGTATTATTTGTCTTGTATTTGCATCATTTCAGTAATTAAATTTCTCTATCATTGCAATGTCAATTTTAATGGTTAATCATGGCATGCTGAAAATACTCGAGAAAGAGAAGATGCACATGTGTGTTCAGAAAGTAAAATTCTCTCAGTCAATTCAATATCTTGATTCAACGTCATTGAGATGTGCATTCTGAACCAATGGTCACCCTTACTTCCTTTTCCCAACGTTTGTCACCAGAGTTTTTGCATGACTCTTCCCCTCCCAAATTTTTTCTTAAAATCAATGATCAATGTTTTTCTGAAAATTGTCGAGCTGTCTGTTCTGAGCAGTATGGTATTTTGTTAAATTTTAGTCCTGGAGATGCATTTTTAGCCATTCTAGAAGGCTTCATTTCAAATATTATCTTTCGCGTTGGACCCAACCATGGTGGGTCCTCCTATGTCACTAAACTTGATTCTTAGCCCTCAAAGGTAAATTTTCGTGGCGCCGTCTCTGAAGGGGAAATTTAACACTAATAACAACGCATTTTGAAATAAACTCTAAAGCTTTGCAAAAGGTGGGGGTACATGGCCCCTAGCCCCCCTTCGTCGGAAGCCCTGGAATGTACACTTCAAACACATACTCTTTCTCAATCAAGTCACTGTGGTTCACCCATATTGGTCGCGAGCCGGGTAAAATAGAGAAGAGCGTAAATAGAGAAATATTTCCGGTCAGAGGTAAAATAGAGAAATTGGATTAACCGCTGTTTTATCCTATTGTCAACACTCAATTACCGAATAATTGTCACCTTTGTGTTGACTAATAGTTTAAATATAGGCTCTCGGGATAAAATGGAGAAGCGGGTCGGCTCTCACGGGTAAAATAGAGAAATGAGGCGCAGTAGGTTCACTGAGCACAATTTCATGGCTTTAATTCGTAAAATTCTTAGGAGATTCTCCCGTTTTATCAAGTTGACAAGTTTTATTAGATTTTAAATCAAAACCCGGGCCATTTAAAGGGCTTGGTTCTCACGGGTAAAATAGAGAAATGGGGCGCAGTAGGTTCACTGAGCATAGAAACTTTTTGCTGGATATTGGATTTCACTTACTATTTACTGCAATAGAAGAGATAAAACAAGGCGCAAAAAGGTGAGAGGTTTGAGCAATAGATCTACTGCAATTAATCTCTAGTTATCACTTACAATGCACGTTTATGATAAATAAAAGGTACTTATTACATGATAGGTATTTATTTTTCTGAAATGATATTTACAAGAGATTTGTCGGTGAATGAATTACATTTTCAAAATTGGTAAAAAAAATTTAAACCAATGGCCTGCCTGCTTACCCTTAATAATTTCAAAAGGATCGTCGTATGCGAAAGTAATGGGATATGCTGTAAGCGAGGCAGGCCATTGGGCAAGCAAGCAAAACAGGCGACATTCGTCTAGAAATGCGGTGATATTAAGGGTGATATTGTCGCATTACTCCCACACTGCTCACTAGAAAATACTGTCTTTTATAGAGATCAGTGGTTGCTCCTACGAGGTCGTTTGCCGGTGAAAGTTAACTAAAATTCAGCCGAAAAGATAAGTCGCTGTCTAATCATCGTATCAGCTTTGATAAAAAACCAGCTTCTCTTAAAGGTAACTCTTTAAGGTAAATGACGGAACGCATTTCAATTGAAAAAGTTTCATACTTTTGATCCTGTCTACGCAAGCAAAAGCAACTTGTCATGGAAAAATGACTTGTGTTCGATGAGACATTTTTCCAATCTTGGGGGCAATGGCCTTAAAGCTTGCCAACACCTTCGGTCTTTTAAAAATACACGTCTTTTTAAATTACTGAATAAATTACAATTATTAAACAGCGTTGATCAAATAAGTATCTTGTTACCAAAGCGTCACTGCCACTTTGAGGGGAAAAGGTGCTATGAGATGAACCCTGCAAACTCCCAGCGACGTTTTGGCCTCCAGCATTTGATAGGTTTATTTCATTATTCTAAAATGTCACTCTACTTACACAACTCAAATCAGATGAATTTACAAAATAATAAAGGATACAATTATTTTTACAGATGTTATGTCTAACAAACGCAACAAGTTTTTATGTAGGAGAATTCAAAGGAGAACTTAACAGAAGACCGATGACAAGATTTCCTAATTTTTTCTGCTGTTCTGCGGTGTCTTGAAAGGATGCTAGAAACCCCACAAGAATTTACCCTAAACTTATCTTTCATCAAATTTGCGTTTTCTAGGGGAAGACGATTGCCTTTTTGGAGATAAAGAGATCTCGGCAAAACATCCTTTACACAACCAATTTGGGTTTTGCTTGTCTCCTTCCTCGCACTTATCATGAAACCATTTGGTACAAGAACTGCATTTGGTCATTGGCAAATTCATGTCTGGCATTTTACAATGACAATACAGTGGAACATTGATTTGATAGAGATCCTTTTTTCTATATTGTGATCGTGGAGTACCATCAAAAGAATTGATTTTGAATGTTCCATTTTCTAGACATTTAATTAGCAATTTTCGAAGAAAGCTGTAATTGAAATGGACTTTTTTGGGGTCCGCTTTTCTTGAGAGACAAACAGCATGAAAAATTGCAGCAACTCCAGTGTTGCAATCTCTCTTTACAGTATCCACATCTGCAACTATAATACCCATTTTATCAAGAGGTAAATTTCGCAGTCGACATGCCAGGTCCTCAATTATCACTGGATATCTAACTTGCCTCCTTTCTGTGTCAAAGTTTGTCCTAGTCGCGCTATCATATAAAACGATATCATGTTCCCCGGATAACACATTAGAGATTGTACCCCAATGAATATTTTTTTGTCTCAATCTAAGTTCCAAGATTTGAATAAATTTCCTTCCATCCCCTTGACAATTTGGTAATAAATGCATGTCATGCATACCCGCAAACTCCTTGCATTCTGACTTGAGTATACTAAGTGCCGCATTTATGGTTGCAACTGTTAAAGGTTTTCTATCCTCGATTGCTTTTTTATCTTTTTTATCTAATGATAAATATGGAAGCCATGACTCGTCCAAACTATTTGCCACACTTTTTGCTCTATTGGGAATTGCTTGTCCGATAAGGGGGAAGCTAATAGATGATTGCCCGGAGGACTCACTTGGGTTTACTATTTTATTGGTTTCTACTTCAAAGGACTCGCGTTGCTCTGAAAAGAAACCATGTTGTTCCCCTACAAAACAGCTAGCAAAATTTTTAGGGGCGCAGACGCCAGGGGAAAGCCTGTCCAGGCTTAGTTCGCTATTTGCCAAATTAATTTCATTAATTTCATCCTTGTCGGGGTCGCAATATGATTGGGGTATGTAAGGTTCGGGGCTTTCACATACACTTGCTGTCTTGAGAAAATTCCAAGAATCTTCATGGTTATCAGTATCAGAATAGAGATCATAATTATGCCCGAAAATTGCACGACCGTATTTATCGAAGTTTACTACCATTTTTGTCTTTTCTTCTATTTTTTTAAGAAACTCTGCATTACGAGCCTCATTCCTTAAATCAATGATTGACCTAAACAAAAATATATGGTTTGTCGGTGACAACTGATTCATAAAATGAATGTTCTTTCCGAATGAACCATGTATTTGTTCCACAACTTCACTATTAATCTGCCCAGCTAGTTCAGCAACACAAGTTATGCGCCTAAGTGCTTCAGTTTCACAAGACGTGTTCTTTTCATGAAAGCGATCGAATAGGGCGAGTCGTACGTTGCTGCCACTAATTGGGTGACAGTCCCCGTTATGACTATATAAGTCGTTTTTACTAGATGGATTGTTCAAAAGCCAAGGGAACGAAATTTGAAGATTTCCTTCCAAGGCATTTTCGATATTCTGAGGAGTAGCTTCAGCAACCCTACCCTCATACGGAGAAAAGAAACCCTCTTCATACCTGTTACCATGGGAAGCAACCATATGGGCCATGTCTACTATGAAAACATTAGGTTTATGCTTGAGACTACGAATCATATCAATATAATCTCGCGGACTTTCCGATCTTAGCAAAAATTTAACTGCATATATTACTCCATGGGTACACGCCAATGTAAGCCAACCCCCAGACCGTCCAAACATTTTTTTGAAAATTTTATTAAATTTTTCATCATTCCTTCCTATAGCTTCTTTCATTCGGTTTATCAGATCAATTTTAGAACCCTTGGCACTCACACCCACTTTACGCGCAAGACGTCGAACTTCCGGCATTTTCGCCTCAAACATTTGCTCAAGTAAACGTTCTTGAGACAATTCTCGACAGTCAATTTCAGGCTCACCGGTTTCTCTGTGGACTTTCCGATGTTCGCTATTTACTACGTAATAACCAACTCGTGTCTTTTGGCCTATGTATGGAGCCCAAAATGCAAGAGATGGTGTTACTTTTACACTTGGTAAGCTCCGGTTTGGGAAACCTGTGCAGATAGAATTAGTAACAATTTTTGACCAAAACTCGTCACAATTTACAAAATCTGAGCTCTCATCGTTTTCATCCGGAAGGGCTTCGTCGGGAACCCTACAATTAAATGCAACTTTTCTATTCAGGTCAGCAATCAATATGGTTGGAAAATGTCCGCATTTCACACAATTAAATTCGTACGTTCTGTCACTGAGGGCTTCAAAATGAGCATATGCAGTAAATACTTTTTGGAAATCAATCTTTATTTTCCAGAGCCCTTGCAAAATGTTGCAAATTGTGCCAATAGCAACATGGTTTACTGTCGACTCCCTTAAAAAGGCACAAACATCGAGGCCTAAGAAAAATATATCATCAAAGTTGTGGACACCATCTTCGTACTCCTGATAACGGTAGAACAGATTGCAGTTTCTGCACAACTTAAAAAATGTTTCAACACCTTCAATAAACCCTTCCATTGTCAAAATATTGGCTCGATGGCTAATTCGATGTGGTCCGTCCAGATTACTGCCACAACGATAACAATCATTTTCTTTTGGCTTATACACAATCAGCAATTTCTCTTTCTTAATAGCCTTTGCATCATTTGGTAAAGGAAATGGAACTTTTTTGAATCTTTTCATATAATCAACCATTTTCAAAATGGTATCCTCTTCCTCTGGTGGATATATCATTTTATCTAGGTTATAATTCAAAACTGCATCATTTACTAACGATTCCCCGCTATTGGACTCACACTTATCACTAGTAGTTGATAAGTCGACGCTATCACTAGATAGCTTATTAGTTTGATGTAAATACCATAATGCAATAGCTTTATGAAGACAAAACACCCTTGTTAAACGACACCTACAATCAAGACGATTTTCTAATTTTTTATAAGTCACCACCAATCTTGACTTCACGAGGAATCGAGTAAAGGTGCCATCATAGATAGACAGATGTAGATGGTTTGTGTCATCCCATTCTACTACAAACTGTGCTTGGTTAGCTAATGCCTCTTCTTGTTTATCAATGCATGACTCAATTGTGTTGGCCTTAAGAACATTTTTTCCTTGTTGGTTCCCTAAATTACGCAAGA
Organism: Rhopilema esculentum; assembly: GCF_013076305.1. The sequence goes on along the minus strand of NW_027020174.1, from coordinate 1,015,381 downwards.
ATTCTACATCAAGTTGCAAAGACTCTGGAAACAAAGCGTTGTTAACCAAAAGTAGATGCTGACATTCCCTTCCCTTCATGCCCGATCTTGCAGCAATAGACATTTCATCTCTACAACTATCAACTTCACAATTCACAGCTACACCATCAATATAATTTATTTTCTTTAAAACATGTACAGGGAACCCTATTCCACCATGTTGTGACCTTTTAACCATATACAGCCCTTTCTCTCTGTCACAGCAAACAGCTGTGAATAAAAATTCTGTATTATGAATCGTTTTCATGTGCCTTTTGATATTCTTTTTTGAAATCATTTTCTTACATACTTTACAAAAGTACGTTTTCTTACATACTTTACGGCCCGGGTTTTGATTTAAAATCTAATAAAACTTGTCATCTTGATAAAACGGGAGGATCTCCTAAGAATTTTACGGATTAAAGCCATGAAATTGTGCTCAGTGAACCTACTGCGCTTCATTTCTCTATTTTACCCGTGAGAGCCGACCCGCTTCTCCATTTTATCCCGAGAGCCTATATTTAAACTATTAGTCAACACAAAGGTGACAATTATTCGGTAATTGAGTGTTGACAATAGGATAAAACAGCGGTTAATCCGATTTCTCTATTTTACCTCTGACCGGAAATATTTCTCTATTTACGCTCTTCTCTATTTTACCCGGCTCGCGACCAAGATCTCTCCTGTGGTTTGATCTTGCTCTGACTGATTTTGCATTCTTTTAGGTATTTTATCGTGTTTGTCAAACTCTATATCAAAGAATTTCAAAACATAATTTTCGTGATGAAAACAAGTAACAACACAACGCAGAGAGAAAAAGCTTACGCTAAGACCATAAAATAATAATAGTAGTAGTTTTATGACGTCACCATGGTAAGAAACAAACAACTGACATTCGTTATCGTTTCTCCATGCATTGTCAAAATCAGCCAATCGTTGGGTTAATGTTTGATTGACAGTTCCTTTTCAAGCGTGACATTCACCTAAACAATAACCAAAAAGAGAGGTCAGTTTGGAGTTGGGTCACGAAATATCAAGACTGTGACAAGACAAGATACAATACAAGATACAAAACAAGGTAAACATTTTCTTTTTTCTTCTATGCTGTTTTTACAGAAGACAACACTACATATCACTTCTGTCTACATATCTTTCTAACGGTATGCAGAGAAGAGGAGCACACAAATTCATAGATAGCCTTTCTGAATTTGCGAGCCTCCAGTCGAATTGAACGTGCGGAGCCTCTCACAATGCGCGAGTCAAGAAAACAATGTCAGATTTTCTTTAAATTGACTTCATTTGCCTGAAGTTTTCTTCACCTCTGTTAGTTGCAATCTTGAGTGTTCATCATTCAAGTCATATCCATGTGTAACGTTACATCCAGTAACAAATATGAAATTATGTAACCTAGCCGTAACCTCACTTGATAACATCAAAATCTTTATTGAGTTACTCAGCCAAATTATTTGATTCACGAAAGAAATCCCCTATCGAGTCTTGCAATTGACTTGCTTGAAATAAGTTACTTTACGTTGTGACGTGATTTGAACCATTTTCCGGTGAGCGTGCTTTTCTCAATTTTCTGTTTTCGTGTTTTCAAATCCAAACCGGAAGAGATATTTCAGCCAGGTGGAAGTGAATCAAGGGTTGCCAAAAATTGCTTCTCTCTGTCACGAACGAACAGAGTAAGGCCCGGTAGCAGGGAGAGCGGAAAATACAACATAATTTTTAGAAGGGCTGAACCAATTTAGACACCGTTTACACTGTGCCGAATAAATTTTATCCGCATCAAAATTAGTTCAGATAGGCGTCGCGTTTACACTAGACCCACGCTATACGCACGAATTTTAGAGCGGCTACCCGAACAAAATTAGTTCACCTAGGAAAGTGGATTAAATTAGTGCGGATAGCTATGTGGTACAGTGTAAATGCTTTAATCCGGATAAATTTTATCCACATCGTATCTTGCTCGAAAGCGATTGGCTACTTCAACCAATTTAGTTTTCACTGTCTCCCAATCAAGACCTTTTGCCATCTTGGCTGCAAGGGTGACCCCAATTTTAAATTAGGTGCAAGAGGTGAAATGAATAATTAAAGGTCTATATCAGTTCTTTCGATATTTGCAAGGATTCTTGAAAAATAGTTCACGACCAGCTGATTGACTATTTTAAAGAGAAATAACTGCTAAAAAAGAATCAGCATGCGTTTCGTAAGCTACACTCAACTATCATGTCTTTAATAAAAAGTACTGATGAATGGCTTAACAACATTGATTCTCAAAAGATCAATATGACCATGTTCTTGGATCTAAAAAAGGCTTTCGATACAGTGGATCACAAAATATTGCTCGTAAAACTTTCTAGATATGGTGCACAGGGCAATGTGATTAGCTGGTTTCGATCCTACATAACCCAACGTAAACATATTTGCAGAATCAATGGTGAATGTTCCAAGCCGTTGTTATGAGTAGATGAGGATGAATAAATTGAGTGCAAATCCTAAAAAAATGAGTTCATGCTTATCGGCAATCCACGTAGAATAAATAGAATTGAAACTCTAGCTCCTCTGAAACCTAATGGCACAGAAATAAAACGAGCGAAAAAACTAAATCTCTAGGCGTTATTGTGGACGAGAATCTCAACTGGAAAAGGAAAAGAAAGAAAGGAAAAGTAGCAAGTGGTCTGTCTGCGTTGAAAAATCTGAAGCACATTCTTCCACAATCAAAACTATGTGAGGTTTATCATGCGCTAGTTGAAAGTCACCTCCGATACGGGAATGTTTTTTGGGGGTAGCCTGCACGAAGCTACAAACGCTTCTGTGTCTACAGTATAGGGCATTCTCAAATCTCTAGTTATAGCAGAAGAAACAATAGAAATCTCGACATCCCAAAATATGAGCTTGAGTGTACTAAAAACAATTCCACCTCTCTGGGCTTGAAAGCTTGGAAGGAAATACCCATAGAACTTAGGGAGATCCCTTCGCTCTATCAATTCAAACGAAAATTAAAATCTCTTTTTTAGAGCTCAGGAAACCCGAATTAAAACACGACTCCCAGGAAGATCAGACGTCAAATTCAATTCACTCATATTATTGAATAATTTTTTAAATTTTTGTCTTCCATTGTTAGTTTTTTTAACTTATCATAACTTGTACTTAGGTTTCTGATGGGATATTGTATTCAAATAAGAATTTGATAATAAAAAAATGTCCGCCACGGAAAGTGACATCAGAGAAAGTGGCTTTTGGGAATTTGAAGTTTCAGCGATTTCCCTAAAGCTCTCGATTATTTTAATCTGAACTGGTTATAAATAGACCTTTCCTCTTCTCCAAAACCAACTCCTGGCATGCGTAGGTTTATGTTTTTTAATTAACAACTCCTCTTTTTGACTACATGATGGAAAATTACAAAGGGCACAACTGACTTAGGATGCCTTTATGTGCCGCCCGAGTTCTTATGATTCATGCCACCTTTATTTGATTGGTCCACCTTTTTGTTTCAGGGTCGATGAAGTTTGGCTTTGCTGTTGCAGGCCTTGTCTGCCTGCTCTCCTTCGCAGCTGCTGAAGATGCGAAGGGGCGCATTCAGTGTCAACGGCCACCTGTTTGGAAAGTGGATGGTATTGATCCAATGGCAGAAGCACGGGGCAGTGTTGTTGTGTTGACACTGCTCAAGGCAAGCTGAGGTTACTGCCGTCTGCAAGCTCGCCTTCTCATGAAGTTGAAGGCAAAGCTGCAGAAGAGGTAACAACATCACTGGCCAATGTTATTTATGTTTATTCAGCTGATGACAAATGGGTTTTTATTTCTTTTTTGTTAATTTGGCAACAGTTTGTTGTATTCATTGTCTGACCACTAACACCTCCCCTAGAAAATGTTTTGTATCCTTCAGAATACTGGAAACGTACCTTTGTGATAACGAATATACTAGACTGGCTTTCCATCCACCTTTTGCAGAATTGCCAGTGGCAGCTCGTGGGGAAATTTTTTTGGCTAGGATGATGACGTAATATTCGAAATCTGAAGTTGAAACAGCAAGTGTCACTATTAATAATGTGTAATTTCTCCACAGCTGCAACATTGTTGGTATGCTCAACTTTGTTGGTTCAAGTAAGCTTGACCATTTCTCTTCACAGCAAATAGGGGAGTTATTGGAACATAACCATCATCATCATCATCATCATCATCATCATCATCATCATCATCATCATCATCATCATCATCATCATCATCATCATCATCATCATCATCATCATCATTCATCATCATCATCATCATCATCATCATCATCATCATCATCATCATCATCATCGGTTTAACATCATCACCATTGGTTTGTTCAATTGAAAGCACGCATTGGATGCACGCATTTTGAATTGTATTTGAGGATCGGCAATAGGGGTTCTGATTAAGACTTAACTTGTATGCTTTACTTCAAAATTATTACTACGTACAGATTCGTGCAGAATTGACCAGTCAGAAGGCCGTGCTCAAAAGAAATTATAACGGACGTTTATTTTATGCAAGTATAGAAATCTTAAGCTGATTATTTGAAATTATTGGTTGGGGTGCGCCCCACTAGCCCCAATACACGATCAGCAACTGATAATGCATTCTTTTTTGCAATGTTTATACTAGATAAATGCTTCAGTAAAAAGTAATGTATTTAGCATGTTAAAACAGCGTGGCAAAATATTTTTTCAGAGTACCTGAAATCGAGAGAAGCTCTGTACAACACCTGAGGTGACAGAAAGTGGTTGAAATATTTTGTTTAATAGTTTATTTTTTTGTTTTTAGCGGTTTAATTGATATCACATATATGGTTGTTAACATGGCCAATTCAGCTGAACAAATTGGCCTTCTCACTAAAATTGTTGATTTCAAAGTCCATCAGGACAAGGATGGGTCGATCTGGAAGATGCTGAACGGAAGTAAAGATGATTTCTACGTTTACGACTTCTGCGGGAAGCTGAGCGAATATATCTCCAAGGAACGAAGTTACCTTGGAGAGGAGGATGTCAAGTGAGTTTTGCCTCCGTAACCGCCATTACCGCTCGTGGCGGATCGAGACTACCGCCATTACCGCTCGAGCGGTAGGCAAATGGCCTGGGGTTGAGCTAAGGGGTTGAGTCGGTGTCAAAGAGATAGGGTCGGTGTAGAGCGGATTCGAGCTGAACTGAGCGGTAGTCAGCCTGTCTCGACCGATCAAATCATCTGAAATCACAGTTTACATGGGGGGATGCATACAACTTTTTTTGACAACCAATAAACAACCGAGTTGACTACCGCTCAGATGGGGGGAGGGGGGGGGTTGAGTAGTACTGCCGCTCAACACTGCTCAAACGTTACAGAAAGATGAGGGGATGCCTACATATTCTGCAAGTGGGCAAACTATAACTTCAAAGCCGATTTAACCCACTATTTAGTACAATACACGAATATTAGTAGGAATATATTTCATTAGAATATTAAGACTCAAATTGCTTATTTTAAGAAGGCATCAGGATTAAAGGTCAGGTCCACAAAGTTTTCCAAAGTATTATTCTTTGTTTATCAAAAGTTGCTCTTGCAGGATACAAAAGTTATATGGCTTTTTGAAATAAGAATAATTTAAAACAGGTCTGATTTTCATGTTCATATTTCAGGCTGTTGCTAAGGCTGAATGCCGTAATTTTTAAGAATTTCCAGCCAGTAATTTTTAAGAATTTCCAGAATAATAACAACGATACTTCGTTGCATCTCAAGATTGTTTGGAAAATTTGACAAAAGCGTCGTTTGAAAACGTTTGAAATAATTGTTTTCAATTCTTTATGCACTTTTTATTTTTTATTCTCTATCAACAAAAGGAGCTTTGTAATGTTGTTGGGAGCACCGTTTCAAGAAAGTGGATAAATTGTCATTTCAACATTGCTCAATAATTATATTGCACCAAATCCGTTTCGTAATTTATTTTCACTCAAATTCTCCTAAAATGTTTCTTTTATTGCTATGTTGAGGACATTTCATCCTGCATTGATTGTTTTGCGCAAGGGTAGTAGAGGATCCAGTATAAAGACTGCTAAAATGGAATAGGGAATGCTCCGTTGTAGAAACTGGGAAATATGTAGTGGCACGAAGACCCATTCTCGCTAAACGATACTTTTAAGACAAGGTGGTTAAAAAGCACATTTTTGGAGTTATATTCATTGCGATAAACATTTTCCTTAGTTAATTTGGAACACATCCCCTGTGTAACTCTGTCTTTCAGTTATCAACGAACATCAGTTTCTCTTGATGTCCTCTTCTGTATTCTTCATAACTCTTTCGATGCATATGTGTTTTTGTGTTACTCAATTTACTTTTGCTTTAAGGAATGCTATTGTGAAGACATACAATCAAGAGCATCAGTGTGGACCGTGTAGCGACAGGCCCAAAGGTGTGTTGCTCTGTTCACCTAGTTTTTTGATAAACTTGGTCTATGCTATGTACATGTGTAATAGCTCCCCTGATACATTTCTCTATGTCTTGCTGCTATCTCTCCTGTTTTTGTTCACCAAACTTCATGACCATTTTTAAATTTTTTAAAGTGGTAACCAGTTAGCAATAGATCCAACTTGGTCAATATTTCAATCTATATTCAGATTCATTACATCAACTAAAAGGTCGCTGCATGGCAAGTTCGTTTTCCATTTTTAATCTTAAGCTATAAAGTGCCTTCAATAACCACTCCATGGCCTAACATAATTATTCATGCTGACTTAAAAACATTTACTAATTCAGCTCATTTTTCATTAAGGTTTTCTTATCTGTTTGTTTGTGATCTTATCAATTTTAATCGAATTAAATTTTAAGGTAAAACATACTTACTCGTCTTATTCGATTATTTACAAATTAATAGTGTTTAAAACTTTTTGAATACAAATTTATGATAAAATCGTTTGATTTTGCAATCGTTACATTTGTAGGTGGCCCCGTCCTTGTTTTAAATTAATCTAACCTTTTTTTTTAATTAGATCAACTTGTGTAATTTCTCTAAATGATTTTCCGCGCTCTTTGTTTATCATCATCAGGTACCACCTTCTATCAGAAGGTTTCTACCATGACCCTCCAACTATTCCTATCCTCAGAATATCGTTTAGCTCTCCCAATGCTCTCACACCTGCTCCATTCCTTGACATCGTCTTCCCATGTTCTTCTTTGTCTTCCCCTGTCTCTTTTTCCGTCAATCATACGTTCCAGAACAAGCCTTGCTAAGAACCCGGATGATCCAATCATAATGTGACCAGCAAATCTCATTTTTCTTTTTTTCATTTCGTCGACTAAAATTCTCTGATGTCCAATTGTTTCTAACACGTTTTTGTTGGTTACTTTTTTGTTGGTTTCTTTGCTTATAGAAAAGAAAAAAGTCCTAATGGAAGATACTGACGACAAAGAACCTTGTCACAATTTACCAATCTACCAACATTACTGCTCATCGTGGGCGAAGAATGGATTTTGTGAAAAGGGCAACGTGCACTACGGTTTCATGAAAGTTTACTGTCAAAGGAGTTGCAAGTTATGCAAAGGTAACTCTAAATCTATTTTGCATTTGCAGACCTGTAGTATTTGAAAGCGTGCTTTAATGGTGAAAGACAAGTGGAAATTATAGCAAGCATTACATTACATAGCTGGGGACAGTAATGGATGCGGGGATTTGCCTTCCAGAAATTTGAAAGTTTTTTGATGTTGTGTAATCTGCATGTTAGTATAAGGGACCGCATATCAGATCTAAAGGAGCAAAATTACAACATGTGCTGGAAACAGTTTTTTAGAACCACAGTTTTCGTTACCAAGCACAATGTTAACACACAACCTCAACATGTATGGATATACGAACAGACATATCCCTCCAAACCTCACAAAGGAAGTCAAAGGTACTGTTTGCAGCCTAGCACATGAACCAAACAATGTCAAATTGCCAAATCGCTTTGCCAAAAACCTTCTGAATTATGCAGTCACTCATATTACCACTTATTTTCTGCAAGAATCTACAAGAGCAGCGGTTTCGCATTCACGCCTTCCCACTACATTAGCATCATTATTTACCTTTTTCACAAACCGAAAAATACCTTTTTCATGAGGTTGGGAAAATACCCTGTACTTTGGGAGATTGGACCAAAAAAAGAAAATGCACCATTTATACCCAGAGGAGAGAGGCTCCCACATGCACTTGTACGGGATGAGCCATTTTTGGGGGATACCTTTTATCAAGTAATGAATAAATTTTGGGGTATTGATTTTGGTAAAACCAAAAATGGTCATAAATTTTGGGATTGTTTTTAGCTTGACCTTAAACTTGGGTTATCATTTTTAAAATAATGGTAGAATTTTTCATTTACTTGATTGCGTTGTTGGATTTTTGCAAATTTGAATTAATTTTATAGAGCATGAATTTCATATTGTATCTTAATTTTGCGGTAGGGTTTATGGAAAATCGATAGATTTTGGTCTATGTTTTCATATTTCAAAATGGCACAGCCCGTCCTCTGCCTATTGAAGTACCTTGCTGTTATAGAAACGCTTGAATGTACAGCAACTGATGATAACTGCTGGCCAAGACGTGATTCATACTTATTTATTTGAACCCTTTTACATTCGTAACTCCCAACCATCCCGCTTTCATCAGGACAGTCCCAACATCGAGACTTGGTCCTAACCAGCCGATCTGTGTCTCTTTGTCGCGTTGTAAAGAAAATCTACCCAGTTATATTGCATAACCTTAAACATATAACAACGACACCAGGAAGCCGATCAAGACATTCAAATAGTTTCTTGCTGTGGATGTTCATTTTAAGAGTAAGGTTGTACTGGTAAAAATTGCTTAAAAAAGTGCCTTTTCCAACAAACGGGAAGCTTCAAAATTCGAACATTTTCTCGAACTTTTGTAGTTGCCATGGTACCGCCTCTGCTAGTATTTAAACTGTTTGCTTGTCCCAATATGCAGATTCTTTTTGCTGGAAGATCTGTTTATTGCTCCCGTCACAATATTTAAATCTTTTTTGCTGGAAGATCTGTTTATTGCTCCCGTCACAATATGCAAATCCTTTTGGCGGGAAGCTCTGTTTATTGCTCCCGTTACAATATGCAATTCCTTTTGGCGGGAAGATCTGTTTATTGCTCTCGTCACAATATTTAAATCCTTTTGGCGGGAAGATCTGTTTATTTCTCCCGTCACAATATTTAAATCTTTTTTGCTGGAAGATCTGTTTATTGCTCCCGTCACAATATTTAAATCCTTTTGGCGGGAAGATCTGTTTATTGCTCCCATCACAATATTTAAATCCTTTTGGCGGGAAGATCTGTTTATTGCTCCCGTCACAATATTTAAATCCTTTTGGCGGGAAGATCTGTTTATTGCTCCCGTCACAATATTTAAATCCTTTTGGTGGAAAGATCTGTTTATTGCTCTCGTCACAATATTTAAATCCTTTTTGCTGGAAGTTCTGTTTATTGCTCCCGTCACAATATTTAAATCCTTTTTGCTGGAAGATCTGTTTATTTCTCCCGTCACAATATTTAAATCTTTTTTGCTGGAAGATCTGTTTATTGCTCCCATCACAATATTTAAATCCTTTTTGCTGGAAGATCTGTTTATTGCTCCCATCACAATATTTAAATCCTTTTTGCTGGAAGATCTGTTTATTGCTCCCATCACAATATTTAAATCCTTTTTGCTGGAAGATCTGTTTATTGCTCCCATCACAATATTTAAATCCTTTTTGCTGGAAGATCTGTTTATTGCTCCCATCACAATATTTAAATCCTTTTTGCTGGAAGATCTGTTTATTGCTCCCGTCACAATATGCAAATCCTTTTGGCGGGAAGATCTGTTTATTGCTCCCGTCACAATATTTGAATCCTTTTGGCGGGAAGATCTGTTTATTGCTCCCGTCACAATATTTGAATCCTTTTTGCTGGAAGATCTGTCTATTGCTCTCGTCACATTAATCCAGCAAGCAAAACGGACTCATGTCAGAGGCTTTATGCAAACAGGACAATTAAAAAAATGCCTTTGCATCATCCCTTAGTAAAAATGATTCCTATACTTTTAAACGATTGAATGAAGAATGATTTATGGTACTCAATAGGGCATCATATCAGAGAAAGTTTCTTCGATAAAGCTTATTCCCATAACCTTCTTTGACGAGCCCCCCCTTTCCTGCCAAAAATCTTCTGCCTAAGGGGTTGATTTGATTAGGAGAAATGTTGGTAAAGATCAAAGTGAAAAGAAGAGAGAGGAAAGGAAGAAGGGGGGGTGAAAGATAATTTTTAAGGCGTTGCTAGAGGCAGGCATGGAAGAAAATAGAGAAAGTTTCTTCGATAAAGCTTATTCCCATAACCTTCTTTGACGAGCCCCCCCCCCCCTTTCCTGCCAAAAATCTTCTGCCTAAGGGGTTGATTTGATTAGGAGAAATGTTGGTAAAGATCAAAGTGAAAAGAAGAGAGAGGAAAGGAAGAAGAGGGGGTGAAAGATAATTTTTAAGGCGTTGCTAGAGGCAGGCATGGAGAAATAAGGCACTCTCGTAGGGGCCTTCCTGTCTTGAAAGAGTCAACCTATGTCAGGGAATTACATAAGCTGAAGAATGTTGCTAAGAAAGCAAATAGTTTTGCTTTTTGACGAAGCAATGTAATAATATGATACAATTTAATTATCTTCACTATCTTCTTTCGACATGTTTACCGTCTCAAGGGTTTGAATCCATGTTTACCGTCTCAAAGGTTTTAATCCATGTCTGAGTTGGATCTAATTCCAATCAGAAAATTCAGAAGTATCATAAAAATCATTTTAATATTAAGTTTTTGCATTTGTGCTGATTTGAATCATAATTATTTTAGAACACAAGAAGGAGAAGAACTAAAGGCGAAAAGACAATGGTGTTTTATATGTTGGTCAAAACTTTATAACTTATATATATATTCAATTTTTATTCATATATATGTATTCAATTATATATATATATATATTTCAAGTATTTCTTTGCATTTAAATTTTACTTGCATTTATGAAAGCCCTTTGTAAAAGACCACAAAGAGTTTGAAATAATTATGCTGTGTAAGATTTAAGATATCAAATCAATGTCAAAATTAACAATGTTGTCTTTTCCAATCTTCTTTCGATCACTGCTACTATTTTGCCCGAATTGTTTTACAATGTTAAGAGTGAAAGGATATGGCTTTGAAAAAGGAGACAATTTATAAAATATTGGCTAAAAGCTTTTTCGTCTGACACTCCACAGAGCATGTAACATCAGAATAAGGGTCCGGATGAACACGATGAAAAATATATACCCAGTTGTGGATCGAAATAGGCCAATCAGAAAAGCGCAAGCACAAGACCGGTATAGTTGACCAATCAGTGCCGCGACTCTAAAGAAAAAATTACCACTGGAGTCCAAGAGAGAAAACGAACTCCTTCTGTCTACACAATGGCGGCTTTTTCGTTTGCATGTAGATCGATTCCAAAACCGCTAGATGGAAAGATGAACAGGCTCTGTCAATTATCTGAAACATGTCGTCATTATAGAGTTTTGCACAATCTGGGTTGTCTAAAAGGTGTTGTCCTTTGGCAGAATCACTTGTTTTAACAGTGTTTCTAGACTTACAAGATCGAGGAGGCTGTTCTCTTTGAGGGGCAGTTTTGATTCTTTGAAATGGAGAAATACTAGAGAGAAATATTGTTTTGAAAAAGATAACATAGACTCGAAACAAAATTCAAGAGCTTTATGATTAAATATGCGAAGACTTAAATCACCAAAATCACCTAAAGAAGTTATTTTTGTTTCGTCTAAAAAAATGTTTCGTCTAGTTTACCAAACCGAAAGGAAATGTTCTTGCTTTGGTGCTAATGTGAAACCAACACTTTTTAAAATTAATTGCATAATTTAAAAGTTAAAGTGAATAAAGTTATGAGTCGGTTTTTTAATGAGAAATGTTAACTCTTACCCAACGCCTTTTTTTGCAACAAAAAAGGAATGTCGAATTTATATGGCAGAAAATTTAGGGTAAGGCGACGGGGTAGCTGCAAAAACCTTTCCAAACAAATTAAGGATGGGAAATTTAACATACCGATAAAAATCGAACTTACTAAGGCTTAGATTGGCTGTGTGAAATCCAAAGGAATGCTGCTTAGTTCTCTTTCAAAGTAGCCTTGTTATGTCTTGAGGGGAAACTCAACTAACATGAGGTTTACACATTCAACGTAGAGGGTAACGTAGATTAATAGATTTATCGGTACAGCCCTGTTATATAGAATTCTCAAAGGGAAGTTTCTTTCATTCTGTGGCCAAAACATGGAATGAGATTCCAAGAAACATCAGAATGAGCCCCACAATCTCCATGTTTAAAAGAAACTTGAAAGGATTCCTGCAAAGTTAATAAATTCCCTAAAAAAAACACGATCCCTAGGTAGAACAGCAACACCTTTATTTTATATATATTGAAGAAGTAATTGTAATAGAATAGTTTATTTTATTTTTATTATAGCTGATAGGGAATTCGTGTGTAAAGATTTTTGAAATGAAAATGAAAAAATAACTTCCAAGTAAAGTTTGCTGCAAGAAAAGCCCCAGCCAAAGGCTGTGCCGGATTACGCCCAAATTGGGCCTATTTTCAAAAATGTAGGAAAATGTTTGTTTCTTTTTACCTGGGCTTCTTTGATGAATCGGCCTAATGCTCTAGCACCCAATAACAACCACCTCAATCCGGTCCTTACAGTGGTGTTAAAGCCAAACAAACTTTCTCGAAACATCAAGCCATGTATTCTTGAATGATTGTGTTTTCAATATCATGCTCAAACCGTGAAAAAATAAACGTCAATCAAGTTACTTTGTGTTTCAAAATCACCCACTACACATTCCGTCATCTGGCTACTTTCTCGCGCCTTTCCTCCTTTCCCAAGTCATCGAAAGTTGATACTTGTTATTTTGCAATGAACTTGAAGGTTTCAGAAGATCAAGCTCGCGATAATGTACATGACAGTTTCAAAGATATCCAGATAAACACTGAAAGCAAAAGTGTGAACAGATGAACCCTTCCTCCAAGAATTTTCTTTTCTTGGCAACAAAATGTTTTTGAATGTTGAGAAAACTATGCTTAGATCCAAAAAGTAGAAAGACAACATTTTAAGGGTCAAAACGAAGGCTTGAAATTGGAAATAGACTTTGATGAGCTCGAAGTCACTCAAAGTAGTAAAAATACAAGGAATCTCGGTTCGCATATCGACGGCTCTCTGTCTCTTTGGATTGGAAAAAAATCAAGGCAGTTTCTACCAAGGTCTGTAATGCAGTCAGTTTTCTAAACTATGCCACGCCAAGTCTTTTCTACCAAAAGAATGCTTACAAACTCTCTGTACAAGTATTTTCCAGCAGCACATTTGATATTGTTGCCCTGTCTTGAGCTGTGCTGGTCTTACTGGAATCAAACAGTCCTGCTAGGATGGTAACGAATAGCAGCTTCTAGCCTGAGGCACACCTCTTGTTGACCGACTGGGTTGGAGAACCTTGGATGATCTAATAACTGGTGAATCTCAGATACACTCTTTTTTATGAACCAGTAAAACTGAAGTTCAGGCTGGCTGTCCCTAATTTTCCAAAACTTTGAAGCTGGATTGTTCTTAATTCGTTCTTAAATTGGTAGGGTGTAAGCAGTGTAACCATAATTATTGTACTCAAAGGGAGTATTTAGGCCGCATTTGTCAACAAAGGGAGTCAGTCATCCTAACAAGATTGAAAATTAACCCACTAAGCATCCCTTAACTGGAAAAAACTCCGCGTTCTTGTGATGAAATTTTTCTTAGGTGGTTTCACAACTTTGTTGAAAATAATGATTTACTGTGCCTCAAACTCGGCTTGTTCTTAATTTTTTCTTAACATTTCACCAATTTTGAGGCTTGGGCCTAAATTAGCTGCCTCTACAAGACCTGTGCGAAATATTCATCTGATATTCGTAATGCTCATCTTATAGCCTTCGTTATACTGGTACTAATCTTAGGTCTACTAATCTTTAAAAGAATTAAGTATGAAGTATATATAATTTATAGTTACGCTTTTACGAAAAATTTACGGCATTTGCCAAAACGAGGCTCGAAATGTAACGCGTAAGTCCCCTGTGGTCGATTGGCGCGAACGTCGAGACAGGAAAGCCATTTTGGAAAGAATGTCGGAGGGCTGCGGGAGTAGGAGATTGGAAGAAAGCGAGGGCATCGATTTTAAATGGATTGGGAAACATTATGACATTGATGACAACGGTTGCAAGTATTACAAGTATGAATCTTTTCATTACTGAGTTGCTAGTCATGGGGCCCTCATACATGCCATTCGCCTCGTCAATATTTGTAACTTTACCAAGTCCCAGCCTCTGCAGAGTGTAGCATGTGCCCATACAAGATTTTTTCAGAGGCTTGTCTAATGCATACAAAAACATAGGGCTGCACACACATTTTTCTGGGTACTTGAAAATGTTTAAGGACCCTCCTTTTTGAAACGTTGCTTTCCTATCTTGGTCTAAACAACATTTTTTTTGAAATTTTGAAATGCTGATGAATTGGGACTTTAGTATTCATAAAACAACTTTAACTTGTGTTGGTCAGCATTAGAACCATCTAATTGTCACAAGTTGAAAAAGTTGCTGTCTATAACTAAATTAGAGAACATGTACCACTTTTTGCTATGTGCATTTTTGTGGGCAGATCGAGTTTCTCTAGATGATACTCTCCTCCAGATTTGAGAAGCTCTGGCATGCAAATACATTAGATACTTTTAAATGGCCTTCGCTTACCCTAAATCCGTTGATGCCCAGAATAAAAAATATACTGTTCCAGTTCTCTGAGAAACTACAGTCTTAGGTTTAATCTCAATTTCCTAAGCAAGGGCTGGTAAGAAGAGGCATTTCCGGTTACTAATAAGGGGCATAAAAGGGTCTGAATCAAAGAAAGTAAGATTGTTTGGGAAACTACACTTAGCTGGCTTGTGCTTAAGCATGATTATAGGGTCAAGAATTTACTCTCTAGAGATAATTCTTTGGACTGAATTATGTTAAAATCAACTATTAAAATCAACATTAAATTTAAAATCTTTTAGGGGGCTACATTTCAATCCCACACCCTCACTTAGAAGTTTGACTAACTACAAGGGAGGGGGGTAAAAATAATTGAAATTTAATGATACAAAATATATGATTGACCCAATTTTGTGGAATGCTCGAAAGTGCTTTTGCACAAATAATTTCTGTGCACATATAGTGAGACAAACTGACAAATACTTTGCCACTTAGAAACTTGCTGCACACATTGGATCAAAACTGAAAGTGTACACGCTCTGCACACTTCGTCAGCACTCTTGCATACATGCACACATTTATATTTGCTATTGCATACACAAGATCTTGTAGAGAACTGCTACGCTCTGCAGACTGGACCAAGTCTCTGCAGTACCATCGTTTTCATTATAAAATACAGTATCAAGGACACCGGCGGCAATCAATAATGTTGGAAGGAGACAGTTTGGAAGGGGCATTGTCTCCGACGAAAGGGATACTTTGCCTTAGAAAAAGGGGACTTGTTTTTGGAAAAGGGCACTTTCTCTAAAGATCTCGAGAAGAAAGAATTTCTACAAATGGGATTTTTCAGTATTGAATGATTCCCTTCAATTCCAGCCTTCACTTATGATAAAAATGGCTTTCACTACAATTGATCCCACAGAAAATTAGAATGAATTAAGAAGGATTTTCTAAGAAATTGGGATGAAATTTGTGATTTAAAAGACAGAAAATAAAGTTGTCAGCAGTAAGCGTGCAACTACATAGGTAGGGCTTGAAGGTCACTGCAAACTGTGGACAGTAAACTGACTCGGCAAATTCAATGTTATAATGGTACACAAAGCTGTTTTTACAGTTTCTAACTTGGGTTGCATAATCTGAAAGGTCTCTAAATGTGTGAAATGAGTTAATGTGTTAAAAACTGGCTGAGATTAAAAGTTATTAGTGTATTTTTTAGCGTCACACTTAAGAACTCTATTGTTGCTACTCACCAATTCTAAGTGCTTCAGAAGGTTTTCAAAACGTTTCTACACAAGGAACTAAACAAAGGAAAGTTTAAAAACTAACAAGGGAAAGTTTTGAAACTAGAGAAAAGAAAATAATTAAATAAAGCTCTTGTGTTCAAGGTGACCTCCGAAACAATTTCTTGAGTGAGTTGAAAGCAAAAATAATGGATGAAGGTTGTTAATCCATATCAATCTAGTAATAGGGAAATCGGAAGAACTTTTTTCTTTTTAAATAGAATTTCAAGCAAATAGAAGGCAATTTAGAAAAGCTGATCCAGCAAAAGTGGAAGCACTCTGCAGATTTAACCTAGTAAATAACTTGATTCAAAGCTATCCTGTCATCTTATTAGTTTTCTGTGCTTTGGTGAAAAACAAATGAATAATTTTAAAACAGGCGTGGGATAAAACACACTTCCCAGTATGGGGAGGCGTGTACCAATGCGTGCGAGTGCAATCATGCGAGGATAGGGTTAGAGTTAGGGTCATTGTTCTTAAAGTCACTAGAAAAGCTAGGTAGAGGTGAATAAATTCATTTACACTGCACAGCAAACATATGTAACACTGTTTAGTATTGTGCAACCAAAATGGACAGGACCAACAAACATAAGTTAATATGCTATACATTTTAGGTCATGCTCAATTGATGGTCAAGTGTATGACATCAATGATGATGTGTTAGTGCAAGGGGACAAGGATAAATCATATGCTTGTAGTGTCAAGTGTTTTTATGTTGATGAGTCAAGAGAAGAAGTGAACAGAGCTGAAGTATGTTGGCTCTTTGCTTTCAAAGAATTGCCCAGAAAATGCAGAATTGCTTTAAAGAATTATAGCGTCCATAAGAAAGAAGTCTTTCAGCCCTTAGCTGAATCTGATGGATCATTATTTGAGAATGCGATTGAAGACATTGATGCAGAGACAATTGGATCACTTTGCTTTGTTAAGGAGCTTGGAGTCAAAGAAAATATCCCAACCACTCTGATAAGAATGAATATGTCATGCGATATGGGTTCAATAAGAACGGAGAGTTGGCGGCCATAACAAAAACTGATAAATCTATGAAACATGACAATTGTGCTGCAGAAGGAGTGGAGAAACCGAGTCAGAATGATACAAAAAAAGAGCGAGCCAGGAGAGGTATTTGAATTCACTTCTCAACATATCATGTTTTTGTTTATTTGGCAAAAAGCAATTACAGCAATGTTCCTTGGAGAGCAGTCAATTCTTAGAAAGATGTTTGAACATCCTTGCTTTGAAATTTTTATTTCAAAAAATAACTTTTAACACATTTTTCTTTATTCATAAAAAGTTTGCAATGATATACTGCCCTACTTTTCTTTACAACTACTTTACAAAAATACAAGGATGTTATCATGGCCTATTCATAGAGTTGGACAATGCTAACATATGAAATACAAAGAAAAATACTTAGCTAATTACAAATTCAAATAAAAATTACTATAATCCAGAACATATCAAAGTGTGAGAAAGAATTTGTGTTCTGTCAGGCTATTGTTATCAATAGATTAAGGTTGCCTGTTGATGACATAAAACATGAAACTTTGAGTTGCAACTTACAACATCATCTAAACACAAAAGCATGAATATCCATGTCTATTAATTGACAAAACCCTATATCAGGATTACTTAAACTATGAAATTTTGTACAAGTCACTTCATTCTGCCACACTCAATGACTTTTGTGCCTTTGGTGAACCCAAGCTTCTGCACATTGGCCCTCCCACCAGAAGGACTGGATTGCAATCAAAGTGTCACATGGTCGATTGTTGGGGAAGTTATTGCTTGTCACCCCTTTGACCGCAGGTTACAGGCACCAATGTAACAGGCAACAAGCACAGCGGCAGCAAACATTTTTGCTCTATGTTCACCAAACCATGAACATCCATCCTTATACATCGACAAGCTTTTTCATTTCTTGCCAATTGATATATGCTAAAAATTTTTTATCTTCAATTTATCTAATGCATCTTAGTTTTTACTGAATGGTTATATTTTCACAGCCCAAACACCAAGCAGAGAAAAAAGCAAAAGAAAGGCAAGCAAAAGTATCCCAGATGAAGGAAGAGAAATAATTTTTGCAAAAAAGAATAGAAATCTGGCTCCTGAGCCAACTACCTACCAAGCCAACAAATCATTCAGTGAGTCATTTTTAGTGAGTGATATTTCAGTGAGTGTTATTTCTTGTGTAAACCACGTGATTTCCAATTTATTAAAATTTATCTTGCCTCCATTGCTGCTTCTTTTAGTCAACCATTTATTTAGACATTCCAAATCTTCGAAGCTGGATATTAAGGCCTCTCTAAAGTCTTTTCCTTGCGATGGCATTTGCAGGATAAAAATGTGTAAGACAGATATATCTTATTAAAAAAGTTAAAACCAAATGTGCCTCTGTATAGGGCTTTATAGACAGGCATAAAACTGGCACACAACTCCGATATTCTTATGAACTTTCAACCAGAGTAGGTTGCGTTATGCCAAAGATTCTTAATCACATAAAACCTGGCTTCAAAACCTTTAGTAAATTGAGTTGGATGAACATCTATTGAAATGTCAATTGTTTATGAAATGTTTGATGATGTCAGATTCTGCTGAGGCTCTGAGCGAATTGATGAAAGAAGGTGATGAAGATGTGTTTTCTTCTGGAGATGAGAGCTCACTCGCATCGGTTGAAACAAGACCGGTTCCAGATTCAAATAATAATAACAAGACTGTTAGAAAACCAGAGCTGAAAGAACAGTCAAAGGCATCAGTGGACATCGTAAGAAGAAGGACCCCTCGAGACACTCCAAAGAGAAGCGTTAACTCTCTGAAGACAAGGCCAAACACAGCCAATGAAAGTAAGACTCATTTTTATGTATTAGAAAATTTATCTTCATCCTAGAATGTCAGATTTCTTGAAAATATGTCAAAACATAAGACTTGAAAGGATGCTTCTGGTTGGCTGCATTGTCAAAATATCTTCAAAATTTCTGACCAGCTTAGTAAAAACTAATGTTTTGTTTAAAGATGGAAAACAATAGTAGAAAATTGATTCGAAATTCAACAAAATGATATTGTTATCCTGAAGAAAAAGGGAGTATAACATGCAATAACATTTCTTTAATATTTATTCTCAAGGTGCAAGTCGGCCACAAAAACAAGTCTTGCGCCACAAAACACCGCAAAAGGATGTTCTAATTGATGCTGTCGTGGAGGAGGTTCACTACCATGGGCTAAAGGTGAAATCAAAATCAAAGAATGAAATCGTCAGCATTAGCGGTGACGATGATCATGATGATGATGAACTTGTGGACGGTGAATACAAGCCTGTTGGGGGGTCAGAATCAGAGACTGATGATGAAGGAGAAGAGAGTGTTGACGAATCAAGTAGGTTTGATTTATTCCAATTTTTGCACGCCACTCTAGTGACGCCATTCTAGTGACGCCATTCTAGTGACGCCATTCTAGTGACGCCATTCTAGTAAGGCTGTTCCAGACCGATTTAACTCCCAAACCGAGGCGACCACGATTGGACTAGTATGATTCCAAATTTGCTTTAAGAATTGGCAAGCAAAAAACTGCCCTTCTCTCCGGGCGAAATATAAGACAATCTTTTGAAACATTTTGGTCTATCATATCACTTTATTTACATTGGATTGGTATGTGCGCGCGCTTCAATGTTGTCTTGCAGCGCGCACATCCCAAGACAGAAGCTGTACAATTTGTATAGAAACTTTAATAAAGATTGATAATGTTAAAAATATGCTGTAGAAACTATAACAAGACCACAAAATTTATATATTTTCCATTGTGTTCT
Organism: Rhopilema esculentum; assembly: GCF_013076305.1. The sequence goes on along the minus strand of NW_027020174.1, from coordinate 995,494 downwards.
TTCGGAACCTTATTCTGACGTTTTATGCTCTGAGGAGTGTCAGACGAAAAAGCTTTTAGTATGTCGTAAAATGTTTGCTTTTTTCAAAGCCATAACCACAAAATTTATAATTATTTCGTCCGCTGCAGCACTGCCTGAATCACAGAACATAAAAAGGCGTTATCAAAAAATCTTCTTTTTGAATTTAAGAATTTTGACCCCATAACCAGATAGAACAATACAAAGTACCTTTCAATATGCAAAATCAGCTGAATCTGTTCAAAATTGAGTGAGGTACTTATGGCCAGTGAAAGACGTGGTATTTGCTAATGATTGCTGATGTTTTTGTCTGGTTCATGAGTTTTAGAGTCATGGCCCATTCACACTGGTTTGATGGGAAATCGAGAATTAATGTATAAAAAGTGACTTATTTCAAAGTCCGTACTGCTGTTGACGGAAGGGGGCGCAATAGAGACGGGGCTTAATATAGCTTGTTCGTATGCATATCCGAATTACATAGTTTAGCATTGTACAAGAGCTTTGTGTCTTCCTTAGCTCAATTTTTAATTTTGGTGCCACATTTCAACAGCAGTATGATAAGGATGACGCTGTGTTGGCGCCATATAAGATGCCTGAATGATTCTCTGTTTCTAAAGCGTGCAACAGAACTTGATCCTCTCCTTACGTTGAGGTCCGTTTTATTGCCAGTTGTGTATTTTTGTAGCTTGTTCAGTTTAATGCAGTGATCATAAAGAAAAGGCTTTCACACTGTGGATTCAGTTTTTTAGTTTAATCTGTAATCTGTACAAAAGAGAACAACGACATTCAATATTGTCTTAAAGGTTCAGATGGAAGTATGGATACATCAAGGAAAAAACATGACCGATCAGTTGCAGCCAGGACACCAGCAACTAAAAGTTCAATAAAAACAAAGAAAACGCCAAGGAAATCCTTACACACACCGGCTAGGACGCCGCGCGGAATGGGAAAACGAAATTTCACGCCGTCGATCTCGGATAGGAAGGCGCCGCGGTTGACGCCAAGAACGCCACTGCAGCAGGCACGGCAGAGGTATGCGCGCAAATTATTATGTACTCGGGGGGATAGTTTATGGTGAGGGTGTGTTCAAGGGGGCTACACAAGCCCTAGTATATCATGAGTTAATAAAGCACTTCCTTTATTTATAACAAATTATTTTGTACCTTTGTATAAATTAAAAATTTTGTTAAGTTATGGGTTACTTTCTTCAGGACGCATGCGCACTGACCGGAGGAAGTCCAAGAAAAGCAAAGGAAAGCGCGAATACGGAGTTTTTCTTTATGTCTCACCTATTTGTTCTAATAAAAGCAAGTTTTGTATAGAACTTGGTAACATTTGACTCAATTACTTTATGTCATGGAAATCGAGTAATTTGTCTTGAGTCCATTTGTCTTGAGTCAATTTGTTTACGTGAACATTTTGGCGTATGATTAACTTGCCATCTCTTTGCAGGCTGCATGTGTCCGCAGTGCCAGAATCATTACCGTGCCGCGAGCAGGAATTCGCAGATATCTATGCATTTGTCGAAGGAAAACTCAACTCAAGCCTTGGAGGGTATGTTTTTTTTACTTCTACCCGTTATTCACTCAACAGCTAGAACATTTTCATGAAATGTAGAGTTTTTCCGTTACCTCGGAATACCGATGCTTCCTTTCCCAAAATATGTCATACAATCTTCTTTCGCAAAATTCCAGTTCAGTGCTGAATTCATTTTTTCCCAATCTACAAATTAATTCTTTCCACTGCTCCCTCACTGTGCCACTTTAACCCGGAATGCGTGGTCTTGTTATCAACGAGCGTCGCTTAAGAGTCGGTCACTCTGATTGGCTGATTGGACCGCTCGTGTCACTATCAGGTATTTAAAACGCTGCTGAAGAAGTGTTTCCTATGTCACCAAGTTAAAATGAGTTTAACTTTTTTCACTTTTCGCTTGCGAAATCCTTCAGCAGCCAGTCACAGTCAATATCCCTTTGTCACGCTTCCAAAATTTAAGGTTAATTGCCCTCTTTAAGGTTAGCTAACTCGGATTGCCCTCTTTAAGGTTAGCTAACTCGGATTGCCCTCTTTAAGGTTAGCTAATATGGATTGCCCTCTTTCTGATTGATGCAAATTTCCCACTTTGTGATCAACTCGGATTGCCCTCTTTAAGGTTAGCTAACTCGGATTGTCTCTTTCTGATTGTTGCAGATTGTCCACTTTGTGATAAACTCGGATTGCCCTCTTTAAGGTTAGCTAATACGGATTTCCCTCTTTCTGATTGATGCAAATTTCCCACTTTGTGATAAACTCGGATTGCCCTTTAAGGTTAGCTAATACGGATTGCCCTCCTTCTGATTGATGCAAATTTCCCACTTTGTGATCAACTCGGATTGCCCTCTTTAAGGTTAGCTAACTCGGATTGTCTCTTTCTGATTGTTGCAGATTGTCCACTTTGTGATAATATCGGATTGCCCTCTTTAAGGTTAGCTAACTCGGTTTGTCTCTTTCTGATTGTTGCAGATTATCCACTTTGTGATAAACTCGGATTGCCCTCTTTAAGGTTAGCTAACTCGGATTGCCCTCTTTAAGGTTAGCTAACTCGGATTGCCCTCTTTAAGGTTAGCTAATACGGATTGCCCTCTTTCTGATTGATGCAAATTTCCTACTTTGTGATTAACTCGGATTGCCCTCTTTAAGGTTAGCTAACTCGGATTGTCTCTTTCTGATTGTTGCAGATTGTCCACTTTGTGATAAACTCGGATTGCCCTCTTTAAGGTTAGCTAACTCGGTTTGTCTCTTTCTGATTGTTGCAGATTATCCACTTTGTGATAAACTCGGATTGCCCTCTTTAAGGTTAGCTAACTCGGATTGCCCTCTTTAAGGTTAGCTAACTCGGATTGCCCTCTTTAAGGTTAGCTAATACGGATTGCCCTCTTTCTGATTGATGCAAATTTCCCACTTTGTGATAAACTCGGATTGCCCTTTAAGGTTAGCTAATACGGATTGCCCTCTTTCTGATTGATGCAAATTTCCCACTTTGTGATAAACTCGGATTGCCCTTTAAGGTTAGCTAATACGGATTGCCCTCTTTCTGATTGATGCAAATTTCCCACTTTGTGATAAACTCGGATTGCCCTTTAAGGTTAGCTAATACGGATTGCCCTCTTTCTGATTGATGCAAATTTCCCACTTTGTGATTAACTCGGATTGCCCTCTTTAAGGTTAGCTAATTCGGATTGCCCTCTTTCTGATTGATGCAGATTGCCCAATTTTTGATTAACTCAGATTACCCTTGCAGATTGCCCACTTTAAGAGAAATTCGGATTGCCCTTGTAGATTGTCCACTGCAATAGAAATTTGGATTGCCCTCTTTAAGGCCAATTGACTCAGATTGCCCCCTTCAGATAACGCGGATCAACCTCTGCAAATGACCAGCCAAGAACTAGTTGAATATCCGTTCTAGTTCAAACGGATGGGAGAAGAGAATCTTAATTGATGACAGATACTGGATATGTTAATTTATAGACATATTACAAATCTTTTGATATAGAACTATTTTCAAAATTCTGAAAACAAGTGGCAAAGTCCTAAGAAATATCCACGTTTTCACTCAATTTCTATGCAAAAGAGAGATACGAAAACTTTTTTATTTCATCGACAATCTGAAAGAGAGCCTGAAGAAGGGACTTCGAAACTGCAACTCTAGATACTCTCATAATGAAACCGTTGGTTAATGTTTTGTTGCGTGGGCAAGGCTTCGTGTCAGCCAATCTTTGCTCATCCATGTTGCCTTCATCAATAGGATTTCGGTTATTTTACAAACAGGTTATTTTACAAACTCCTTTGAGATTTCTTTGTCATTTTCAAAAACCGAATTAAGCTAAATGATGATTCGGAGGTAAATCCCATGATGCATCGGCAAGTATTGGCGAAACTTGTGGTAAAGGACAATTTGAGAAAGAAAGCCCTCTTGAGACAGCAATTGAAAAGAGTTTAGACATTGAAAATATTTGCAAAACAAACGAGCCAAAAACTCCATGCTCTCGCACTTTTTTCAAAAATTATGGACCAGGAGAAGCTACAGGGAGTAATGAATGCTATTGTGTATCTCCATTTAGTTACTGTTTTGTAATTTGAATGTTTCACGATATAAAAGTGAACAAAAACAGATAAAATCTACGAAAGAGCACCAGGAATTGCTCGCCAACAAATGCAGATTCAGTCATCATTTACCTTTCATCATTGTCATTTACAAGAAATATACAGTTGCTATCTTTAGAAATGAAAGACCTAAAATGAAATGAATACCAAAGTCATCTTTGTAATTTTTGCTGAGAAGAAAATCTCATATAGACTGGGAAATAATGACAACTTTTCAGTAGCAATGCGACACAAATCCGAATGGAAAAGAGACAAACAGATACATTGGACATAACTATGGCATTCGTTGCCACTAGAAATAAAAGCGTCCCCTACCTTGACTGAGTTTAGGGTGAGAAACATTAATTGAATAATTGCAACAGAAGATTTTGTGTGAAGCTCATACGTGATTAAGGGTTTCTAATCATTTAACTGTATCTTGGTTACATGGAGAAAATGTAAAAAGGATAATTAGAATTAACTTTAATCTCCGTTTCAGTTGGTGGTTGCTGTTATTAACATTGTAATGGGGAAAGGGGATTACGCGTGGGTGCTTTCGATAAGGGCTGGAGGAATCAAAATTACTCCTCCAAGTGATTGTGGCTGATTTCTCTTTTATTGTCCCTTTTGCTTCTTCCCGCTTCCTCTTCTCTCCTTAGAGGCCATGCCTAGGCCATGTCGGGACATGTTCTGACTTAGCTACTAACCGTTTGGAAGTGCTTTAAACATAACACTGCGCCTTCTACAGGATTACAGTTGATCAAACTGACAGGGCAGCTACGCGGTTTGAAAATTCGAAAACTGAATAGCAAAAATTGATCTTGAAAAACATTTCTTAGGTAAGCCAGATGAGAATTACCAGCTTCCTATGTATTTGTGCTCCCAATCTCTCTTAAAAAACAAACACCATAGACCAGGTACTAGGGGGAATCAAATACGACCTTCTAGTCAGTTCTACTCAAAACGTTGTGATATTCACTTTAATTCGTGTGTAAAGTCGTTCTCTGCGTTTTTTGTTTTATGAATCGAAACAATTTGGAGCCGCAATTTTTTCTGTCTGAAAATTTAGAAATTCGGACCTTCAGCCTTAAAAAAGTGACAAAGACAATCAAAGCGATAAAAGAAAACTGTAAAAATGCGTGGAATGGGATCGAGATACAGCGATTAACACTCGTTTTGGTTCGTGAAGCAATAAAACGACATCCATTTATTTAGATACTTAGAAGATAAGATAAAGAACTATCTAAGTTCTTTATTTTAACTTGATACTAATTAGGAATTGTTACCTACTTTTAAGTGGGTTTACATTTTAAATGAAGCTTTTCGATGTCTAGACTCATCTGATCTTGAAGCCGGATAAATTTCAACAAAATTTGCATTGGGCAAACCTCTTTTTGCCTGACACTCCTCAGGGTGTAAACATCGGATAATGACCAGAAGTAAGCTAAATATCTAAATTCCACCAGATGGGAATAAAAAGTAACCAGAGAGAAAGAATGCATGACCAGTCAGCAACTGTTAACCCTTTTCAGAACTGTGAAGTTCACGAAAGAAAACTCTTTCTTCGCCAAAAAAAACACAAACTTTTCTTCCCCATTGGTTTTACAAATGTTTTCACTATAAGTTTTGGTGTACTTGTCATTCTAGATTAAATTTTGACCCATTTCCAATCATATTTCATTGTGGTTACGTCGCATTTACAATCAGGGCATTACTGTTTTCTTCCATTACTTTTCTTCCTGATTTTTGTAGGAAAATGTTGTCAATTTTGTTCACTACACTGTCTTTACTTTTGAATGTTCCTTAATTGTGAGAATAGAGGACTCAAAGCTTTTTAAAGGTTTCTTATATTTTGGATGGCAGAAAATTGTAAAAATGAAGCAAATCAACTTTGATGCAATTCTGTTTGTTGTATACAGTAGAACCCCACATAAAAGAACCACCAATTTTAGAATCTTTGCCCTAAAATTGCATGATTTTGATCACTGAAACAAGGATCCAACTGACCCTGGAAAATTTTATTTAAGTTCTTATATTCCCAATTCTTATAATATATTCTATTATGTCCACAATTAGCAGAAATGTTAAATCAATCTGACACTGTAATAAAGTTATTATTATTATTATATTTTTATTATTATTATTATTATTATATTAACTGTTGGGTTCGAGACTAACCTGGACAATAACGCTTCGCGTAAAGCTGAGAAGTACTGTTCCCTTCTAAAGGAACTACGCCCTAAGTTCAAAAAAGTAAACTTTGTTAATCTATCTATCTATCAGCTGTCTCGGTATCTTTGGTAACTCCTGTGATTCTTTCATCGATATGTGTGATGAACTAAAACTTGACTACCAACACCGTAATTTTATAATTAAAAAACTGTCAGCAATAATTATACGCACATCCTATTATATATTCTGTATGCGCAATAAGACTTGGACAAACCCTGAACTGCTCTCCTTCTAAAGATTCTTTGCACTCATATGATTTATTTAAATGTTATAACTTTTGTAAAATTAGTAAACTTGTCACCAGGCTAGCCGATAGTAACTACCTGTAAAGTGAGGTTACTGTTGTAAGTAGAAGAATATAAAATAAAAAATGTTTTCATTATTATTTTTGTTATTATATTATCATTTTTATTTTTATATTATTATTATTATTATTATTATTATTATATTCAAGATGCTAAACTCTGAATTTGTACACATCTGTAAAAAAACTGGAGTTTTATTTTAAGATAGATGCACCATTTTCCAAAGTTTGATTAAAATCGAAAAATGAGTATACAGTAAGTATCCACATGCAAGAAAACTGCTTGAGGCCTCACAAAGTTTGTTTATTATCAGAGACTTTTCAGAATACGGGTTTAAGTTTCTTATCAATAGGTACTGTCAGGTCAAATCAAGTCAAGCTTTGTGACAGTACCTTCCATGGACGTGTATTCAATATTTCTGGTAGTAGTGTATAATACATAATCTAAAGTATAATTTTTCATATCAATAGAATACACACGCTACAACCATCCTAGAGCATAAACAGAAAATAAATAACACAACTGTTTATACTTGAAAATATGAAACATTTTAATTTCAGGCTTAGAAATGTTTCTTAAAAAGTGAGCCCCTTTTGAAGAAAACAAGGCCTGTTTCTTATATAAGGGGGTTGCTTTTATGCTTGTATTAACTGTATAGACAAAGCATTAAAAACTTTACCAATCAGTATATTTAGAAGTATTGTTGACATAAATCAATTCAAGTTGCTCATTTTTGCAAGAAAAGTACTCAAGTAAGAGATCATAAAATTTTTATCACAACTTGATCTGTCTCCATTGTTTCTGTCACTTGTTTTGACAGAAAAGAAACACAGAATGTTATTTTTGACAATAATAGTTAAACTTAAATTAACAATAATCAGGACAAAGCAAGATATCAGCTACTTCTTGATCATATGTTGGTTGTCAGTGTCTGTAATTTACTAACTCACCAACACGGCACTTTCTTAAGTTTTTGTTCAGTAGAATAACTTTTCCACTGCTTTATGTTCTTATGCGTGAGAACTCATTGGCTTGAACCAGGTTTTAAGAACCTTAATCAAAAGTACTACCCTAAATGTTTTGTTAAAATTTCTTCTTTTACAAGAAACTTTAAGCCTAAGTCTAAAACTGAAGGAGGTGAAGGAGGCTGGCTAATGATTGGATTTTTGTGTCACACCCTTCAGGTGATTTAAAAATCACAGAAACACCGATTTTCAAAATTCAATTTCTTACTTTGAGGCAAATTCGATTATAACATAAAAAAGTAAATTTTTTGCATCATATTATTACTATTGATTAACAACAAAATTATTTTTGCTGAATCACAGCAAAAGTTACAGAAGGACACAAGTATTTCTATTGCAAAGCACAACCCCTACACCTGGTGGCAAATCCTTCCCTTTGAGGATCAGTTCAGTTCAGTTCCGTTTCATTTATTAAATTCCACTACATACAATGCATCAATAACAAGACAAGCATACATCTAAAATACAAGAAATTAATACAATATACCAATACAAAACATAGACACAAGATAGATTGTATGGAGGGAATTACTTACAGGAGGAGCTCTCTCAGTAGTTAGACTAATCGAGGAGAGAACACCCCCTATTATAAAAGTATCTCATATAAAATTGATTTATTTAATTGACATTATGATGTTGACAAAACTACTTGATGGGCAGATGGTGACATTTTTGATATCCACTTTTCCAAAATTTAGTACTTAGTTTCAAATAGGAAAGCTTGGATTTTTTGTCGAAAACTATTAACAGATGGGGATTTTTTTTTTCACAGGAGTGTCATTCCAGTAATTAGCTCCACAATAACGCACTGACCTAAGACCCTATTGCAGGGTATTTTTTGGGTTAAGAAAATATTATTTTTGATGACTTGCCGAGTACCATATTCAGGAGCGGATCCAGCAATTATTCTGAGGGGTGCTCATACAGAAAGTTTCATAACTAAGGGCGCTGCTATTGACAAACATCGTACCCCTGTTAATATGCCATAAAGATAATTTAAGCCTGCTGTAACCTGAGATGCCAGAATGACTCAATTTAAGAATTTATGTAAAAGTTCAAAAAAAATTTAAAAGTTTATTAACTTTCTTGCTACACTTCAATCAGTAGCTTACTTATCAGTAGTTGTAACTTAAGATTCAATAACACAGATATCCATAGAATACTTTCAGCTATTCCTAGACAAAGGCAAATAGTTCAAAAAAATTGAAAAGACATGGTCGCCAAGTGCAAAAGTAGATTCCTCCGCAGAGGTAATAGAAAGGGACAGATTTTTCTCTGCAGCCATGCCTTCTATATTTCCTGCGCAATGAATTACGATTTTTTCAATGATGCGGTTGCTTAATTCGACATAAATAGTCGAGTTAGTTGCCAAAGATTGAGCATAAAAATACACGGGATATAAGTATGAAGGCTTCAGCTTTGAGGCATTGTGTATGAAGTACGATGAACCAGAACACAGCACTTTCAAATTTTCAGTCAGTGTATGTAACAGTTTGGAAAACGAACTCTGAAAAACGGAAATGATTGGCAATTAACGCTTTTTTCTCGCGCCACATAATTATGTGAGAAAAACAAAACATAGGAAGGGCGAGTAAAGGTTATGAGTAAATTGAATAGTGTGTTAGTGTGTGTGGTAAAGAAAAAGTAAACAATAGGGAATGTGCAATATGAGAGTGATGTAGAGATGCCTGAGCTGCGACTGGCTGCGATGTGAGAATGTGATGGAATGGATGAAAAGGGGAAATCAACAAAAACAGACCTAAGTAGAGTCACTACAAATCACACAAAATTTCAAATTCAAGTCAATCGTTCTTCTTATTTGTGGCTCACTATACATTGTTCTTATAGCAGTGTTGAGGGGTTACATAATAGTCAATTTGAACAATCCATGAACCAATTATAACAAGTTGTCCATTCTTGCCGGATAATCCCAAAGAATTCCAATTTTTACTCTGAATCCCAGATTACAATTTCTGATCCCAACAGCTTTTCCACAGTCCCAGTTTCGTGAAATCTTGGATTGAATAATCCCAAATGGCAACTCTGGTACAAGATGAGAAAAAACCTACAAATTATCGACACCCACTAACATACAAATTAGTAGCCTGAGTTCCAGACTTTTAGTTTGGAGTCTGAAAGTCAGGCTAACTAATTAGTAGCGTACTAGTAAAGACTAATAAGTACAAGATGAGAAAAACCTAGTTACACTCATTTTTTTAAAAGAAACAGGTTATAAGAAACGGTAGGTTAAGGAAGTTAAGAAACAACCCTACCCAAATTGAAAAAAGCTAAGAAACTTTTATAATTTGCAGTTTTAATTTTCCGAGTTAACATTCGAAACAGTCTTATCATTGAACATCACTGTATATTGCAACACTACAATTGACAGACAGTTTGCATTCATTCTCAGTAAACTGCACACTCAAGTAATTTATCTCTGAATGTGAGTGAACTATTTACTTTACTTGGAAGCACGTTTAAAAATTCATTAGGTACCAAAGAAATTTAAGAAACATCTAAGAAACTTCTGATAACAAAATGGCCAGAAAATTTAAGAAAATGCCTACCAGCACCGGATCTTAGTTTTTTATAAAAAATACGTGTTTTCTTGTAGATTTTGTTGTTTTTTGAAAAAATTTGAAGTAAACAACTTTAAAGACCTTATCTCTTACCTGATGGGTACACGATCTCCAGCTCTGCAGTTCTCGCTTTTTGGAAACTGTAGCAAAGAAGCCGTACATAGTGTTCTTTCTTTCCTGGACTCATTGTAAATTTTCCAACGTCTAACATCTATTTCACGTTGAAATACCCGCTTGATATCTTCAAGCGTATCTCTTTTTACCCTACTACCAATTAATCCACTGTCGATGTTATACTTCAGCTGTCTTAGTAGCGATTTTGGATAATTGTCAGTTGTCATATTCAATGGCCTCTTAAATCGCCAGAAAGGACTTCGAAAACATATCTTGTAAATTTGCGCTACACCTAGCCATTTGTGGAACTTTCCATAGCTTTGCCTAAAATTTTAGCTAATCAGTCCCCCTGTTTAAGGTGATATCATAATTCAACTCCCCCTGGTCAATGCCAACTCCCCCTGGTCAAATTCCACAATACATTTGACTGTAGTTAACAGGGAAGAAACTCCCCCTGGTTAAGTCGGTATTCTTTGATATTTTAGATTTTTGAAATCCATGGGTTCTCGCGCCAATGTTGAGAACCCCTCGATCTGGCACAGTGATTGGCTAAATTCACTTCCACGGGTGCAGAAACTGGTATAATTTACAGGCCACGGGTGCCTCGAATGGCTGGGTTATAGAGGAGACAATGGTTTCCGAGTCTGTAGAATGCTATATAGCGAAACCAGGGGGAGTTTAATAGCATTTCAATTCTTCAAACGAAAAAATAGCGCTAAACACTTGTGAGACGGGGCACTAAAGCGGATGCTAGAATTTCAGGTTGTTGTGCGTAGTACTCAGAATTGAAGAGATTGTGCCTTCAATTGCTATTAAAAAAAGCCTGCGAAATCTGAGGGGTGCTTGAGCACCCCTCGCACCCTACTGGATCCGCCCCTGATATTGATGAACAGACTCAACTAACTTAAAGAAAAAAAGTGAAAACAAGAAGGAGAGATTTTATTTACACATTCATATACAAAACTAAGCAATTTCAGGTGAAAGAGATCTTGTAGTTTTAGAATCTTCAAGTCTGAAAAGATGGGTGTAGAAGGTGCAGTAAAGTGTTCAAATGAAATTGCCCTTTTCTGTAACAAGGATGTTCCTGTTCCAAGATGCAATCACTCATTAGCATATTTCAGGTGTATCAAGTATTAATAAAGGGGGCAAGAGACAGCTCTTGATTGTCAAGGGTGCAAGGGACACACAAGGCCATAAATCTAACCAATTGGCTGCGAGTGGAGGGGGGGGGTTCTCAGCAGAGCAAACAAATATAGAGGTAAATAGCTCCACAAAACAATTTATGGCAGGTGATAAGGGCCACAGTTGAAGAGAAAACCACTTGAAAAACCATTATACAAGATTTAAAGATTTATTAGAAATTTTTCAGCTTTATGGAATGGTCCTTGGTATTTTTATGATTTTATAGACAAAAAAGTTATATTTTAGATGTTTTACAGTGGATTTGTTAAGATGGCTAATATAATTTTTTTCTTAAAGATTGATATTGTATGTAGCAGAATTTTAAAATTATAAACTGAAACTTATTAGGATTTATTAAGATTTACTTAAGGGGTATACAAGATATTTGGGGCAATTTGCCCCTTCTGCCTGGTCACTGTTTAATAAAATTAAAAGGAAAAGGTTTTGCAACAGTATTTTAACATTAATTGCATTGCAGTGTGCAGAGAACCTAAACTTTCAGCAGGTCACTAAGAAATAAACATCCCTTAACTGAAATTTGACCAAAATCTGAATTATTGCATTTTCTCACACCAGTTAAAAAAGTCTTCAACGAAAACTCCCTAAAGACATGTATGCTCTTGTCTTTGTCTGTAAGATACACAATAAGCTAGTTCATGAAGCTAAATTGCCAATATGATTTCCGCATAGATGGAACAAACCATTGGGTGAGCTAATTGAGTGTTTCTTTATGAAGCTCTCAGATAATTTTCCAAGAGCTTCATTAATGGAAATGAACCATTCCAGAGCTTTTAGTTAACTGAAGCTTAAGACCATCAGTGGGTAAACATTGTAGTGACAAACCAGGTACGAAGGATTCCGTTTCTTTCGAAGAATACAGGGAAAATGTCTCACACAAAATCATTTGCTCAAATTTTTTACTAAAGGGAGATCCAGTCCCTCTGCCCCTCCAGATTTACAGCCCTGGGGACACTTATTTGCTTCAGTAGGAAAATTTGCTGTGATTATTATGCAGCACAGTATTTTAATTTCTGTATTTAGTTTGATGACATTACAAAACATGTTTTTGTGAAATTTTCCTTGAAAGGTATTGATTTAGAACTCATGGGTACAATTTCTTCTACCATCACTCTGTTTTTTATCACTCTGTTTCTTCTTCTACCATCACTCTACCATCATTCTACCATCTTCTACCATTACCATCTTCTATCATTCTTCTACCAGCACTCTGTTTTTTATCACTGTATATGAAATAAAGTTGTTTATGTGATAAAATTTTTCAGTTTTGTATAAGCTCAGTTGATGGTGCAGGAACCAGAAAATTGTAGAAAATACTACATCAAATCAAAAGAAAACACTTAAGTTTAAGTTTAAGTTTAGTGGGTAGTCATACATCTTTATGTAGTTTACAACTGGTAGAATATTTGAAGTTATTGACTATCACATTCAAAAACTCAAGTTTCTCAGATTATCCTAAAGCAATTAATCATGGCTGTTATATTTTTGTGCTCACTAACCGACAGGGCTGTCGAGAGCCAGCTCTTGCTCCAGAGTGATTCACAAAACTGGACCCCTTAAGAAAAGAACCTGTTTTTATAAGAACCTTGAGGCTGAAATTTAATCTTTTAAACCTCATAATTAAGAACCCCCAAGAGGCTGTAGTTTGGAAAGGTTCTTATATGTATTTTTGAAAAGGTATTTTTGTACCCTATTCACACTGGCAAATTAAACCAGCTTAGAGTAAATCAGGTTATGGTATTTCACATTCTAACAGCACAATATCATTTGATTGGCTTACAATTAACATGAAAAAAATGGCTGGTTTAAGTGTTTCTGTTAGAATCCTTGTGGTGGAAAACATTGTTAACGTGTGCAAGGCCTGTACGTATATAAGAACCTTGTTAAGAACCTTTTAGACTGGAATTTAGAATAGCACCCTGTTAATTAAGAACCTATTCAGGCTGCCAGAAAAAACCTAGGTTCTTTAATGCTGGTTTCTACTGTAGTTAATTTCTAGTTATAAAATATATGCTGACAAATAATTTTTAACTTTGCTACTGTGAAAGAAAATAAACTTCAAAAGTATTTTTAAAAATTTGCAGTTATTGAATTGTAACTTTTTCTTTTAATGTTCAATGCAAAGTCAAAATTAGAAGAAAACTGTTGCCTACACAACCATAAAAACATTTCAAGTTGTTGCTTGCTGTATAAAATGATTTCAAAAGAAAATAATTGTCTAACTCTCTTTGTTTCTTGCACACATGATGGATGGAAACCGTGGAAAGAACCTGTGTTATTACTCTGGAAATTCCCTCTATTTCTTTTCTGTGAGGTCTTAAAGATCTGTCAGCAGCCTTCTGCGACGTCTCTTGTAGATCGGCCGTTGAATGCGAGTTCTTTTGCTTCCGGGTTGGAATAATTCCGCGATGACGACATCAGACAAGCCGTTTGCCATTCAACGCTCGAACAATTTTATCAAAGCAAAGAAATAAATTTTATTTTATAAGTGAACTATTACTGTTGGTATTTATCGCTGACAAAAGTAATAATGGAAAAGATCGAGAGAAGCTTGATTTGCACGAAGGATGGGCCTACGGCCTAAAAACATTTGAGAAAGTCTTGAATGATTCGTTACCTTCATTTTGTGTAATTGGCGAAGTCAAACCAGTTGCGTGCTTGAACGCAGGATTTTGAAAGCTCCATAGACTCTATTATATTTGTAGAAAAAATATGAATTTGGTTGCATGAAGCTTGCTTTATTTCTCTGAAAACTTACGGCATAATCGAAGCAGAATCTTACAGTTGGATCGATCCAGGGGGGTTGACCTTGTCAATGAAATGCTATTGTATGATTTGTGCAGAGGATGCAAGGCTAGTTTCGCATCGTCCTAAAATAGAGATCACGCCATTTAGTCAAAAAATGATGTAATCTCGACACCACTTTGAATTTTTATTTTCGACGCTTTGTTGATTGGTTTTGCTCGTGTGGGTGTACGTACAATTTGTCATCAGTTCACCATATCTCGAGAATTATCTAATGGCGCTGTAATTACTCACTTTCCGAAATAAACCTTTAGCATGGTCGAATGTGATTATAACAATCAGCTTAGTTGTAGTAAAATATAAATTCATGACGTGAGGTATATTTTTGTAAAACTTTCCTTTAAAAAATGCGATTTATCGCGAGATGTTATTGTTCTTTTCTAAAGATATGTCGTGTCTAACTTAATTAATGAAATCAATCTTTTCGGAAAGCTAGATAAGCATTGTTATATACAATGTCACCTCATTCAAACAAGATATCTCAAGATTGCGTCTCTTTGCCTTTAAAACATGCTAAAAATCAACATTTGGTTGAAGCGAGGGGCAAATCGCTAAAAACTTTCGCACAGTTTGCTGAAAAGTCTCGCGAAATCTGAAAAATCTCAAGAATTCCTAAGAAATTTCTAAAGTTCTAAAAACTCTGGAAAATGTCAAAAAATCTCAAAACCTCTGAAAACACTTTTATTTTGGGCTTCTTATGTGTAAAGAATCGACTGGTGCGAATTCTCTGATGCGAAGACATAAAAACGTACAGGTTATTGAACAAGTTTGACTGCTACCAAGGCAGAAACAAATCATTTAAAGCATCAAAAAATTTCAGTCCTCATAAAAAGCTGTAAAAATTCCCAAAACCCCATAAAAATGTGCAGAAATATTTCATGTCCCCTCTGTCACTGCCATTCTTTTGCAAAGAGATAAGAAACCCGGATGATTCCTCTGATTTTGAGGAGCCATATAGCATGATTGATTTGCTAACAATTTGAGGTAACTTTTCAAAAAAATTCATTTGTTTTCATACCTCAGCATTTTCTCAAAAAACTTTATACCCCCCCCCCCAACTTATACTCAGAAAATTTCATACTATTGTAAGTTTGCTTCTACCCCATCAACGGCTGGACTTAATGACAGCTCCTTAGTAAAAGACATGGAAAGGTAGTTTCTTGCTCAAAATAACCACCGGTTCTCTGTCAATTAGCCTGCGTCGCAGACCATCACCTTCTTGGCCTGTGACACAAGCAAATGTCAATCGAAAAATTCAAGATGACAGATTTGAAAGTTTTTGAAATCTTAAAAAATTCTCAAAAAGCTCAAAAATTTTCAAAACCTCAAAAAATCTTCAAAATCTTGAAAAAGCCTTACACTTTTTTGAAATGGCTTGCCCCTCGGTTGGAGGAGTCGTTTTTCGAAATCCGCGCGCTTGGATATGGGCATTTCGGCTATAAGACCGCAAGATTTGTTAGCTCCCAATAAAGTATTGGATAACTCAATATTAATTAATTTGCAAGCTACCGTTTTCCCATACGAAACAACCTTTTGCAGCTTTCTAAATTTCCATGTTCTCAGAATTCGGGAACACGATCAACTTGCATCAGTTAACTCGTTTCCTTTCTTGGACACACCCCAGTGAGCGAATTTCACCTTGGTAACCACAGAGTCTTTGTAATCTGTTGAACTTTGCAGCACCCCCCGTCTATAATGGAAGTATGATCATTACAGATGCATCAGTGATCTGATTGGCTAAACGTCATCTGAAAATGGGAAGTAAAATTGTCGAGAGGTTTCAGAGACCGCTAGAGATATTTCAGTAGCAGAAAATCGTTCTGTATAAAAGAGGCCCGCGTTTGAGGATGGGGCATTCGAAGCGAAGCATCGAAAGATCACAGCAAGCAAAATTAGAAGAGACTCAAGCATCGCAGGCAGAGAATATCATACCAAGTGTAGTACTGAACAAGTTAGAAGAAACTCAAACATCGAATTTATCTGAATATGGCTTTTACGAAAATGGTACAGAATTTTACATACACTTTTTTTATGATTTTCAATTCAGTCTCTTTTCATTTTTTTTCTCATTTTTCTTTTAGGTTGACATGATGTTTTCTTGCCTAAATTTTTTCCATTCTAAGATTTGAATTAAAAATAGACTCGGTAGAGTGTGATTCTTTATTTTAATCATTTGCAAGAATGAATTTACTTTATATGAAAGCTCAACCGAGTGCCGATCACGTGCCTAAAAAGTTGATGAAAACCACACAAGAACGAATCACGGCTAAATGTTTTTAACAAGTAACTTGAATTCAACTTTTAATTTATTGAGCTTTCAATAATTGCAAATGATAATAAGTTTTGTGTTTCTTTGCAGGACGGAGTTTTATTGGTCATCCAGACCCTTATCGTGTTCGCAGCCTCGTTTCCAATGAAGATACCTGAGCTGAATCCGAAATTTGAAATCGGGGAGAAGTTCTTTGTATCTGGCGTAGAGGACCTTGTGAAGCTAGGCAATGGAACTGTCCCCGAGGCTCTCCTGACAGACTTGACACCCCCAGAATATTATAAATCAACAGGAGTAAATGAACACGATGCCCTTTCGCACTTGTACAAAACATCCACATCTGCAAATGGGAGGCAGAGACGAAGCGTGTCGTCATCATGCCCAATCACGTGGACTGTAAATTTTGAGGCGAATCGCTGGCCTAGCAGGATCCAAAGAGGGATTTGTAATGGGCAGGGCACCACCTGTTTGTCATCAGACGGCAAAAGGGCATGCGAAGAATACTACAGCGAAGTTCAAGTTTATCGCTATCTTGGGCAAACAAGCAGCGGACAGCAAGTATGGCGTGTTGAGACCCAGAAAATCCCCGTCCTTTGCTCCTGCTCAGCATTTTAAATCATAGACAGATAATTTTCTGTAGAAGCCCTGCGGAGCAGAGCTGGAAATAAATTGGGTTGTCGACCAGCCCCCTTCCACGGACACACAGCGCCGAGGCCGAAGTCGAGGCCAATGGGAATTTTATAAGGAATCTGGTATTCCATCGAACTTTAAATTATTTATTATAACGAATTTCAGCTTTTGTAAATTATATATTTATTCGAAGCGACTTTTATATGTATCAATGACAATACTGAAAATATTTGCGTGTAGATAGTTTTTTGAAATGAAATTTCAAATTATATGATAGATTTGATGGAAAAATGGTTAATAGATATTCAAATATCGACAACAAATTAAAGTGGATCTTGTGTATTTTATAATAGAAATTCTAATGTGGAATAAAATTCAATGAAATTCACTTTTCTTCTGTTTTTTTGTACTGATGTCACGTGCAAAGTCAGGCAAAGTCCACCTTTTCAATTTTCGTTCATGCAATGATACGAAATGAAATTTATTTTTGACTGCATTTGGTTAGGTTTTAAGCAAAAGCTCCTTGCCTCGAAGAGATTACGGTAACTTCAAGATGCAGTACAAGTGCACATTTTCCATCAAAGCAGGGTTTTCAAAGTATTCCTTGACTTAAAATAATCGGTATATACTTCTGTGTACATAAATGAATGTTTTCATAAAAAACAACATTTTTTGCAACGAAAAAAAAAATCATTTGAAAAAAGCGATGTTTGACTTTCTCACAGCCTATTTTCATCTGAGCTTGAAAACTAATTATGACTTTTGATTGAAAAATATTTTTAACTTTGAATCGACCCTTTTTCACAAAGTGTGCCAATTTTTTCTAACCCTGTGACCAGGGACTGCGAAAGAAGGGGGCTAGTTGCTACATGTGCTGATAATTTATGCTAGATTATGTTGCTTGCATTTTGTCATACTGTGAACTTTGAAACCCCCCCCCCTTCATTCTGTAATTTTGTCCGTGAATTTTGTCAGTGCCTTTTCCTGTAAGTTCAAAACTCAAGGTCGACCGGATAACAGCAATTTCCTTTTTGGTTGAAATTTCTTCTATTATCTCTTTATTTCTATATTTTTCTCTATTTTTGAATTGTCGCCTTTTGAAAATACTAAAGCAATAGCTACCTCTTTGCCTTGGCTGTTTGTGGTTTTGGAGACCTTACGCGTCAAAGGTTCCATTTTTGTGTGACAGACACACCTAAATCAATCATTAGAGAAATGTATGCAACCGCCGAAGAAAACGTCCAGTCGTAACAGTAAGAAAGCTAGAATATTTTGATGTGGATAACTTTGAATCTAGTTCCAGCGGTGTAATAAGCACGACTGCATTGTGCCTGTGGAGAGCAAGGGAGGGGCATTTTTTGAAGGGGTCTGACTAGAGTGTTTGGTCCCAGATGTAGTTCTAAAAGGCGAGTTAAGTTTTTTTAATATTCTTGCTGCCTCCTCTTACCATGACATCTCACCAAGCATTTGAGTATTTAAGATGAGGATCCACCCAACCGTTTGTTTTATTCACGCCATTATTGATCTGCAAAGACTCTTCATGACGGTGCAAGAGTTGGCTGTAAAGACAGTTTCATTTGGAATTTTGTTTGCTGAAAGGGAACTTTTGTTCCTCACAGAACCTGCATAACATTGCAAGTTCTCAAAAAGAATAAATGTTGGCCAGTAGACTTGTGTTTCTTTTGGAAACTGGCATGGCTGAGCCCTGGTCTAGTAGCAAAGCAAAATCATGTAGCTTGACTTTCAGGATTTTCTCGGTGGGTTCATTTGAGTTGATATCAAATTACTTTTCATGAAGAAATTTTGCCTGACAGTTGCTTGATGATCGAATTAAGTGCGAAACTCGAAGTTGCAACTCACAAATAAGTGCCCAATCCCCTCCTTCCACCAAATTGTTTGCTCGGCTAATGTCAGAATGCTTATCATTTATCGCACTTTCCTATGTACTGCAAAAGACATTTGGCCGTGTCTTCCAACTTATTTTCTGATTGCCTATAATCAATTAGATTCTCATCTTATTCAAATAACTGAAGTCCCACTTTTTTTTTCCACTAAAGTTGAAGCGACCTTTGCGCAGATCCGAATAAACCGAATAAGATTTCTTTAAATAAAGAATCATATATAAATCGTCTTTAAATATATTTAAAGAAAATTTCTCGTTGTATCAAAGTTAACTGAAATTTATCTATACAGTACAAGCTGGGATAAAAACATAAATATTTTCAAAAATACATTCATATATCTATATATTTTAGCTCTTCTCTTTTAAAGATAGGTTTCTATTAATAGATTACGTATTTATTTCAAAAGGCGATTCCATTATATCCCATTTGAATTCTGATACACTGTCATTGTGCTATGCAGTACAAGTACAAGCGACTGGGATCGTCATTCTCTCTCGCCTGTAGACTAATTTACCATTCCCATCGTTTCCAAGAAATCTGTACACGTGGTTTGTGATCTTGATTTCTTCGCATGCAAAATTGTCGTCACGTGACTTACACACAGTGCCCTGTCCGTTACACGAGGCAAACATGATTTGAGCTGGCTTTCTGCCCTTCTCAAAGTTTACATTCCACGTCACAGGGCAGGAGGCTTTGCTCAACATAACTGGCTCTAGATAACTGCGTCTCATTCGCTGCGCTAAAATCAATGAGAGAACAAAGCATAAGGCGTATGGCTGCCGTGTGAGACCTGGACACGAGGCAAAAGTTGGATTTTTTTATTCATTTATCGATTGGATTAGTTTGCTTTGTACAAGTGAAATTTTTTATTGTAAGCTAGATATAATTATTTGATATAAAATAAGTAAACACGGACACAGTGAGGTAGAATGTCGTGACTGAAATCTCTGAATGTTAGCAACAGGTGCATGCATTACGTCGATGCAAGCGTACAATATTCAACGTGAACTTAGGATTTGACATTAAGCACAAGTTTCGAAAGAATAAAATTGTGAACGTTGAAAAAAGCGCGCGTTTAGAATTGAGAAATTGACTGCAAGCTTACTCTATAGAATGGGAACAAGTGGCAGTGGCAAACTCTCTCTACTTACCCGTCCTGTTGTTTCTGAACAGAAATGAAATGATGTCCAATCCAGATACATTGAGACCTCTCAAACGCAAATATTCATATGGGCTAACTTTTGATCTCAATATCTCTGGAAAAGTGCTGTTTATTTCCTGGTCAACCTCTGATGCTGTTCCGTATTTCAGTATTTTTGCAACCTTGTTTGCTGAATCCTGCATTGGGAGTGCTCCGTTCCTTTCGGTTAATATGGACAGGAATCCACAGACCACCTGGAAGAAGGATATCGGTTGTTCATGCTATACCCTTTAAACTGCTGATGTTCTAAGCCCCAGACTCAAAAGAAGAAGCTACTTGATATAACAGCATTTAAAAAGGTTCCTTCGTGAGAAAGCTTGCCCGAAGACATTATTTCGTTTATGGCACTAAATCAATGGGATTTTTACTGTTAAAATACATTTTGATTTTTTCCCAACTTTGACTTCAATTTTTCTTGGCAAACTCTTTCGCATTAAAATCGAAAATCCAGCCATAAAAATATATAGAATATTCAACAGAGATTAAGTTGTTCATCAAACTTTGCTCGGATAGCAAGAAGATGGCGTGTTTCTTGAAAGATAATAAGAATTGTAAAAATCATCAAATTGAAGTAAAAAGGTTCAAGTTGATTTGCCAACTTACCACAGTTCTATAAATAACTTGACGTGTACAGTCCATAATTAAAGTGTGTGTTGAATATCTCTTCTCTCAGGTACCTTGCAGATAGAGTTTGAAAGTTTCTGCCTACTTTGCCTTCAAATTGCATTTTTATATATTCTTTAAAGGCATTTGCTGTAGCGCACGTCATAGTTACAGGCATTTCTGCTACCCCAGATGCCACATCCCCTTCTTCGACATCTAGTTTCGCGCGGCCGCTTTTCTGTGTGACGGGCATTTTTTTCTGAAATTCTGGTTGCTGAAATGACAACAATGTTAGCAAACGGGTGCCCGCAGGTCTGCTAAGCGTTAGTTCCAAACCCCCGCTCTTCCAATTTCGCTTTCATCTTCTGTTACACTTGACATAATTCTTGTTTGCCATTTTCATGTAATGACAAGCACGGGCGTGGTGATGCTTCTTGGAAAACTAAATTCTGCCTTTCTCGTAGATGTATGTACATCTCTGGCGTGCCAGGAACTGGCAAGACGGCAACCGTGCATGAAGTGGTCGCAGAACTGGCAGATGAAGCCCGCACTGGCGCAGTACCAAACTTTCAGTATATTGAGTTGAATGGGATGAAGCTGACCGAGCCAAACCAGGCCTACGCGGCGTTTCTCAAGGTACGTCCGCACGTAGTCATTCCGCCTGTAGTCCTTGCGCCAGTAGTCCTTCCGCCAGTAGTCCTTCCGCCAGTAGTCCTTCTGCCAGTAGTCCTTCCGCCAGTAGTCCTTCCGCCAGTAGTCCTTTCATCAGCCATCCATTAGTATTACTTAATCACAATTTGCAAAGGCATGTTCTGCAATTAGTCTCAGAAATGCCCAGTTCTGACTTGCTTCGGTAACTGTGAAATCTGTACCCACGCGTGTGGAAGATTTGTCACGACCCGCTTTATTCCTGGAATTCAACAAGCATAATTAACATAAATTATCCAAAGAAATACTGCTCGTTGGTTAGGTGCTAAAAGAACCCAAAGTTTTTGGGTCATAAATCCGTTTAATATTTTATTAAACCGTCCTTTCTTAACGCCCCCTATATTTTTGCAGCGATTTTAACGGCCCCTTTATTGTTTGATCCCCCACCACTGACTGTTTCAGGGTTTTAAGGGGGTCGTTGAAAAGGGGGACACGTTCCCCCCAGTTTTCGGCAGGGTCAAATTTTAATTTCGGCAAACTGTCTTTACGTAACCAAACGTTTGCCGTGGGCTTTCCTTTTAGGTAAAACTGGCGTTCCATGTTGGTAAAAGGGCGTTTTCTGGAGTGATAAAGGGCGTCGCCTAACAATTTTTGCTTTGTCCCCCCAGAGCTTAGTGGCTGGCGCCACCATTTCTTTGTTGAACATTTTTTAGAGTTTTCGTGAACGTTTTCAGATCACCCCGTTTTTTAGAGCTTTTCAGCAAAATTTTACATTTGCTGGGTGCAAGCAACTGCTTTCTCAATCCAAACTTCTCATTGTTTCAATGTCATTCGATGGTTGCAAAAGAGCTGTATTTTTACTCATATTGTGTAATTCAGTGTGTGAATCACACAAAGGCACTTGTCTCGTATTACCATTGTCCTTCTTTTAGTCCCAACTCACTTCTCGTATTACCATTGTCCTTCTTGTAATCCCAACTCACAACCACATTTGATCCCAGGGCTTCAACGCATGCATGTACGTGAATCACAACACAATGACGACCGTCTATTCTTGATTACGCAGCAAGGGAACGGATCTGCATGTGTCTATTCGGAGTCTACTTCCGCAACAACCAGGCTCTTTTCTCATATAATATAATAAGATACAATATTATATATGATAATGCTCAAAATAGGAAGAAGAGAAAACAGCTGTCTTAATACCAATGTTACCTAGTTGCCTAGAGGTGGGGCTCTCCCCCAGGACAGGAGGGAGACTTAAACAAGGATCTAGCCCTTGAGCCCCCTAGCAGTCCGTCTTAATATTGAAGCCGCAATATTTTCTGTCAATAGTTTTGTCACTAATTTTTTAAACTGCAAAGTCAGCCCTGTTGCCTAGCTTTTTGGACCCATTAATATTTTTCCAGCCATGTTCCCCCCTTTTTATAATTCATTGGTTTAATTTTATTGCCCATTAAAACCTAACTAAGAATCGGTTCAATTAAAGTTTGGACACTGTAATGTCGATGTGACTGAAACAATGCCTGAATCGAACCAATAGCTTGCGTTTCAAATTTTTTTTGGTTTGAGAACTGTCTTTTTAGGATACCAGTCGGATTCAGATAAGAAATTTGCAGCAGATCTATCCACCTCTGATTTCTATATCTCCGATTTCTACAACTGCCACCAAATAAATCCCGATCGGTGTGCATTTTTGAGTCAATTCTAGGCCCTGCCTTCGACCAATTACTACAAAATTTTTCCTTGTTGAGTCTTGTGTTATATTAGACATCCTAAGCTAATACAAAAATATCATCTTAAAGATCTAAAATTTGTTTTTTTATTATACGGCCGCGATTCGCCGTATTTTTTTCCATCAAAGTGAAATGATTGGCTGGGTCTGTTTCCTTCATCCAGCCTCAAAGACGATCGCGAATTGCCCCTACTCATTACGAGCATGGACGAGCATGGACATTCAAGATTTGCTTGGATTCATGAAACCTATAATGCCCATATACTGTAACAGCTTTATTAAGCCCCCTCTCTAATGGTTTCAGTTCGAGTTTCAGCTGATAAAGAAAGATGATCCGTTTCCTGAGGCGCGCCTTCAACTTTCATTATTTCCGCAATACTGTTGCTACTTGCAGTGGCGCTTTGACTGCATCAGCAAGCATTGTGGCATTCAGCAAGCATTGTGGCATTCAGCAAGTGTCAGCATGGAAAAGTAAAGACCCTCGGTGCAGTCGGCATAAACTCTATCATACCCACGTGTGCAATTGCTTTCCAGGCAATCCAAAATTGTTTTAGATTGCCCGGTTGCAGCTGAGAAAAAATTGAACATAACGACCGCCAATTCTTTAAGTGATACTTTTTACCAGGGCCTTTTTGAAGCAATAAGCAGGAGAGAGGAAAATAACCTTACTTCTAAATGTTCCTTCCTTCCTTTTCTTTGGCAACATTTAAAAAAGATATTAAGAGCACACCCTATAGAATGCGACTGTAGATTTGTGTAAAAATTTATTGCTGGTTATGGTTTTATTAGAACATTATACCTATAAAACCTTTTTTAATATTGTATCTATTATTTTATTTCATACTAACTCTTTATAGATAGTTGGCCTATAATTAGCTTCTTTATAGCTATCAGCCGTTCATTTAGTAACGTCCAACTTTAAACAAATTATTTATTATTATTATTATGTCGAGATCAATCGCATGGAGGTAGACGGCGTGATGGAATCTTCTTTGCGCATGACCAGCAGACATTGTTGACTCGTATTTTCTTAGTCTAGAGATTAGCCTGACGATGAGGTGAGCAACATGCCGTGGAGATGACGTACCTCACGCGGCGGGACAGTCACGGAGATGAGGAGTCTATTGTCACTCTGCACCTACTATCTCTGTTAACAGGCAAAGATGAGTAGACGCTGCTGGTTGCTGCAGGACACAGCGAGTAGAGCCCAGTGTGAAGTGCATAGTGGCACTCTGTGTTAGAGCCAGAGTTCTTCTGGCTGGTCAGAAGAGGCTGCGGAGTCACACAATTGGAGTGAGTGGAATAGCAAATGATAGAGACAGGTGGGCGGAGTAGCATATCGAGAGAGCAGAGATGTAGAGTCATTAATTGGTGCCCATGTGCGACTATGACGAGGCCAGCGCGCGCGAGTTGTGCCGAACACTCGAGCCTGTGGTATCCGACCTGGAAGGTATAGAGATAAGTTTGAATTTTGATTTCAAAGATTCGAATTCCAAGGAAAGAGGCACTGTTTTAAAGTGTCTTGAATAATAATACTACTCCAAAAGTGCACACAATGTTAAGATAAGAAGAGAAAGTAGAGAACATCAATTGAAGAGAAGGATGTCAATACCGCAATCAGGTGAATCAAGACGTTTCACCTGAATATAATAATAATAATAATAATAATCAATTTATTTAAAGTTGGCGCTACATAGCTATTTACAAAGAAATGAGCTAATCCAAGCCAACTGTTAAAACTACTACATCAACTAAATACATACGAGATTAAATACATAAAATTTTAAATACAAAATGATCCATTAAAAAACTATAAAAACCTGAGCTATTTAAAAGATAGAATTACAAAAAACCAAGCTGTGGCACGAACGTCCTACATAGTTTGCATGTACAGTCTGTGCCATTCCAGCTTTTAATTTCTTTCTTAAACTCATTAATACTCTTACGGCCTCGTTTTTTACTCTTACGGCCTCGTTTTGGCCTCATTAATACTCTTACGGCCTCGTAATAGACCAATTCGACTTACGGCCTCGTTTTGAAAAATGAGTAGACCTTTTGTGCAAATTTTTTTATTTCAGATTCGGATTAAGAGCAATGATTTTAGTCTACTTGGAAGTTTTCGTGATGGTATTGCTCACGATATTGATTTTATGACGACATAAAGATAAAAATTTTTATAAGAGATTTGACCGTGATTGGCGACTAGGGGGATAAAGTTTCACCCCGAATGATTGTTCCGGTCAAATCCCTTGCAAGTTTTCAAACTTAATTTCTCCATAAAATCTAAATTACAAGCACAAACAAAATGAAAAATAGTATCCAGCCTAAATCTTTTGTGATAAAACCAAATCTGAGCTTAAAAAAGTCGTATAATTAAATGTGGAGAAATTTCCAAAACGTTTTCTCTTTCACTGATGGGCAGCAACCACCTTTCCCACACCAATTTTTCATTACTTTCATTTTTACTGTAAATCAATGGCTTGCTTTGAATATTTCAGTTATTCCTTTGATGGCAAAAATGTGCATGCCAATGGGGAGAGATACACTGCTATCCAAACAGTGCTAAAATCTTGCTCACCAATAGATATTCTTTCGATAAGCACATGAGATTTGCTTTCCTGCCTTGGTGTGACCGATATTGTGTCTCTTTGCTCGCTTTTTCGCTATAATTGTTAACAAGAAGTTCTCAAGCTGCTTCTTTAAATACAAAGACCCTTGTACCCATACCTTAATATGTTTTGAGGTACAGGGACGTGCCATTATTTAGGGGTACCTTTTTATGAAATGTGCAGAATTATCGGTACCGTTTATGAAATATGTGCGGAATTA
Source organism: Rhopilema esculentum (assembly GCF_013076305.1). Next base: position 969,278 of record NW_027020174.1, on the reverse strand, counting down.
TGGGTACCATTTGAAGAAACGTAAAGAATTATGGGTACCATTGGCCCAAAATTATTGGGGGAAAATTTAGCACCAAGGAAAGAATGTTCAGTCAGATATTAAAGTATGAAGCATGTATGATATTGAGATTTTTGGGAAATGGGCATACAAACTTTGTTTAATGATTTTGTTTCGCTTTAAGAATGTTATCCGCCTTGCGGAACTATGGGTATAGTTTTCATCAGCTTTTCTGAATTATGCGTCTCTTAAAGCCCCTGCTCGCTTGGAACAAATTTATATATTATAGAGGACCCAACCTAAAAAATAAGCTCAAAACCGCATGAATTGGGTTCAAATTTCTTAGGTTTTTCATTATTTCGAAGCATTAGTTTAAATGGGCATGGGGATAAAATTTAAGCATTTGAATAATCTCCAAGATGAGGCCACAGAATAGGAATCAGGCTTTGATTGGGCTTGTTTTATTTATAATCATGATACCTCCACGTTTGAAGGGTAAAATTCTTTTCAATGTATTAGACTTTATCGGCTAAAACGGTTTTAAATTTGAAGCATGGTATGATTAAATTGGTTTTCTATTCGTCTCTTAGGCGCTCAAAGGACAGAAAACTAGTCCAGAACACGCTGCTAGTGTATTGGACAAGCTGTTCAGCGGAAAAGGCGAAAACAGGGACCATGTTGTATTGCTAGTTGACGAGGTAAGCACCGAGTAAGCACTCGCACAATTTTTACTTGTATATGCGTTAATGGGTGGCGGAGGCTTAATTGCAAAATGTATGGCAGTCACAAAATGCCTTGCAGCCTTATCAGGAGGTTGGTTGAGAATAATGTAGTCTATTTTTTTAGGAATGCACAAAGCTGTTTGAACCAGGGTTGAACTCGCCGTCAACAAAAACAGTTGAATTTATACTCTCATCGGTTTGTAAAGCAATAGTTCATGCCCTCGTGCGAAACTGTTAACAGTGGGGGTTGGGAACTAGTTTTAGAATAACAGACTCGTGTGTTAATTTCCATTGTTCATTGCAATGTCTTTTAACTTCATTTGTACCACACAACAACTACAGTCATGTTTTCCTATTTTTCATTTCTTGATTTTACCGAATGCTGCAATTTTGTTTTCTCATGCCATATTTTGCTTGACATTTTTGTAGCGCGATCGATTAACTGATAAGGCCTCCTTTTTTGCTAAAACGATAAAAAGTTATGATAAATACAATTATTTCTCCTAACTTTTTGTCTGGGGCTGGGCACGTTCTTTCGTTGTTCTGATGTTTTGGCGAATCCAGTCTCGGTGTTTTCATGAAGTGCGTGTTTTTGCAGAAAAGAGGTAATTTTTCAGTCACCCAACATTGTTTTGTTTCAAGAAACTCAAACTCAAACTCAAAATCTTTATCAGCAAAAACAAATGTTAATTAAAATATACCAAGAATTAAAAATTAGAATACAAAACTTAGCATTTTCAAAAATTTAATTAATTAATTACATCAGATAAATTGGTTTTGTTATGCTGAAGGACACATGAGAAAAACTCGCCAGGAGCTATCGAGTCATATGTCCTAGTGACGCATTTAAACTCAAGATTATAATTTCCATTTCAGTTTGAAGTAGTGTATAACAGTAAGAGTAAACAATTAAGGATGTAAGAGTATAGAGAAAAAAATATATACATATATAAAGGCGATAGGCTGGTAAATTTCACTGGTTGGGGATATGTTTAAAAAAAGTAGAACGAATTCTTATGGCTTAGGAGTTCTGTAAAAGGTATAGTTTCATCATTTTTTTAAAGGCATTTTAATTTTATTGCGGATATTCTTTAGTTCAATTGGCAAGGACTTCCAATGCTTAACCCCATCAAATGTCAGAAAGTTTTTTTGAAGTTTGTAGAGATAGAGGGAAGAGAAAAACCAAGATTGGATGATTGTCTCGTATTATAGCAATGTAATTTACTAGTTTTGATGAATTCCTTTTGAAGAAAGTTACTATGATTTTCTTGGTTGATTTGAAACATAAATTTCGCTGTTTCGAGTTTGTATAGATTTTCTAGGTTCAATAACTTTGAACGTTTAAAGATTGGTTCTGTGTGAGCTGTCTAAGAAGCAAATTCTATTACTCTGACAGCTTTACGTAGGGTTATTTTCAATGGTTCAAGAGTAGTCTTATTAGCACAACCCCAGTTAAGAAGTCCATAAAGAACATGAGATTGAATAAGAGAGTTGTATAGTGTTACAAGGGTGCTTTTTGGTACAAGATGTCCTAATTTATAAAGGATACCAATACTTTTAGATATTTTGGTATTTAATTGGTTTATGTGGTGTTTCCAGTTAAGTTTGTCATCAATTAATACACCAAGGTATTTTGAGGAGGTTTCTTGTTTTAGATTTTCGTCATTTATTTTTAGATTCACAATTCTATTATTTTTATGAGGTCTCACTATGAGAAAATTTGATTTAGCTACATTGAGTGATAACTTATTAGCTACAAGCCATTCAGAAACATTTTTCATTTCATAATTGACTGTTTGTTCAATTGTATCTAGGCTTTTATCAGCAAATAAAATACTTGTGTCATCAGCAAAGAGACGAGTATCAAGGACTTCGGAGGAGTAATAAATATCATTAATGTAAAGCAAGAAGAGGAGGGGGCCTAATATGCTTCATTGAGGGACACCACAATTAATTTTCAATTATGTAGAGTTCTCGCCATTCACAGTAACAATTTAAGTTCTATTTTCTAAGTACGATTTAAACCAGCTGTGACCTACTCCCCTAATTCCATAGTGCTCTAACTTACTTAGTAGTATACTATGGTTGACTGTATCAAATGAAAGAAAGAGGGATAGCTGGTCTCTACCTGTGAATGAACGTGAGTGATTCAATAATTGTGATTATTGCTTGATTGTAACTGGGTCCGCATCTCAGTCTGTTTTCGTCTTGATTCTTGCAGCTGGATTTGCTGTGGACAAGAAAGCAGAATGTCATGTACAACTTGTTCGAGTGGCCTACACGGAAACACGCCAAATTGATTGTGCTAGCGGTCGCTAACACGATGGACTTACCAGAGCGTGTTATGATGAACCGAATCTCTAGCAGGCTTGTACGTTCACCGTTGTTTGCTTACTATGATTGTATGCTTTTGATCAGGTACTTTTTATCGTGTACCTTTGGTCCTGTACTTTTGATGCTGTCATTTCATTCGCGTGCTTTTCATCGTGTACTTTTTTGTTTCTGCACTTTTGGTAATACACTTCCCACCATGCACCGTGAGTTTTCGCTTTCTTTACATGAATGTTCCATCCTTTCTATATCCCCTACGTGAAAAACGTTTTCATGGTTCACTGGAAATTCACTGTTTGTGAAATGATGGAAGCAAAATAAACAACAGAATGGTGACTAGCAAATTTCCAAAAGGCCCCTGATCTGGTATTGGCACGAAATTATGACAAGAAACCAATAGAACAATAGGTCTTTTACCTATAAAGAATGCAATTTTGTACACAATGTTACCTTATTCTAAACTTTCTCGTAATGCAGACCAATCACAGTTTTTCTTTCTGTCAATTGATTGTTACAAGAATCGATTGGCCAAGAAACTGAATTATTTTGATGCTTCTATCGCTCAGGGCCTAACTCGAATGACTTTTCAACCATACACGTTCAGGCAACTACAAGAAATTGTTTATTCTCGAATCAAAGGAATCGATGCATTTGAAGAAGATGCCATGGAACTCATTGCAAGGAAGGTAATGTCTCTATGGCCAAAATAACGTCCAACCTTCAGCTCATTGGATAATTCAGCACTGCTATGTTAGCAAATGTTAGCTAAAGAACGTTCGTGGTACATTATTGTCATGCAATTGGAATGCATAAGTAATTGTTTATAGAACTGAAATACGCTGGGCTCACTGAAATAGGTTTCTGCTTTTTCTTGATATGCTGAGATTTTACACTAGTTTAAGGTCCGAAGTTGCCTCGTTATTTACCCAATGATATTCAAAAGTTACCTTATCACTAGAATGAAAAATAACCCAAGAAAGTTGAGAGGTTACTCTTATCCGACGTTGCTGCTCCTACTATCAGCGGTATTTCCTGTGAATATATGCGCTGCCAGCAACTTATCATCTTTTTGAATACAGAGTTCATTACATACGCTTTGCCCCTTTGTCACTTCGCAAAAATACAATGTATAACAAGAGGATCATTGAAGTTTGAAAAATCAAGACATGAAATACAATGCAAGTTACAAATTTTGGCTTGCCATCTCAAAATTCAAGCTTTCCTTAATTCTAGGTGGCTGCAATTTCTGGTGACGCCAGGAGATGCCTAGACATATGCCGCAGAGCAGTGGAAATTGCGGAATCGCATGTCTCTGGGGGCAGCCCGAGGAAAGCCAACAGAGGCATTGTGGGAATGAGGCACGTAAATGAGGCTTTACAGGAAATGTTTTCGTCTCCGAAGATAATTGCTCTGAGGTGAGTGGAACTGATCGACGTTCTAACTGATAAAAGGCATAGATTAGCTGAGATTTGCTCAATCTCTCACACCAATCGGAAGGTATGTATGTGCATTCGAGAAAAATTCTGCAGTACACCTGCCTTTTTGTTGCTTTGATCAACATAATAGATAGTTACCCAATACAATGGTAATGTTAGATGCAAAAGCTGTATCGGACGAGAGATCTACTGGTGCAAATGACTGTCATTAATGCTCTCTATTTTCTTTGTATCTTCTTTTAATACGCTGAACAAGTATGTCTTATTAAGGGGCTATTTTTTTAAGCTCATATGCACTTTTTAGCGGAGCAATGGTAGCGTTAATACACTGTAGCACACTTCTAGAATTCAAAATGAGAATACACCTGCAAATTTTGTTAAGTTGTTTTTTAGATTTATATTGCTCATCCATAGACACAGAAACAAAAACAGTTTTCGTGTAGTAGACTTTTGTTTTTCCAACAACCAATTAATTTTCCCCACAAATTTTCTCCTTAGGAGTCTGTCCTTATTTCAAGGCTTCTTTATGAAATCGGTTGTCGCTGAGTTTCGACGTTCCGGGCTGGAGGAAGCGTTCTTCAAAGATGTACGTACGAAAGAGTTTTTCCTTGTGATTTACAGAACGCTTTAAGAGACCCATGAGGCATTTACAGATGCTCCTAATGAGAACCTTTATCTTGAATCACTTCAGCTATTGCCTACTTATTGTGATGGACCATAGTCCTACGTTATGAAATTAACCTTATACACGAAATATCATAAAAAACGTACAACAATAACACAGCCTCTTTTAAATATGTAGCAAACACAGCCTTTTCTTCATTCACACACTATTTTAAATAGCCTGTTATAGTTTGGAATCCATGCTACGTTCGGAAACCTTCTGCGATTGGAAAATGCAAGCAAAAGACATCGCAAAAACATTCAGCAATTTGCAATCGAGACTTTTAAAACGCTAATGAATAAACCCTTGGTTTTTGATACGTTTTTCAGATTTTCTCAAACTTCGTAACCTAAGGACCGACTCGTTTATAACAAAAAACCTAAATATAGTTATATGACCAAGATACAATTTCACGCACCTTCAAGTTATGCCCCTCTTTTAAGATTTCCTGGAAGGGGTGCAATGCTGTGCCAGTGCCGTCAATCACACGATTGGGATGACTAGAAGGGAAACGCAACTCACAATTTTGATCATTGTTTTGTCGATCGAAACAGATCGTTAAATTTGATCGTGCTTTCATATTCGCAGTCAACCAACGGAGATTGATTGTGCCAACTCTTCGTAATTTGTTTTTAGTGTATTTATACTTAATTTTATAGGTTTATGATCAGTTTCAAGAACTTTGCAGAATCGAAGGTATGTCCCTTATTTTTAAATTCATTCTCGATTGTTGCTTAGAATGTAGTACCAGGCCATATCTTATTTAAGATCATTGCTTATGATCATAGCTTATTTTAGCCATGAATAATAGAAAAATTAAGGGTGTGAGCGTGGTCACATTTATAGCGATATTAAAGGGCGTTGCACTGCAATTATTTCTGGGTCTACACCCGTTACTTTGGCTGGGCTCTGCCCCAGAACCCCGTCTTGCTGTCATCCTCAGCTCACTAGGTTCACAGCCAAAAATGTCGCTTGTGCGGTGCTGTGCATTTCAAACTGGGTATCAGGTGCGATGAGAACCCGGAGGCAAGGCCCCCATTTTTATGGAAGAAGAACGATTTTGTGCATTTTCTTTTCTTTTCTTTTCTATTTAGGCTGATTTGAACTTGCTCCCCTCCCCTTTTTTTAAACTTGCACCGGAGTCTTTTTTGATTGGTTTATTTTAACCACTGAATACTTGATTCAGCTCGCCTTTATCTTAAGTTCATCCTCCCCAGCCTAAGCGACATCTCCAAAGTCATTCATTTCAAATAACAACAAGTACAAGTTTAAGTTTGAATACATATACGTGAAGAGATTACATTACAAATTCTAAATCTTAACCAATGACAATAATTGCTAATACGAAAACAGTAATTCAATTACTTCATATATTAATTTTTACTTGTTATTTAGGACACTTGAATACTCCAAGAAGGGCTATCGGTAACATAAAAGAAAGCATAAAATGAACAAACGAATAACTTGCAATTATAATGTGTGAATAAGGGAGGGGGAAAAAGTGGTAAAACAAAGAAAAAGTCTATGCTGCTGCTTCACTAAGATGTTATAACAATTTGCATTAATTATGATGATTTCTTTAGTTGGTTTTGGTGAGGCCGAATTTCATTAAAGGGCATACTGGAAAAACCAGACCCTATGCCCCTAGGACCCCTATGACCATTAACTACAAAGAACAAAAAAGGACCCTTAACTACTACATGATTTGCAGCTCCCCCAAAGCCATGCCTTTTAACTCATGACGCACACACCAATCCTAACGGACTAATAACAAAAAACACACCGTCGACGCAAGCATCGAAAATCACTTCAAGTAACTGACCAGACAAGAGAAGCAAAAACATTTCATCTAGCCTTCAAAAAAGTACTCTGCATGAGATTAAGGAGTTTATCAGACCAGGGTTTAGGGGGCCTTGAGAGGGAAGGGAGAATGAAATAAATGGACAATGTTGGCAGGGCAGGGTGCAGCTGCAGAGCACTAGAATTCAGGACAAAAAAGTAGTCAGAATATTAAAAGGCGTTTACACAACCCCAAATCAAAATGTTTAGTTTTGGGGAAAATCACAATATAATTCATGGGGTCCGACAAAGGTTGAAAAGTGGGGGGGGGCCAAGGGAAAATTTAACACCCATAACAAAAGATTTCGAATAAAACTCTATTGTTTTGCAAAAAAGTGGGGGGCCAAGGCCCCCCGGACCCCCCTTCGTCGGAGGCCCTGTAATTTCGCAGTCTGGTGGAAATCCAAAGGGACTTTTGAAACAAACTCGTAGCGAATTCGGTGCGAAATTCACCTCCTGGAAATCATAAAAGGACAGGAGACAGACGATTGTTAAATGACAATGTTAAATGTTTGAGCCAAAGTCGGAATGCTTCCAAAGCTGTCAACATGATAGCATTAAAAAGCATGGCTCTGGTAGCCTGTGCTCCAGACCCCTAACGTGAAAGTAGAGGGGGTCTGGAACACAGGCTAGGCTCTGGGGGAGCCGCAAATCATGTAGCAGTTAAGGGTCCTTTTTGGTTCTTCGTGGTTAATGGTCCTAGGGGTCATAGGGGTCCTAGGGTCATAGGGTCTGGTTTTTCCAGTATGCCTGTTCACTTGACGTGTAGATTTGATTGGTTTGAAGCATTTTCATGCTGCTTTTCTAACATGCAGCATCATAAAACATTTCTTTTCATCCTGCCTCACACTCAGGGTTGCCACTCGTAGGGATTTCTACCTACGGTAGGGATTTTTTGCCTTTTGTAGGTTGTAGGGATAAACCTACGGGATAAAATGCAAAATGTAGGTATAAATCGCTCAAATTGTAGGTATAATCAAGATTAAAGAATTTTCTTTGGGTAAATTTTTATTTGCACAAAAAACATTGAACTCAATGAAATTCCCCGTCCCTGGTATGCATCTCGCGTTCAAAGTTGATCCAACACATTCTCCAAATTATATTGTCACAAAAAAATTGAGGAACAGATTGGCAGTCCGCACGATTGAGGCCGTAATCCGAGTTGGTGAAGAGTTCCCTGGATGTTTTGAAGTTAGTGCTAGTCTCTCTATTCCAGTGCCAGAGGATCATATATGGAAAGAAACAATAATAATGACCGGGAAGACGTTGAGAACATTGAACAGTTTGACTGACTATTTACCTGAAGCAAATTTCCCTTTTTATTGTGTTAATTTGGTTTATATTTTTTTAACTGCTACTTGCATCATATTATTATATTATATCGTTCTAAAGTTATAACAGCTTCATTAAAATAGACAGGTTACAAAGCGAATTGAGTTTTTTCATTGGTGGTCATTGTGTGGGTTGTTTTCGTGGGTATAATTTCGAAATTGTAGGGATTATTTGTAGGGATAATTGAGGAAAAATGCGTAGGGAGAAAGTAGGGAGAAAACGCATGCGCTGTAGGTATATCTGGCTTTCATACAGTGGCAACCTTGCCACTTGTGCGCTATGTCAGTTGAGCAAAGAAGGTCAGCTGCAGACAAGCATGCTTGCGACTACTTTGACGTTAACAAGAACCATCAGCTTTATTGCTGGGAATATTTGTTAGAGAAAGTTGAGGTCAGTCCGCATCATCACGTACTCGACTTAGGCTGCGGTACGGGCGATGCTGCGTCGATTGTTGCGAAAACAAAGGCGACTAACGGCCTAGTGACCGCGTGCGACCCTGACTTGGAGCGGATTAGAGTCGCCAAGCGGAATCATGCAGAAGTAAAAAATTTGAATTTTGTCCACGCTAAAGCGTCAGAATTTCTCGTTGGTTTACGTGACAATTTCGACGTTATTTACAGCAATCTTGTCCTGCAATGGATGTCAGATTCTGAACTAGAATCTGCATTGAAAGGGATGTACCATTCTCTCAAAGACGGGTGCATTACCGGACATGTTTTTGCAGCTGCTGTCCCGCCAAATATGAAAGCTATTAAAGAATTGTTACCAGAAGTTCAACAATCAAAATTTGAAGTCATCTTTCGCCCTCTTGATCCAAATAAGCTCAAGACCTTGGCCGAAAAGATAGGATTCGAAACAACAGCAATCGTGGATTACCCAAAAATTTCACGTTTTGAGACGATCAGCGATTATTTGAAGTGGCTTGATGCAACATTTCACGGAGACATTAATTTCAAAGAGGCTTGGCTGGGTAGTGCAGAAAAGCCACAACTGGACACGCTTGATGATGGCGCTTTAAAACATCATGCCTCGTTGTTCTTTGCTGCATTTAGGAAACCGTAAAAATGAAGGCAACCGCGTGAAACCGCTAGACCGCAGTTAATACCTCAGTGGTTCTTTGAAGATATGCTTTCTTTTGTGTAAACGCAAACGTGCAGTCTAAAGACCCCCAATAGTGTCTGCAAATTCATAATTCATAATCTGCAAATCGCTCATAATTCTCATAATTCATAAGCTCGTAATTCTGCAAAACAATGGTTGATGCTTGGCAACTATGGTCGACAGACATCTCTTCACTATCCACAAAAACATACTCTTTTACAGGAACATACTTTATATTAACGTGAGGCAGTCGATTTGTTAAAAGTACTTTACTTTCATGTTGTGATATAGCAATTTCCCTTACCTTTGATCAGCTGATACTTTGAAAGTAATCCCCCCTCCCCCAGTCCCTTTCTAGTGTCACACCTGCTTCCTTCTGGCCCTCGGACCTTGAATCTTGGTTTTGTGTAAATACATATTCACAACCCCTACCCTAAAAAGATTGTCAAATTATGTTCTATTTATGTTTTATGAACCCACGATTCCTTATGATTCCCATGATCCCAATTTCATTCCCACCCCCCTTGTTGCCAAAACGTGTGGCCACTTATGAACACGACATAATTTTGTCTTTTTGATTAAGCTTTAGTTTTGTAATCGTAGTATCGTAATCATACTATCATACTTTAATAATCGACCGAATTTTTAAAGATAGGACTTTTTATAAGATATTAACAAATTTACAATTAATTCTGTGTCCTTAGTTTCTCTTAAAGTAGTATGCTTATGAAGAAATTAAATATTGAGATAAAATGAAATTCATTAATTTTAGACAGGTCTTTTCTTTATAGGAGCTTTATTACCTATAGCTGATTGAATCATCCTTTAAAAATGAAGTTGATATTATTATTAAAGGTAATGAGTCCAGCTAAAGCAAGCGACTCTGCAGGGGTTTTTAGAAACGTGATTTTTCATGTCATCGCCCCAGCCATTACGGCCGTTTTGTTTATCTATACTGCTGCGAGGTTAGCTTTTCATGTGAGCAGTTTTGCATCTCAAGAATACTAACCAATCGCAAACTGCTATTTTGATGGGTGGCTTGACAAGTTGGGCATACGCAGTCCTTTTATATGGACACATATTACCTTTAATAGTCTTATTTAGGAAGGGCTTCAAAACCTTACTGCATGTGGGTTGTTTAATGCAAAGTAGACTGTATAACTTTCATGCAACTTTGACAAACTTTCATGCAAATCTTCGATGACGCATGCGGGACCGATAGTCTACTTTGCATGGAACGAATTCCTGATGTGATAATAATAATAATTGATGATAATGATAATAATAATAATTGATGTTACAGGTGTAAAGCCACCAAATGCATCTGAGGCTTTCAGAATAGGAAACATGCTTGGCTCATTCAAATTGCTTCTCACAGAGCCAGGACATGCAGATATTTATCAGAGAATTAGGCTGAATGTTAGCCAGGATGATGTTTTATTCGCACTCAAAGAAGCTTCAAAGAAGCTTTAAACCTGCAGACTGGAAGAGGAGACAGTCAACAGCCTTATTTTTCAAGCAGACCATTTACAACTTTAGACATTTAAAATGCAGTAGAACTTAAACTTGTCTATCTTGCATATTAAATACAGAAGTTGAAAAGTAAAAATAAAATTTATTTTCCTTAGTAAGACATATTTTGAAGATTTTGATATTTTCAAAAGTAATTTCATGTGCACAATGGCAAGCAAAGTTGAGGGGAGGGTTGGGGGTATTTCTTAATTATATTTTAAATTAATGAAATTAATGTTTCAAGATAAAAATTCTGAATTGAAGCATTCAGTGATCTAATCAAATGTAATTTACCAGTCCTATTTTTGCTGTTTTTCAAGCCTCAAATTCCATTCTTATGGTATTCTTAGCAGCTGGTACCCCTACAGGAGCATCCCATTAAAATCATTTGATTCCTAACTCTCATTTTGATCCTCCCTACCCATCTCATTTTCTGCCCACCACAGGCATTCAATACTAATTTTCTGCCCATTTAAGACAGTCCAAACAAATTTATAAGAAATTTTCAATCAGACACATTTGCTCTTGAAACCATTTTCATTTTTTTATGTATTTAAATATGTATTTTATATAAGCAACCCTTGAGTAAAAAGAAGATGCTAGATGAAAGAGTGAGGTCTTTTATGCACGTTTGTGAATCCATTTTGATTTGTCTTTTCAGTCTTTGTGTATGTAAATGGTAATGTGGCCAGCCTTTTTTGGACTTCAATTTGTTTTGTCTACAAAAAAAATTTTTTTAAGAATACAAAGTATAAAACATCCAGTCACAGAGACCTGGTCAAAGGTCACATCAAATCAAACAATAACATTCTAAAGGGAAAGAGGGGAGTATTTTTTCAATATCAAATAATATCAAATAGAAATTGGTATTGATGATATTGTGAAAATGCAAAAAAAGGCAAACTTATTTCCATCTTGCCAGTGGCGGAGCCACAGGGAGGGGAACGGGGGAGAAAGTTTGGTCTTTTTCAGAAAGTTGGTCCTTGAGATTCTTGCAAACCTGAGGAGAAAACATCAGGGAGACAACAGGTGTTTCCTCCGGAAGAAGAGTTTCAAACAGAAAAAGCGCGTGGTCCCTGACACACCTTTTGTCCCCCCCCATTTATCCCAGGCTGGAGCCGCCACTGCATCTTGCACATGGCCACAATGTCACAATATTTTTCAAGCTTTGAATTTAGCATATAAACAAAAAGTAAAATGGCGGGCAACAGGGCTACAAGTTTTGGCATAAAATATTAGCCGGTATATACAATGGGATGAATTTATAAGATACCATACCCTGTTATACAGAAAGACTCCAAAGACAGCCAAGAACATTCCAACTGAATTCATTGGAGTTATTGGGTTTTTCAAAGTTAAAATTGATATGGCAATAACTAGAATTCTTTTGGTGGCAGTTGCAACGGAGTAGCTCAGAGGTGATAGGAGATTCAGGACTGAAAATGCCATAATGTTCTGTGTGAAGTTTATTATCCCACTTAGCACAAGCCGTGATAAAAACCAAACCAATGTGTCTGAAGATGCCTGAAAATAAAAAAAGATTAATCTAAAATTTATGGCCTGAAATATGAATATCAGTATTCTAAAAGCTATAAACAATATTCATAATTTCAAAAAATAACTAACTACTTAAGTTTTTAAATAAGAAAAAGTTGATAGGATAAAACTAGACAGTAGAAGAAAATGATTAGAAATGAAGACTTTGTTGTGCATGGAATTTTTTGAATTCTTTATCAAACACAAAATAAATTAAGTACCTATGGGTTTCAAAAAAGACTTTAAAACAGGAAGAATGAATTGTGGACAAACTGATAAATGAGAAAAATTTTTGCAACTTGTTTTTACATTGACTAGTTGTACTTGTGACAAAACATTAGATTTAAAAAAGTGTGCAATATTCTTTGTGTGCCTAACCATTCCTGGGAAGTGAGTTCAACCAATAGGAAAGCTGTTACCAAGAAAATGTTTTGAGGAGTTATTCCTTGGATCATTTTGAACCTTATAAAGTGCTGGGGAATTAAAAAAATTTTTATACCAATTTCCAAAGTAGCATCAATTTTCATTGTTACGGTTGTTAATGGATATTTTCTGCAACTCAAAATTCAGGGAAATAATAACCTGTCAATTTAGGAAAACCTTATGTGATGTTGAAGTTGAGTAGATAACAATAAAATTGAAGACTAACCAATCTCTCATCATTGAAAAGCTGCTGTGAGTCTGTTATTAGCCATAATGGCACAGCGATGACAAATGAAATATGTGCAATCCGTGTAAGCAAATGCAAGTGGTTCAGTCGAAGATCTTTAATAGCCTGAAATTTATCAATTGAAACAATTCTCCAATGAATTGAAATAAATCTTGAAGAGTCTTGGTCTGTTCATATTCTGTTTGACAAAATCATAGACCTGTTGCAAAGGCCTTTCCCAAAAAAAGCCTCTCACAATGGCAAGTCTCTCAAGCAATTTACTCTAGTGTCTCTAATAGAAGGGGGGAGGTAATAGAAGGGTGGGTTCATTTCGGCCAATTTTCAATAGAAGGGGGGTGCTCATTCTGGCCAATTTTCAATAGAAGGGGGTGCTAATAGAAGGGGATGTTCATGCCAGGCAGTTTCAATAGAAGGGGGTTGCTAATAGAAGGGGGTGTTCATGTCAGCCAGTTTCAATAGAAGGGTCAATAGAAGGGGGTTGCAAATAATAGAAGGGGGTGTTCAGGTTGACCAATTTTCAATAGAAGAGGGGTGCTTATAGGAGGGGGTGTTCATGTCAGGCAGTTTCAATAGAAGGGGATTGCAAATAATAGAAGAGGGTGTTCAGGTTGACCAATTTTCAAAGAAATGTTAGCAAATTTCAATAGCAAGGGGAGCTAATAGAAGAAGTGGATGTTGCTAAATCTTTAATTAAAAGGCAATGAAATTAATAGGATGGTGACACTGTTTACTTGATAATAATGGATAGATGGTTAGAGATAAAGATAGACAAACATAACAGGGGGAATTATTACAATTAAAAATAATTACATAACATGACAAGGGGAATTATTGACAAGTGAAAATTGTGTGTTTTGGTCATGAAAAATTTGTAAAATTTAATAGAAGGGGGGTGCTAATAAGCAACTGAGGGAGGGCAAATTTTTCTTAAATTAATACACAGGGGGCCTGTCTATTAGAGACACTAGAGTAGGAGGAAATGGACAATAGGAGGAACAATGTGATCGAATGAAAATTGATATTTGGAGCACAACATGAGTGATATGAAGAGTACTGTAATGTAAAATACAAATTTCAGAAGAGAGAAGCATAAAATAAGTGAGCTATGGACCTTCATAGTCCCCTCTCTGTAATAGTTTTGAGAATTGGATTCACCTCAAAAAAAACTTCCAAATGAAACTCTTGTTAACACACTTAGTGAAGTCCTCCTACACAGAGGTGCTAGGTGTCTCTTTAATCAAGGAAGATTTTCAAAACAACTTACCCGTTTTGTGTATATATTCTGGAGAGCAAAAACCATTGTGCAAAACAATGCTGTCAACATACCATACACCTCAAATGAAAGTTCTGTAACAGTTGCAATGCCAACACCTGATATTATTGGCAATAAGGACAGATAAACCTACAATAAAATCTATTTATTAAAAATAGTGTACTATAAAATGAATTGAAACATACAATGGATGTTGCAGAAGACATATCAAGGAAGCTTTACTCTTGCATGTAAAAAAAATATTTCTAGCCAAAATTTTGACCGGTTTCAGAGTGCTTTACCCCGTTATAGTATTGTGTGTTATTGGTCCATAAATGTTGCTAAAAGTTGCTATAAAATGTCACAATTTTACTCCGTTCAGCATGGCCTTTGATCCTTTTTTGCAACTTCAATTCTAATTTTCATGAATTTTTCTGAGAAAAAAAGTCTAGTCCCTTAATACAAAACCTCAGATTCTGATTTGCATCTGTATCTCATTTTGTATAATTTTGTTTTAAAGCGTCCACACTTTCGAGCTATGGCTATCCAGGAACGGATCCAGGATTTTTTGTGACTATAACTCAAATCTTTTGGGATTGGGAACATGCCTGTCTGTTTGTAGGACACTTCCACTATATGGGCAAATGCTTTGACCATGTGTGTTTATAGTTGCATCGTATTCATAAGTATTCCTTTGAACTTCCTTTTTCTATTTCCTGGGATGCAGGAGAAGAGGGTGTGGGGTTCAACCACCCCTGTTGTCCTTTTATAGGAGGGGCAAGGGGGTCAGTGTCCTTTTTAATAAATTGCCCTTGAAAGTGGCCGATTGTAGTAATCAGAGAGATTCATATGAATTTCTAGACTTCTTAAAACTTTGTAAAGTAATTCCTAATCCCGAAAGTTAGCCAATGTTCAAGAAACCTACAGAAGATCGCAATTAAATTGCAGTTATGTTGGAATTTGTAGAAGCTGAGAATTATATTCTAAATTCCCTTTTACTCAAGCCTGCCCCCCTCCTCTTTTGCTGCTTGGTTGTTTCGCCGTCCCTGTCTATTTCCTAGTAGGTCCTTTCCTTTGAAGATACATTACACAGATACAGGACACAGGTTGTGAAAATGAGCTATAGTCCAATGTTGCTTTGCAGGGGATAGAGAGCAGAGAAGTACAGTGGATACTCATATTCTATTGGTCAAAAGGCCATTTTCAAACCTGACTATAGCTTTACTATAGCTTGCGCCAAAAATTGTAGCACAGGTTTCATTGTTTTGGTGCCTTTTCGAGAGCAAATCCCCAGACTGACTATAGCCCGGAATATTCACTATAGCTCAATTCTTGTTTGGTTACTGTCAACAAAGGGCGGAACTTCTGATTCATCTAAGTTTTAATATTAGACCATTCTGCACTCAGTGTTTTATATCTTATCTGTAACAATGTTTGAAATATTTCAGAAGCATTGTGGTGATACATTGCCAGCATTGTATATTTGTAAATCGTATTTGATAACCGGATACGCTGTTTTCAAAGGTTGATAGGCTCGTTAGCAGAGAAAGAATAAACACTACTGTGAGGATAAACACATTTTAGGTACTGCAAGGAACTTTGAATTCCGAAAATCAAACACAGAGATTTTGACTATAGCTCAAGCTACAGTTGCTATAGTCTGGATCCGCTCCCAATATCGATTTTAAATATGCTTTTTAGTCATGAGTTTTCCTTGCATAAGGGAAACATATGGGCAGCAGTTTTCACAGGTTTTCAGAAATCAATAGTCACCAGTTTCAAAATTGGCAAATCGATAGCATACTCTACTCTCACTTCGAAAGGTGGCTGATTTCATCGATTTTGAATTCCTTGGATACTTTGGGATAAAAGATGAATTAGGCAGCTGGGAACTCTGCCGGAATCTTGTGGGGGCTCAATTCAGTATGTAAACAGAAGAACTGTTTTCAGCCAGGAAGAAATGCATCAATTGTGGCAATTGAAATTATAGATCAATATAATTGAAATTCACTATTTACAGAGAAACATAGCTCTTAGAATAGGGGGGACTAGTCGCCCCCACTTTTTCAGAAAGTTGGTCCTTGAGATTCTCAAAAACCTGATGATAAAACGACGGGGGGGGGGTATGTACTTTATCTAGATCACCATATTTAAATGACATTTCTTGGGAGACAAGAGGTGTTTCTTCCGGAAGAAAATGTTTCAAACAGGTGAAAGGGCGTGGTCCGAAAGGGCGTGGTCTCTGACACACCTTTTGCCCCCCCCCCACTTATCCCAGGTTGGAGCCACCACTGAATGATGAGGTAACTATGCAAGGTTGTTATTTTAAGAAGATCAAGACAATGCTTCATAATGGTCAGTGACCATATAAATATAAAACTGATTTGTAATGTGCAGATAGGAATCTCCTGTCTTTAGGTTTGTCTTTGAACAACAGCTTGGAATAGATATGACTAGCAGCCAATACACCAATTCGACTTACGACCTCGTTTTGGAAATTTCTCCAAACTTGATTATACGACTTTTTTAAGCTCAGATTTGGTTTTATCGTCACAATTTTAGGCGGTATACCATTTTTCATATTGTTTTAACTTGTATTTTAGATTTTACGGAGAAATGAAGTTTAAAAACCTGCAAGGGATTTGACCGCAAAAATTGTTTAGGGGGGAAACTTTACCCCCCTAGTTGCCAATCACGGTCAAATCCCTTATAAAATTTTCATCTTTATGTCGTCATAATATCAATATCGTGAGCAAGATCATAATGAAAATGCACAAGTAGACTAAAATCATTGCTGTCAATCCGAATCTGAGGTCAAAAATTTTGTACAAAAGAATTCGAAGAATTTTTCAAAATGAGGCCTTAAGTCGAATTGGTGTATTAGAATGCCTGTTTACAATTTCTAGCATTTCCCTGAAAATCTTTTTATTTCATTGTTGATTTGGCAAGAGAAGAGGACCACTATTGTATACAGCCATTGCATAAGAGTCACAAAAACAGAGGATGAAATTTTCTTTTGAGAAAAGGTTAAATGTAACTATTAAAATGGAATTCATCAACTTTGGCTTTAGCTTAGTTTCTCTAATAAGGAGGGACAGTTTTTAGTGCAACCTTTCATACTAACGCCAAAACCTATATTTGCTTTTCAGCTAGGTCTATTTTACAAAGAATGAAAGTTGCACTTTTATGTAATGTATGTTAACAAGCCTGAATCTTTTATAGAGGAACTGAATTTTATCATAGGTGAAATTAGAAAAAATCACCTAATGTGTGATGCTCTCAGCTTGTCTAATTTCCATTTTATGTAAAGATAAAAGCACTGATTAGAAACAATAAAGAAATTTACCTTCCAACTTTGTCTCTCCTTAAAAATCATTCGAGTAATGAGAACAGTAAAAATTGGCATCATTGCCTAGAAAAAGGAAAACAACAATCACAAGTACTCATTAAAATCTGTTATAAAACATTGACCAACAATCAATAATAAATTTGTCAATATGCAGACTGATAAATTCTTTCCTTTAAGTCAGGTTTTTAAAAGGAAGTAGGAAATAATACTTACTTTTACTTTGTAATTGAAGTCACAACACCAGATATGAAAAGGAAGACAGAGATTTCAATTACAAGACAAAATTGAAATATGGATTGGGTTGGTCCAAGTTTTGGACCAAGGTTAAATCTGTCTCTGTTACACCAGAGATCTCCAGCAGGCTGGCATCCATGTGTCCTCCAGGCCAGCATACTGGAGTGAAACTGTATCCTTTTCTATTTGTTCAAAGTTATGATATATTTCTTTTCAAACTTTGGCATTCGATCCTTGTCTACAGTGTAGAAAAAACATGGATCCCACCAAAGTTTATGGTTGACTTCTTGGTTTGTTGCTTAAAAAAATTGTAAGAGTATGCTTTGCACAAAACTGTGCTCCTTCTTTGGGAAAAGTAACCATTACTTCCATATTTGCTGGTAAAAAAATAACCCTTCTCTGTACATACTGAACAATTAAAACTTGGTTTTATTGTGCTAGCAAAAAAATAAAAAGTCAATCCATTCTAAATGCAAAATTAATAAAAGAAGGCATATTTTATTTTTTCTTGCATGCTTTATCAACACATTGTGAATAGTTGAAATAAAATTGGCTTAATAAAATTTTGAAGAACTGTAAAAACATTAAAAGACACAATGAAAACATTTCCAATCTTTTTCAGATTGCATTAAATGTGATTATTTCAAAGCAAAAATATAATGGACTCAGAAGTTTAAAGAGCCGTTGCAATATTTCGTTTAGTGGAAAGTTGAGACAAAATTTCTGGTTGCACTTGCACTGATATGAAAAGGTCGTTGTGTTGTAAACATGGTGAACAAAAGGCCAGGCAAGACCAACCTGTATGTGCGTAAGAGACTGGGATCCTCCATATGCTGACGTGGGATGAAATCGAAACCAGGAGCTTTCCTATCCCAAGCGGTATCAGCAGCACATAGAACCTTAAGATCGGAATATCGACTGTCGTCTTCACTCCAAAGCCAAACAAAACAGGGTACATCAAGAAGGCCGTGGACGTCATATGCGATAAACTGACCGTGATTGGATATGGATAATCTGAAAGGAGCCTTTTGATAATGACATTGTTCGAAGAACTTAAACAGAACCAAATCGTGCAGAGAATCGCAACCTTGACTCCACGGCTATATCCACTATAGTCTCCCATCGCAATTATCAGACTTGCATTATCATCTCCCTTCCTCTCGAGGGTTCTTTTCGAAAGAAAGATTATTTTTGATGTGTACTAAGCCTCTCTTCCAATCCAGCCTCAACTGAAGTGCAACTCAAACATCCCTATTAAAGATGGCGTTGGCAAGATGTTGTCGATGAAGCTATCAAATAAAAGGCATGTCTTGTCCTTCACCAGACTCTTCAACGCACAAAAGTTATTTCAAAGAAAAGAATAAAGATTCTGTAGAAATGTGAGTGGTCAATTTATGCAAGTATTTTATTAATGACTCCACTAGCTAGCTTTGTGATCAAATCATCTATCTGGGAGGGCCCCCCAAGAACTATCAATTTTTCCAGTTTTGAATTGAACATGTCATACCGTAAGTCCTCGAATTATCCCCCTGGGGGCTTGTTTATTTTTGATATTTTTGGATGGGGGCTTATACGAGGGGGGCTTATACGAGGGGAGGGGGCTTATTAATAAAATTATTATAGACATTAAGAGGACATTATTAAATGTTAATAGACCTCGTTCATTTTAGTAGAAATTACTTTATGAGCAATTAACTAATTACTACCAAATTTATAAATTTGTTGTGGTATTTCAATAAAACGCCATAGCCAACCTCTGATAGCAAAAATCATCAAATGGAGGGGTACAATTTGAAAATTTACAGTAGCAGTGGGGGCTTATTCGAGGGGGGGGTGGCTTTGACTATGAGCATGTACAGTTTTTAGGTGCGTCCTCAACGGTACCATGTCTGCCTCTTGAGTGCGCTGTTGCTATGCTTTGCATACTGGCAGATCCAAGCAATTGAAGCCAGTATGGATTCCATGACAGGTGCACTCCCGAGAGGTTTTTGTAAAATAACAGGTGCACACTTGCACACCTGAAAGATGGACGTGGTTTGAGCATGTTTTTGGATGTAGCTGAAATCAAAAAGTTCTTTCCACTGTAGCTGAAATCAAAAAACAGCAAAATGACTTTCTAAATTTGTGCACAACTAAGATTGGAAAAAAGTGTCATTCTAAATTCTAAATAAACCAAAAATAAAGCTCCTTGCGAGGAAAACAAGCAGAAAATTTTGTCACCCCGCTCTTTTGATTAGCTTAAAATACATTTCAGAATATTCTTTGCCGTCATTTTCTTGCAATTTGTTTCAATATTACTTTGTTTCAATTGTTTCATTGTCACATTTTACTATCATTTCCGGTCTGTAAATGGATTTGTAAAGTTTAATTATAAACAGATTAATTCCATTTTTAAGTGGAATTTCTTTCTTGATGAGGTTTTCTACACATCGAGGCCCTTAGACATTTTGCTCCTCTTGGTGGCCCGGCTTTAGATCATCCTCAAGATGCTCTTAAGATGCTAATGTTCTTGGCCTTTTTAAACATTATTTCTCAAATTATTGCTTTACTTGACAAATCTTTAGGAATTTGAATAACAGCAACTGACTGTAGGTAACCATAGTTCAGCTCTCAATCATGAATTTCCCAGAGATGTAAAATTGTTGTAAACAGGAAAAATGCCAGACAAAATATGTACACAATCAAGAATCACTGAGAAATTTGATGCAGACTCAAATGTGTACACTTATCACAAATGCACTCTTGCACTCCCAGGTAATAGCTTTTTTACTCCTGAGATCTCATCAAAAGCTGCGATGAAAACCAGACTGGAACTGAAGTAGGGAAAAGCACAAAAAAAGAAACAAATGAGACCAAGTATTTTAAACAATTTGTGGACTTGCTTGAGAAAAATGCATTACTCAGTTCAGTTCAGTTTCATATCATTTTAAAATTCCACTACATACAATCCAAAAAAGACAAAATTTAAATACAATTGAATATAACATGCTTAACTAATTAATGCAAGATAAATGCTACACAAGAAACCTAAAAGAAACAATATATAGTATTACATCAAGAAGACAAAGGAATTGTATGTAGGGGAATTTCTTAAGGAGAGGCTCTCTCAGTAGCTAGGCCAAGCGAGGAGAGAGCACCCCCTATTTATTTATAACTGATTGGCTAATCTTTCAAAATTTCTTTGAACAATTTATGCATCTGACTTTTGACTGAATGGGGACTTTTCGTGAACAGTATTTGTTTTCAAAGAAAAAAGTCTTAAGTTTGCAACGAAAACTACAAGCAAATTTTGAACTTTTTATCTCCAAGGGAATGTTTTTCCAGCATTTTGCTCCAAAATAACGAACTGACCTAAGACCATATTGAAGGGTATTTTTCTGATTTAGAAAAATATCTTCATTAGTTGCTTGACGTGTATGATATGAATGAGCAGGTTTAATTAATTCAAAGAAGGAATGAAAACAAGCGGGAGAAATTTTATTTACACAATCAGAAACAAAACATAATAATTTCAGCTGAAAAAGATCATGCAGCTTTGAAATCTTCAAGTCAGAAAAGATTGGAGTGGAAGGAGAAGAAAGGTTTTGAAATGAAATTGCCTTTACAACCCTCTTCTGTAACAAGAACACAGGATTGATATAAGTCTCATAGGTAAGGCCCCAAACTAATATGCCATACTGCAGAAAAGGTGAAAATAAAGAATTAAGACAAATCAAAACGTTACTACAAGCCAGATTTACCCCTTTTCATGTAAAAATTCATATTTATTTAACAAAATGGTCAACAGAAGTTAACATTGAACATGTTTTAGCACAGTGTCTGATTTTGGTGCACAACAGGCGAGTCTGCAGAGTATTACAGATGCATGTCCCAAGTTCTACACTCCAAAATTTAAATTGCCACCAAATTTACTAACTAGTAAACTTAAAGATGTTCCGCTTAAAGATGAAAAGATTGCTTTCAAGTAATTTTCTGATGACAGAGACTTTGCAGGAAACTTTGCTTTTCTTTCTAAGAAGGGAGAGAATGGCATTGGGACTCGAACGATAAAGTATGTTGCTTGCCTATATGACAATGATGGGTTAGTTGCTATGACATTAATGAAGATGAAGGGGACTTTCAAATGAACTTCATGCACCCACATGAACCCACTTAGAACTTTAAATGATCAAGCCGATCAGACATATGATGGGTATCACATTTACATGCTTTGCAAAACTGATTCATCCAAAACAATTACAGGTCAAACTTAGAGCTTCAGCTACAGTGACTATAAAGCAGCATCTCAGCTTTTCCAGGACTAGAGATCATTTTTAATTATTTTTTGTTGTCTCTAAATGTGAAATCATGATTGATTCAATGTTTTTAGCAGCTATTTTTATTTCATGCAATATTACCTTAAATACAAATTTTTTTTGCTCACGATTCTTGCAAAATTATACCCATTTTGTAAGGTGCAATTAACTCAAAATACTTCAATTGCAATTGTAATCTTAAATATTTTCTGATAGCCCAAAGAATACACTTTCAGAATATAGCAAGCTTCTAATGCTATGATTCCAGCTAGAGGACTTTTTTTCAATATTTATATGCATCAGTTGGGAATATTTTCAAAACAAGTGATAACCTTCAACATATGACTATCTGCTTCACCTTAGAGAATTGACAAATTCTGATGCAATATTTCAAATCTACAGTATCAAATCAATAATTGACATTATTTTCAAGCAAATATGGACAACTATAGAAAAGTTACAGCTATTGATAGAAAGCCGCGCCCATCGCTTGGTAAACTGGGTGTGGCATCTTTGGCTAAAATGGTCACTTTTGAAACGGCTACAAAATTGCAACCATAGAGATATAAGGATAAAATTTTGTATGTGGTGTTTTTTCCAAGATGGCTCTTTGTGGTAAAAAAGTCAAGAAATTCTAAGACCATGGGTTACAAATCTTAAGAATATCTGATGATTTGATATGGAATGACCCAAGTGCTATTATGAAAAAATTCTTTTTGCACTTCATATAATTAGCAACAAGAGGTTTACACACAGTAAACATGCTTGAAATAACTGTATCATGGATAAAGAAAGAACTATCACAGTAAAAGTTTTCAACAAAACAGAGGTGATTATTTTATTGCCCTTGCCTATTTAGAAATTGCGCAGTTGTTTTCCTACAGGCCTAAGTTCTATTTGGTTTTTATTTTTGGCCACTTAAATAATTAACATTACTACACACAAGGTCTGATTGAGAGCTACCATATTCTACAGGCCTGATTTGATCATTAGCAGCATGGCTAGTTTTAGATCTGCAGTAAATCAGAGTATTTCAAATCACAGACCTTGTTGTATTTCCCTTTTTTAATCATTCACTTTAATAATGTTGATAATAATAATGAAAACATTTTTTATTTTATATTCTTCTACTTACAACAGTAACCTCACTTTACAGGTAGTTACTATCGGCTAGCCTGGTGACAAGTTTACTAATTTTACAAAAGTTATAACATTTAAATAAATCATATGAGTGTAAAGAATCTTTAGAAGGAGAGCAGTTCAGGCTTTGTCCAAGTCTTATTGCGCATACAGAATATATAATAGGATGTGCGTATAATTATTGCTGACAGTTTTTTAATTATAAAATTACGGTGTTGGTAGTAATTACGGTAATGATAATAATAATGATAATAATAATAATAATAATAATAATAATTTTTTTTTTTTAAACATCTCATTTCCATTGAATACATTTTAAATTTACAATTATACGACTCGCTTTTACAGGCATCATATAATTGGCTTATCTGCATTACAATATTTAAAAGTCAATTAGTTCGGGGCTTAGCCATGGTTTGTTTCGACGACAGAAGATATAGTAGATGCAGCGGATAGAAATGTTCATGAGTTTCATCAAGATGGATTTAGTTTGATTTGAGTCAAAATTAAGTTGGTGTAGCATGTCAGAGAGAGAGGTAGATGAGGTTCCCAGAATGCTAAGGGCACTCATAGAAAGGTTAACAAAGGTAACACGTTTATAGGCAGGGCTTAGTTCCTTGATAAGATCGCTATATTTCCTAGCTTTTCGAGTACTGTTTTCGTCGATGTTGCTTTTGAACCCAATAGTAAGCTCTAGCATGTAAAGGATTCGATCTTCAGTTACGAAGACAAGATCTGGTCGATAGGAGTCGCCTGTGATTAAAGAAGGTGATAGAAATGAAGGCAGGTCGATGTAAAGTGAGCAATAATAATAATGATAATGATAATCACTTCGATGTTACCTTTGATCCTTGTTTAATTCATTCACAGAACAGCAAAGGAAGCAAAAACCTCTGAACCAAGGCAACTGGATGTCATACAGAATCATGCCATCAATTCAACTCAAGATTTGGAAGTGAAGCATAGGAAGCGAAGTGGGTCTAAGAGTCTCAAGGCCAAATTCAAATCAAAGTTAAAGAAACTCAAGTTGACAATCTATGACCCAATTTTAGAAGTAGCTGAAATTGAAAATGATTTTGTAACTTGGAGTGAACAAATCACAGTGGTAAATTCAGGTGGTTTAGCAGAACACTGTCATGATAGAAAATTGCTTGGAAAGAGAATATTCCATCTTATTAACAAAAAAGAATTCAAGCATTTGATGCCAGAAAACCTGAAGGTAGATAGTAATCATTTTATACCTTCCTCTTATTGCTTAATAAAATATGACTTTCTGTGGTACATTTTTGTTTAGTTTAATGACTGTATATTATATCTTGTTTGAAAGTCAACTATTATTCTTAAAATACCTGAATAAAATTATTATAATTTAAGTCTTAAATATGGTATTGTATATTCAGTTCAGTTCAGTGCTGTTCAATTCAGTTCAGTAATAGAATGCTCTGAAGAATATCTTGAAAGATAAACTACAGTTAAACGAACATAAAAACTTATACTAGGCCACATTACATATTCAGCGTAAGAGTAGTAAAGCGTGTTCACAGCATGAATAAGCAAGGCTTAACTTAAAGTCTCAGTTTTTATTTTAAATTTCATTGTATACATACATTTGTTCCAAATTAGCATTAATCCAAGCTTAAAATGTATAAATAATGTAAAAAGAAATTAACTAATATAAACGTAACAGAACAAATACAGAGTAGAGGAGAAACAAGCTAGTATTGTACACAGGATCAGTATATTATAAACTAATCAAGGAAAGAGCACTCTCTAGAAAATTAGATGCACTTGTAGTGCCAAGAGTAAAAAATATGTAAGTTGCTTTGCGTCTTCCACAGAAAAATACCATCTATGTATAAATTAAGTTAAAGGCATTTGACACAGCTAAAAGTAGCTTACAGCCACTCTACCACGAGCGGTTGACCAATAAAATTGCGCACAGCGAAAAACATGTGAACAGTTTCCGCCTTTCTGCAAATTGGTGAAATCCTAGAGCAGCGTGCAGTGGTTTCATGTGAGCAGTTTTCAATACCTTTCTTGTGCGCATGCTCTGATCAATTTGGCCTAAGTTATTTTGGATTCGCTGTACTTATGCATGTCAAATACCTTTAAAAAACTGACATTGGTTACTAGGTTGTTTTGTAAAGATATTTTAAGGTTTTTGTTAAAAGAATATTTGAAGGAGAATTTCTAATTTCTACTGGTAGTCCCACCTGAAAAGTCTCAGAAGTTTGAGCTTTTTAGAAATGGGATATGTGTTTCCAACTGACTGGTGTATGACAACTAGCAATACACAAAAGCCAAATTCACCAAAAAAAATAAATATGGCTCTTGTTCAGTTTGAGAAAATATCATATTCTGTGTCCATTAACCACATTCTCTAGGAGATTGTCATTTTACTTTAGCTTTATAGACAAGAGTTTGCATGAATCCATATATAGACTGGAGTACCTTTCAATAAATCAAGTACAAAAAAAGAGATATATAAAGTGGCATTTGGCTAAATGGTTTAAGGGCATTCCAAGCCTAAAATTGCTTTCATTTTCTACTACCTCAAATAAGCCATTTTTGACAAATTCCCACTTACTGAAAAGTTATAAATAGCTGAAAAGTAGTCATTTTCCATGAAAAAAACATACAAACACAGAAAAATACAAATTTAATTGAGACAAAGAAAAACTGGGCTAACACCATACGCCAAGACAGAAGACATTGGAAAATTACATGTATCGATCCAACAGACAGATTCTTGTAGAGGAAGTCACTGAAAACTAACAGTATTCCCATGCAATTCATTCCAAGGGGAAACAACACGTTAAATTAATAATGATGAATGATGAACTTTAGTGCGACTGTGATGTCAAGATGTTTTGCTATCACCATGAATTGCTTGCCTGCTTTCAAATTCTCATGTATTATAAGAAGTTTCACAAAACAATTAATGGTTTTCAGTAATTTCAACTATGTTTTATAGTGTTACAATGCAAGAGATGTAAGAGATTGGTGTCTCCAAGAGTTGTGCATGTTATCTGACCTTTCACTATTGGCTGTACTGGAAGGTAATGATTGGGGAGCAAAGAGTGAAAAAGTAAAAGACAGTGAAGAGGTAGCTTCAACATCAATTGAAAAAGCCAATGACAGCTCTTCAAAAGAGGGCGAAGGTAATATGCATGTCATAGAGGATAACATTCTTCTCATAGAGGAAGATAAAGCAAAGAATTTGATTACAAAAGAACAAAATGATCACGAGATTTTTGAAGAAATTGTCAAGATACCAGATCAAAATGAAATTGATGAGTTACTTAATGCTGCTGAAAAAAGAGAAGGTATTATTTTTTCCTTGTTAGATTGACTTTTGATCTTTTTTCAGACATGTTACTCTCTAAAGAGTGTCAGACAAAAACCTTTTATGTTTCTAAATAGTTGCTTTTTTAAAGCTATCTAAATTTTGTTCCACAAAAAGATTGTCTTAAAGGTATTGTTTTATTTAGTTGTGTCAGCAACCGTATTGCCAAAATCAATTCAGATAAGGGGCTGTATTTTGGCTGAAAGAAAATTACATCTCTACAGAAAATCAGTGGGGCAGGAACTGTGTGCCCACAATAGTTGTGGCCTCTTTTTTCTGAAAGTTTCTCTTTTTGGTTTTGAAAAGGGTTCTTTTTATTACAGAGCCCTGTAAGAAAAACAGTTCCCCTCTTTTGCTATGGGGCCCCACCACTTTTCCACAACATGCTTGCACAAAGTGACATATTGGCAGTGAAGTCACTTGAACATGAGTGACCTTATCATGTAATGCTACTATAAATAGAAGCGAGACACATGTAAATGGCTACCAGGAATTTTAACACCC
The DNA here is from genome assembly GCF_013076305.1 of Rhopilema esculentum. The sequence continues at coordinate 942,018 of NW_027020174.1, read as the reverse complement.
TATAAGACACTAATGCATTCCCCAAAAACAACACTGGATTTACATAGTGCCATTTTATTTGGTACCTCATTAGCAGTTATGTAGAATATAAACACAATAGCATTGAAATTTGCTATTAGCATCAATACTTTGAAAATGTCACTTGTTACATTGGGATCTGTTGAATGGTCAAGAAAAAAATCATACAGGTCAGAGGTTGCTTATTGGAGTTTATTTTAGGCTTTTAATGAACCATGGGTAATGAAATGCACAATGAACCAGAATACTTAACCGTTCATGACTTTAACTTGATAGTGAAAGATCTATTTTCTTTGTTAACAAATTTTAAAAGCAATAAAATTTGATAAAATAGTCATTTTCTGGACACGGAAAACTAGATAGCTAACCCCTCTTTAAAAGGGAAAGAAAAATATGACCCCAAAACTCTGTTTGCTATGAAGACCTTCCTCTGATGTTACTTAATTTTTCTGTTTCAAGATCAAATGGAAATCAACAAACTCACTGAAAAGGAAGCTACTGGTGATGACTTGAATATGCTAGAGCTGGAACTGCGTGCAAGAGCTTTAAAATCATTTATTAAGTCACAAGAAATGAAAAGGTCAAAAACATCATAAAATGATGCTAAGTACAAGCACATTGGTGTAAACCTGTCATGTGTATCATACCAGCTAAAATGCAAGAGAGACAAAACTGGCAGAAATAAACCTTATTCTCAAACTGTGCATATTGTAAATATTGTATTCAGTATTTTATACTCAATTCATTATCACTTTTATTATCTGAGCATCTCGGTCACTCATTAAATTTCCTTTTGTTTTGGAGGTATTTATTTAGGCAGTGCACAAATCAAGCAGTTTATAATTATTTCTACAAATCATATTTAACAAACAAAGAAATAGACTGTTACAAAATTTTGAGAGTGAACTTCAGATAACATTGAAATACACACTTCAAATTTACATTTGAAAAATATGCACAGCTAGAGTGCCCAATGTCTTGGAAAAAAACAAATGCTAGACTACATATTTCTCTTTAGGTTTCACCTTATCAATGAACATGTGTGTGCCTATTTAAGGGATTAAGTGCTCATTCATAGGAGGTAATCATTAAGTTTTTGACTGTTATAGGGAGCACCCTTGATAAGTGGGGTGCTCATTTGAGGGTTTCACTAAAGGTCTACAGAATTAGAGTATTTGGTTTTTAGAAACTATGAATTTAGTGCTTTATTGACAATATCTTTCTTGTGGAAATTTTGGTATTTGCTTTTTATAAAACATTTAGTACACATTTATGGAAGCACTTGATAAAACCTTGTACCATTTCAGCTGCGGAAGTCAAAATTATTCTGTTACTTGTTGAATTATTAATAATTCCCTTTAAGGGTTATTCCAACTTAGACAAGAAGCATCCACAGTTAATATCCCACTACCTGGAAATACTTGGAAAGGAACATCAAAAGCAATATGGTAGCTCCATTTAGTGCCCACTGTGGTACTCCTACAGAGGGTCAATTTACAACCCAACATTTAGTGCGCATAGTTCCCAGTCACCAACTTCATTGTGAAAAGGGTGTGCATTTGATCTTGTTTCTCTGACTGCTTACAACTTATAATTTTATATGTTGTATTTGACTTCAAGAAATTGAGTATTGAGGTACAAAACAGGCAATCTTGCAAATTGAATCTTGCAAATAGAATCTTGCAAATAGAATTTGAAAAAGAAAATTGTTAAACAGTTAGCTACATATAGGATATTAAATAAAATTCTATACTTCCTAAGTACCAAAGTTTTGTGGGTGGTAGAGTGTTTGATTGTTTGATGAGATGTGGGTCAGCCTTAGGCCATAGTAGCTGATAATATAGTCAGATCCATCTGCTGGTTTTAGTACCTGAAATAAAATGAAACATAAATGGGCATTTTAATTGTTCATACTTCTGGGTTATTTTTAACAAAAACAAAAAATAGAATGAAAGTACAGCAAAAGTTAAGTCAGAAAAAGTTAAAAATTTCAAACCTGAGTGGCAATAAGAATAACATCAATGAGTTGAAATATCATGAAAAACCCCAATGTGCACAGCTTCAGTAAACCTAATTGAAGAGAAAGGTGTTTACTGAAGGGACATTTGCTATTTAGTATTTTAATTAATTGAGGTTAACCAATATAACCTGAAATAACCAATATATTTGAAGCTTAGAAGCTAAAAGATTTTATAAAAATGTTCTCTCAACCTCAACTTTAAATGGCTAAAAGTTCATTAGGATTGTCTTCACTTTCAAAGAAATATTGATACAATACATCAAATATATATATCTGTTGTTTTCTCAGCATTTTAAATTTAAAATTGCATTGTTGTACTAGGTAATTGTTATTCATTAATAAATGATGATCATCAGTGACAAATAAAAAAGATTGGTAAACTTACCAATAGCAGGGTAGCCAAGATAGAACCTATCTATACCAAAAAAACCAAGAAATATTGACAGAAGAAGAGCAACTTCAAATGATTTGCCAGATCTATAAAAGTCAAAAAGTATTTTTCTTTCTTTGTGTGACTCATACAATATGTAATATAATATTTAAAATTTTGATTCACCCTCATCCCTTTGAAAAAGAATATCGTCAGGAGAAAAATTAACTTTTCATGTATGGGAATGATAGCTTTACAATGGTTCATAAATATATCTTAGATAAAAGAAATAGTCGATTAAAACCATATTTACACTGGACTTTATCCAGTTGCACAAAATCAAATATCTTAAAATGCTTTAAAAATTATATTTAATTTCATGCAAACAAAACTACAGGCAGAGTTATAATACTCAAAGTTAATAAAATGCTTTGCTCAAAATTTTCAACATTTGCCTTTCCATAAGCAAATTTAGGATGCCCTAGATGGGGTGGGGGCAATTCTGTTCCACTTACTCTTTGATATGAGGGGCAAGGGGGGCTAAGTGCTCTTTTCCTCAAAGTACCCTTAACATCATAAAAGTGTTGGAATTGTTAAAATGGTTCATATAAAATCTTTACTGTAGTGCCCTTTCATGATAAACTTGTGAAGAAATTTCTTATAACAGCAGTTAGCCCATAGAAAATCTAAATAAAATGACACTTTCAAAAATCAATTAGTAGAAGATACAAATGATCTTTCAAATTGCCTTTACAATAGTCTGCCTCTTTGCCCCTTGTTCATTTTGGTTTCTCTGATTTAGAGAATTAACCATCCAGAAACATGTAAATTATCAAACCCAATAAAACTTCTACATTACATTGAATTCCAATAATTCTTATATAGGAAACAGTAAATAATGACATTCAAAATCACAAAATGCTCGATCAATGATCAAAGATGGTTTTATCTTTGTTATTTTGTCTAAAATGAATCAGATCCCTTAGCATCCAAACCAATGAATCAGATCCTAATCAAAGATGGATGTGAAATATTACATACACATATCTGCATGGCATATGTTTGTAGAAACCAATTTCGTCACCAGTAAAACTTTTTTCATCACAAATAACACCTGGTGCTGGGAAACAAGGAACTGCAGAAAGAGAGAAAGTTAAAGCTCTAGGAGAAATACTGAAAACAAGAAATTTCAAATTTATCAAGTTGGTTAAATGATGGTTCACCCCATGCAGGATTTCAAAGCTGTGAAGACCAAATTGTTGAAGAAGGTTCTTTTTTGTCACAACATAACACAACATAAGATTGATAAAACTTTATATATTTTGGTCATCTTAATGAAAAGTACTGTTATACTGGTCTGCAATCTAGTGCTAGATTGATGTATGATGAGCAGAGTTGTACATGCTTTGTTGTATCGTAATTTCAATTGTGCAACTTGGAGTTCCAATTTAGAACTATTCTGTTTTTATACAAAAAGATATCATTCTATACTTGTCTCTCTATCTCAATATATCATATCTCTAAGGCTGGTTGATATATTTACATAAATGTTTTGATCTCAATATCTAAAAACGTTTTTATCAGATCATTATAAGCATCTGGTATAGCAAGGTTCAGAAACAGAATGGAAAAAGTGGAAATATATTGAAAAACTACTTTTAATCCAAATTCTTTAGAAAAATCTCCAAAGTTAAGCATAAATTTTCATTTATGTGTCTATCACAAGTGATGGAACAGGAAAAATTACTTGATTAGAGTGATATTTTCTTGTTTATAATCTGTGAGTATCCCCACCTTGAACAGTGTGGTTTTTCTGACACCCTTTCTCCGTTTGAAGGTCTACATCTATTTCAGGCTCACTGCATCTATATCTTTGCAAAGTGAAGGAATCCACATAAATGAAAGAATCAAGATTTCAAAATGTAAGATCAATTTACTCGATCTAATTTTATCATCTGTTTGAAAATCCCATCATATTAATTCTAAAAATAATTGGAATTGGTTTAGAGCTCTAAGTTAGCTGCTGACCAATTTTTGACGAACAGATAAGGGTTTCATGAAATGTTTTTAAAATTGCTTTTGACTTTAAAAGGGGCATGACCATACAGGCAGTTGAAAGAATGTGGTTTCAAGCCTTACTTGTAATGGTTTCCATAAAACATACATAGGTTAAACATAGAAAAAACATTATTTTTGTTCAAAATCAAAAACCTTGTGCGATTGAAAAAGGGATAGTCCTGTTCAATGTTAAAGATTCTTATTCAACCAGTATTGCATCTGCAAAACCCCTTCTTTCCAATTTTCTACCCAATCTTCAATAAGGCATTTGAGCTGCAAGCAACAACACTCACATATAAATGTGACAAAATAGGGGGGTGGGCAAATATATAATGTGTTTGTGGATTGATGGCCCCCCAAACCCTCCTTTTTCATGCAGTCTGGATTTGGCAATTTGTTTTTCCATGCATTGCCGCTTCACATATTAAGTTGGTGCAAATTGGTTTTATGCGCTTACGGATTGTGGCTTTGGCTGATATTTGGTACTGTTATTTGGCATTCAAACACCCTGTACTAGGCACCCAATATAGACTGATGCTCAGTTGCATGATAATTGCATTAAGAATGAAACTAAGTTTAGCAACTTAAGAATTGGGACAAGCCAATAAATGACAAAGTAATGAAAATTAATGTTAGCTAATCTATTATAAAGAGCACTTTCCCAATAGACAGAGCTTGGTGAACAGAACATCAAATTTTCCATCCGCGCAATTTCGCATATTGGCCGCGCAAAGTCCCTATTTGAATACATTTCACATTAATAACAATACAAATTTCTTAAAAGTGTGTAATTTCAGGCGCGCAGTCGCGCAGTCAGGTGCGTGAAAGAAACAAAGCTTCCAGTCTTGGTGAATATATAAAATATGTACAAAACCTGGGAGAGATCATATATACATGACTCGACTTGGGTTGGTCATGTAATAGGCATAGTTGCAATTACAAGCATGTAGGCCAAAGCCGATCTGTCGGTGCAAAATATGCCGGGTACAAGCGAAAGAAATCCTGGCTGTCACATGCTCATGTCCATCTGAAGCATAGCTGCCAGCATATGCAAGTTTTCCACCTGGTAGTCTGAAGTCGCTCCTTTCCTAAAGAACCTGTTACTACCAGGTTAAGCCCCACTTTACACAAAATACATCACTTCTAAAAAACATATTATTTACAGAATAGATTACAAGGCGAAAGGATACTGTCCTGTGAGGAGATCTTGGCACTGTTTTGCGGTGACTCCTACAACCAAATTGGTCAAGAAAATTGTAAACAAGAACTGTTTCATTTTGCACTCGACTTTAGATTTTCTAGTACCATTCTTGGAGTGGTTTTACCGTTTTTCACATTACTTTTTTTCAAAGCTAGGCAGCCTGCAACCAATGCGAATAAAAACAAAACAAATTTGGGCTACAATATTCTTTTAGCCTCGATCAAAAAGGTCCTCGCTTTGAAAAAATATTCCACGAAATTGAGCGCGGGAAATATATTTTTTGTGAAAATGGAAGTAACCGAAGAAAACAACAAGATTTTGATGAATCACTTATCTGATATTCAAAATGACCTTGAAAAACGAAGTGAAGTTTTAAAAGAATTAGGGGAATATTTGACTAAGCTCGACAACTGGATGAAGTTGAGAACGGTATGCAAGTATAAAACTCATTATTGCTCTGATTTTGGAGCCGCCAAAAACAAATCATTTCCGCCAATCATAAAACCATCACTCATAACATAGTTAATTTAAATATTATTATTACATGTATACGGGTTTGTGAAGATTTTCAGCAATGCTTTTGTCATTACCTCTTATTTGATCAACGTTGCATGATTGTTAGTGACGCTCCCTTTTTGCACATGCAGCTGACTTACAACATGATTCAATTTATACCATAAGTTCTTGAATAAGACCCCACCTTTGAATAAGCCCCCTCTTCGAATTAACCTCCACCCTAAAGTAATTTGTGAAATAAGCCTGCATCTTCGAGTAAGCATGGATTCAATGGCAGCTGCACTCCCTGTTAATTTTTGTAATATTACGGGTATTCTCTCGCACACACATAGGATGGGCACCCAAAAGTGTGTCATTCTAAATTTAGATCAGTTTTGCCAAGCTTCAGTGGCCCTGGGGCAAAACTGAAGAATAATGGCCCTTGTACAGGAAGCAAGCAGAAAATTTTGCAGCAACGTTCTTTGGATTAGTTCAAAATACATTTCAGAGTGATTTGATGTAAAATTGATTTAAACAAAGGAAAAGTGCCGGCCAATTTTTGGTATCAACAGCCAATGGTCTGAGGTAAAGAAATCTTTGAAGGCTGTTTTTTTAAAAGGAATGTAGAATGCAAATCACACCGATAGCTGTTGCTAGTTTTCAGTTTATATTTTAATGATCAAGAAGTTATGAATATCTTTAAAGTTTTTACTTTAAATTCAGGTAGTAAAATTAATGATGTGCATGTGAAATATCAGCCACATTTTTGCACTACTTGTTATTTGCTTGTTTATGTGTGAATGGGATCAGCCGTGACTACCTAGTAAGTGCACGCAATTTAGAAAATGAGGTTGATATCTTGTGTGTCATGCTGTCTTAACTCATCAATCATTTAGCAAAATATTCCTGGAATTAACCCAGAATACAGAAGAAACCAGAATTCCTTCTTGGGCCACAGCCAGAGAATTGCCTTAGTCCTTAGCTCTAATTAACCCACAACTTTGCTATTTTGCAAAAGTCATCAGGTGCAGCTGAATTAAGGGGCACAGTGTGGTTGCTAATTTTGGCCTCCCTTCATCAAAATTTCATATCGATTATTATTTACTTTGTTGATAAAATGCTTAATGTGATTCCTATATAGCTTTAGATTGGCCATTGTAGAGTACAAATGCAATATTGAAAGAACTGCCAAGCACCGGAAAACTGCTCTCTCAAGTCTACAGAGTATTCAAAGATTACAATGAAGGTAATTTAGAAAAATATAAATGGTGTTTAATCGCAAACTCTTTGTGCTTTCATGTTTATTTGGTTGATGGACACTCCCTCTGTCCTAATCTTTTTTTAAATTTGAAATTAATTTATTCACTTAAAACATTTGAAGCAAATAGCAGTTTTTGAATTAAATTAAAACTTTTTTAAGATGAATACAGTTATGTAATTGGTTAAATCTTGCACTCAGTTGTGATTTGAATAGCTTTAAGAGTATTAGAAAGACTGGATGGATGGCTTTTGTAGCAAATCTTGATTTAAGTTAGAGGAATTGAGGGTTCTAAGACTTCCGTTCTCTTATTCACATTCCCTCTTCACCTGTGTTATTACCCTCAAATTGTTGAAAGAGTTTTATAGAGTCATGTACACTCAGGTTTGTAGAGTCAAACAGAGCTCAAGAAATATATGGGTTTAAGCACTGCTCAAGTCAAATTTATCTTCATTAGATGTTCTCCTCTTGAAATTTTATAAACGTTACAAACCACTTCTTTTAGCTGGCTTCCTTTCCGGTGTGTTGCTGGACTGCATCACAAATTTCTCAAATTTACTCAATTCCTTGAGAGATGACACTTCTAAGCACAACAAAAGAGTTCAATGCTGGGCAGCTGTGAGTTAAGAATTACATATCTACAAATTAAGTTTTATTATTTAAATATTTTCAAATTATGGAAGTTGCCTTGCTATGGTAGAATCTAGTCTGAATAATGTGTGCTATGAAACTGACATATTGTTAATATTTTTGTTTCAAAGGAATTGCTACAGATCTGTACACTTTCTTGCATAAGTGAAGATGAAGCTAGACTAATGGACTTATTCGGAACCTCACAAGATGAACTGGTTGATGCCCAAATTGTGGAGGTAATTTTTGATATTATGAATTTAGTTGGTGAAGTAGTTTGCCAGGCTAGACTGACAGTGGAACTCTGTTGAAAACCCCCTTTAGGGTTTCTCTGTCTTTTAAGTTCTTATTTTGTCATTGCTATAGTCTTTTTAAATATCCATACAATTCAAGTTGATCTCAGTTGAAGTTTCTAAAGAATTCCTGTGGATGAATTCTGTTTTGTATTGATGTCTTATTCGTTGTTCTGCCATTCTCGCCTTTGAACTATGTCTGTGACAATAGAGAGCTGAGATCAGTGTTGTTAGGCTGATCACAGGGGTACTTGGGATATATCCTTGGTGACAAGCTTCATGCACTGCATAAGCAATTACTATTTCAAAAATAGAGCAAGGATGTCACATTGAAGAACACCAGCATTGATGATGAGAAAAGTCTGGAGCTATAATAGGGAAAAGAGAAAAGGGAAGGAAGGAATGATTTTTCATTAAGCTGATCTTGATTATCCGGTCGTAAATTGAAAGAGCACTAAGAAACTGTGTTCAGGTGAACCTGGCAACCTCTAATGTTTTTGCTCAAAACAGGACTTTGAAACATTTCTTAGCGACCACTGAAACAAACCGTGAATTATGCTGATGTTGAAGTTATCTTCCTATTCGTGTGTTACACACCAAGACCAACGGCAAAAGTTGAATATTTTATCGTATTTTCTTCATAAGGGCTGCAAGATGGTTTCGTATATTGAAATATCGCATTTATCATTATGAAAATCGTTTAGCGTCAGTTATTTTAAGTAACATGAGTGCAGTATTTATTAAGGAAAGCTGTTTCTCATTGAAGCATGGAAACCTGCGTGTTGTTGAAATCAAATACCCATTTTACTTCTTTCTTGCATAACAGTGTTTGTTAATGTATTTAAGCAACTTTTCCTTTCTTTAGGTAGCATCAATTATCAACAATTTGCAGCCCGATGAGGGACTTCATTTGAAACTGCAGGACATTTCACAAATGCTCTTACCATTAATTGAAGAACCAAAACTGAAATGCATTGTAAGTTTGCTAACGTGTACTTTCTCCCTGTTGGTCTTCCCTCTAAAAACACTTACAAACAAACTTCAGTATTAAAATTTCTTTTGAAAACTCGTTTCCCAGATGTAACCCAGTTTCTTCCATGTTTCATTCGTCACTTTTAACAATTCGCGAAGGCTCTCTCTCTACCAGTTTTATTTCAATTGTGAAGTTATCTTCTGTTCAAGTGCTTTTTACAATTATCAAAACTTAAACCTTAATTTTATATCATATTTATCTTTTCAGATTGAATCAGTTGTTATTCTGCACGAAAAAAGTCTCCGGGTTTCAAGGTGGGTATGAAACTGTTGTTTTAGGCTCTCGTTCTCGTACCCAAAAGACGCTCTCGTATCCAAAAGACATCCCACGTGCCATTTGCAATCTTCCAGCGACCTAGCGATGACCTACCTGCTGTCCTCTGATGCCAGTTCATTAGTTCTGAGGCTGTTACTTTTGCACTGCTGGCCAGCGAAACAACGTATAGCATAATTAATGTCTTGATTGGTTGCTAGTAGACTGCAAGTGTGAAAGTGAGGCTTTTTCATTGAAGTAAAGTCTTTAAAGGAGGTTGCTCATGGTCGCACTCGTGCTTTTCTTCCTCTTCGAATGACCCGATATAATAATAATGAGATAATATTCTTTCCAATTTCAGTTTCAAGAATTTTTGCTATAGATAACGTTTCTGTTTCCAGGTTAGATCAAATTGTTGGTTCCGCCACGAATGAATTCTTCAAAAAACTTGCTAGCTGCCGAAATCTTGTTAAAGGTATTTTCAATATGAACTCATTTAAACAGAATAAGAAGTATTTTTAGATGCCAGAATTCTTCTCAGTGGAAAGCTGACAAATGCAAATGTCCGATTAATATTGAAGCAAGCTTTTGGTCTATGTCTGAGGAATACTAAAACAGATTTATTCTCATTTTCCTGCTTGGCTGAAACCTTATCAACAGCTTCTAAACTGAGTTACGAAAACAGCCTTCTTAGCAGCAAAGGTTCAAGTATGTTTGAAAGTAATTTATCTGCTGTTAGCTGTCAGTTAGATCGGACATTGACAAGCTTACAGGGCGGCCCTCTTCAGGAATGGAGCAATCCTTTTGATATCGCAGCTATAGTCCCATTGAGTGTACAATCTTCCAACTTTTATCAAATATGGCTTGTCTAATTCTTCCAAAATTGAAATTTTTGGGTAGGTCATAGTTTGTATTCTTTCCGATTGGATGACAGCAATATTTGAGCAGTTCGGTCTTGCCATTAAGCAACAAAATGGGGCGTTTCTGCGATATTTAAAGGGCTTAGTGTCAAGAATTTCCTCTAAGCAAGATAGTTTTTTATTTCTTATTTTCTTGTAGGGCCTTAACGCGAGTGAAACTCGAGTTTTTTGGAAAATTGGAAACTATTTGCTAAATTTTTTACTTAATTTCAATGTATCCAAGAGTAAATATATTTAAAGTCTGAAAAATTACTTAAAAAGCGTGTGTTGGGAACATATATTCAAGTTTATAGTTAAATTTTCAAAGAGATTTGCTCTTTATTTCAAATAAACCCATGGCGTATACGTCCTCTTGATAAACAATTTTCAATGATGACGTAATTAGTTAATGGTTTATTTCAGGATTGAAAAGCCAGATCTCATTTAATAACGATTTTCTGTAAGGTTTTAGCGACGATAGCCTCGTTGCCCTCTGGAGATGCTACCTTCCTGCGTTTGAATTCGAGGTTCGTATCCAGCAGCCTTTTGTTTTTCATTCTGACTTTTTTAGGGATAAGCCGACTTAATAAAACTTACATTTGTTTTGTTTGCATCAAGTAGTAAGGTGGCTCATGTTTGTTGCTGTCCTGCGGATCAAATAATCATTTCATCTTTTCTTAGATAATATTGGCCAATGGCTTGTTTATAGTTATTGATAAGCATTTTCATGTTGCATTTCTTTGCAGATCATTGACCTTGTGAAAATGGCCGTTTGCAGGCCGTTTAATGACAGCTACTCAATTTCAAAGTTGTTGGAGACTGAAGCGAGCCTTGTAAGTTGCAATATGTCATTTTCAGCTAACCTAGAAAAAGTTATATTTTTTAAAAATTTTTATCTAAAAGATAAATCTTTCAACTTCAAAAGAGCGTAAAGAAGCATGATTTTTCTTTCCAGGTCTGCACTTGCTGCAATAATTATCTGGAGTTTTATGAATGCACTTTTGATACCCTGAGGTTTGTTAAATCATTTCAGAATAACTATGTTCCTTCTTGTAACTACGTCAATGGCAGGTGCACTTGAGCTTAAACTTTATATTTAAATATTACATGTTGCTTCTATATTTAAATATATTGTAATGGGTCTTCCCTTGTCGTGTTATCTCTGCCACTTCCTCGCAGGTGAAAGCATCGTTTTTTCGATACCAATGCCAACCCAGGACTGCTTCTTGCAATAACACAGAATTTCTCTTTCAGACAATGCTTGCGGAAATTTGGTTGCTACCCAACCTTGGTTTCGCTAATCAGCACTTTACATGGAATGATTCTTATGAAATTATCTCAGGTAATTTTCAAGTAATTTTCTTAGCAAACTCACACTTTACAGAAGCGTATCTGTCTCACTGACCTTTATCTTAAGCTAATTTTACTTTGAACGCGATGAAGATTGTGTTTCTCAATGCAATGTTTTTACTTTCAGAATGATTTGCTCAATAACTCATTTGTTTCTGATGTGTTTCTTTCTTTACCGCCGACAATTGAAGGTATGTTACCCTAGGCCTCTTGGTTCTTGATTTTTGATATCAGCATCACAAATTTTTTTGCACCTTGACTTGTCCTGCTTCTTTTTTCTTATTTTAATGAAATACGCTGTTGATATTGCTTTTTAAACATTGAAGTATTTCTTTATTTTAGGTTTGAGTCTTGATTCAAAGTTGAACGCTGTTATGTTTATGTCACACGAATTAAATCGCCTAGAACATTGCAACTTATATGACAGGTACATCAATGTTTTTTCCTTACATTGTGTATTGGATGTTAGACAACTGCCAAAGGTCTTGCAAAACTAACGTCAATTTTCAAAGTCAAGTTTGGCCATCCCTTTCTCTTTCTTGAGACAGTTGCAGTCTCTTATTAAGACGGTAATTCCTTTTTATAACTGCAGTTGCTTGTTTTACTTTCCGTTTTTAAAGGGCGTTTTGATTCCCAGTAGATCAGACACGTGGTTTGCCTTGGTGAAATACAAATATGTCGTTGACAGCGCACTCACTTTCACCTTCCACGATTCAACATCTGTAAGTAGCAATGTGGTCGTTTGTCTTTATGTCCTTCAGCATTTTTTTCTGCTGTTTGCAATGAGGAACCTGCACAAGATATCCTCTGTTATCATTTTTCCTTGCAAACAAATAGCAAGCATCTCTCTCTTATCAGATAACGAAGGGTATTTTTAAGAAATTTATATTTTTTGCTATTTATTGCATCCAAGATACCCTGACCAAGGGTTCCTTATCAAAGCAACTTTTTTACTTCGTTATGTAGCCTGTTGAACACACTGCAATAATCCCTGCAAAGTATCGATCGAAATTCGACTCTTTCTTTTAGCATATAGAGCACTGCATTGATCTTCTTTGCTGGTTCTACTTTCCAACAAAGCCGATAGCAGCAAAGGTTTGTTTTTTGCTTCTAAAAACTTTTCGATACATTACGTATTGTCCTATCCATCATCACGCCGTTATGACATGTTTTCCAGGCTTTAGCATATCCTCGATTGAAATAAATGTTGATCGTTTGATTGTTCGAATTTCTGTTTTGCTTGAAATTTTAAAATCAGATTGCTACGTATTCATGTTGCTTTATCGACATTTTTCTTCGGGCTTCCTTCCAGAAAACCTTTCAAGCTGTCATCTCGAATTTAAAAGGCCTTGTATCAAGAAATTTGTTACAAGTATCGGATCTTTCTGATGTTATCAACTCATGCACGAGCAATGTGGCTGATGGTATTAACCCAATACCATTGCTCCGTGCCTTGGTATTTCAGTTCTTGATTCGTGCCAATGCAAGTCATTGCATCATGCAAGAATCCCTTTCTATGGTACATTTTTTGCTTACTTTATGCCACTTTACCAAATGTCGTGATTTTTCAGTTATATTTTGACTCTCTCTGAAAATTCTGCTTGTATTTGCTATTTGTCATGTTAAATTGTCAGTGATACTAAAAACTCCTTTTCTGAAAATTTTAGGTTACAGAGGATCTTACAAATGAAGAAAAGTTGGATTCGTGGCTCCGTTCTTTGGAACAATATTTTATGGACGGCTGCAATGACGGGGACAAATTTAAGCTTGCCAATTTCAGAAAAGTTAAGAAAAGAGCATTTATTCTCAACCTACGTGTTTTGTTAGATCAAATAAGCCCAGAAAATTTTTTATCTGTCAATGCCAAGCGTACAACGGCTTCAGAAGAAGACCAGTGCCAACAAGAGTGCCAACAAGACTTAATAAAACGCACCATGAAGTTGATACAGATAATTGAAGCAAGTCATTAATATTGCATTTATATTTATATTTAGATAGACCTTAGTCATTTTATCAGATTTTCGTTGTTCATAAACATATATTCTGTAGGCAACCCTTAATAATGAGCTTGTTGCCTTAGCGATTTACTTCAAAGAGGAAGGCTATCCATTTTTCCGTTCTTCGTTTCCGTTTCGCAATTAGGATCTGCCATGCCCACCTGCAGCGTTTTTTAGAAAGCAGCCTCACTTTGAAATTTTCGAGGTAAGCATGAATGCGCAATCAAGGCTCTTCGGCAGCGCCATTTCACGCGACTGCGGACTCTGATTCCATTTGAAAAGGCTGACAGTTGGCACATTACATGTATTCCCTTCACTGCCGTTAACTCAGACTTGAATCTTATTTATTTTTTAACTGATTGTCATTTGTAATGGCCAAAACCTTTTGACAGTTGATCGCAGTTACTTTTTGCAAAGAGCTGGTGTAAACGCCCTGAACTAAGCGCCACTGAACATCGCTATCGACAACGCTCTATAAATCTCGAAAATTGTCGAGCAAAAATTGAACAGGCCTCAATATTTTCATTTAACGACCTGTGTGCTATTTCTGACAATCTAATCAAACGTGAAGAGAAGACGAAGCTAGAAGGAAACAGTTGCTTGTACAGAGCATTGTATGGTGTAATGCGCATTTCACTGATTTACTGGAGTTGAATTGAATTAACAGAATTTGTATATGAATTACAACATATAAACGTACCTAATTAACGCAATATAAAGTAAACAAAAACGACTTGATGACTGGTTAGAAACATCGAAGTTTCGACAATGTCATGAAAGGATCCAAATTATGACAAGGAATTGTACAGAAGAATCAGTTGAATGAAATGAGCATAGCAAAACTGGATGGCCTAAATTGAGACGCAAAGCATTTACTACAATAATGAAAAAGTTTCTAAAGTGTGACGATATTCCTAATATAAATTTTGTATCATATGGTGTACGATTCAAGCAAGACCAAATGACCCTTGCTCTGTTCCCAATTTCATGGTAGAATTTCCATTCATTTATCTTCAAGCAATACGATGTTTTTGATTGATGCCCATGCGACAAAATCTTCAGTAATTCGTATTCGAATGCATAAAATTGGCTTTGAAAAATGTTTTTCATTCTCACTTGCTTCTTTTGAGAGCTCAACAAAGAAAACTTCATTAAACGAGGCAACAACCTCGTACTGGGTGCATTCACCCTGGTCTTGGCTATAACTGAACTCTAAGAGAGCCTCTGTCAGCGAATCTCGACCGGAGATGTCAAATCCTGATTCTATGTATACTGTTTTGAGTCTTGATGGGTTTTTGAATTTGATCGTTAAGTAGTTCCCCTTCTTAGGTGTGATAAACCAAGAGAAGCCTTTCCCTAAGTACGCGTTTTCAGCATTGTACACGCCGTTAGCTAGTAGATTGGTCTCAATGGTTGCAGGGGGGTTGGAAGACTCTGGTCGTACTTTAGTCAAAATTGGATCGCCAATATATTGGTATTTATCAGTATGGACACTGACAAAGGCGATTGTTTTTAAGATATCTATGGGCCTTCCTAACTGTGCCATTGCATAGAATGTTCCATATACACGTGGTAAGTACCTCCCGTTGAAAAGCATCGTAAAAAAGCTGTTCTCCTCAAATTCAACGTGCAAGGTATTCGGCTTCATATTGTCCATCTCCTTGAATACTGTGTTGATCGCTCCAATGCCTATGGCAGAATCGCTGTCCACCATGAATGCATGATCCGCAACTTCCAAACAGTATTTTAATAAAAATGCAATGCGATAATTGATCAATGATATTGTTGATGAAACTTCCTTTAAGTCTGCGTTTCTAACTCTTTCAAAGTAATTAGGGTCTACGTCGAATCTCGATACAACCAACTGTACGTAGCCACTTTTCACCAAGTCGTTTATCTCTGATTGGATATGGACAACGATCTCCTTCGCTTTTGTCTTTCTTGTCTCAGCTAGCAGCAACACAACAACCAAAGACTGTGCGCCTTCGCGCTTTGGATCTTGCTCTGCGATTTGACGAACCGCTTTGGTGAACTGGTACCAACCGCAGCAACTGCCGCGCAGGAGCATTGCTACCGCCAAACTCACTGCAAAAGTATAGGCAAAATGACAAGGTCGTAGTCCATATGCTTTTATACATAAAACTTTCTAACTAGTATTTGACAAGTGAAGTTTTAGTAAGAAACATCATTCTCAATCAGGTTGTCTGTTATACTTGAAACTCCGAGTAGCAGCATTAATTAGTTTCTTTTTTTAAACTTCGTCACTACAGTTCTTGTTAAGATAGTATTAATTAATTTTCAGTTTCAATTTTCATATGAAATATTGCAAGGAACATTCTTCCCGTGGAACAATCGGCTTGGATTCGATAAGACATTTACTATTAAAAAGAAGAGACTCCATGTATCAAGCTTGTAGTACACCTTGACATTTTTTCATCCAGTCAATCAAATTTTGCATAAGATCATTTTTAAGGTGTCAGATCATTACTAAGGTATTGAGGTATCAGTTTCAAGGGCCTAAAATCTGGAATTCACTTCCAGAATCAATAAAGGCAAAACAAAATACTAGACAATTCAAGAATTTTATCAAAACATGGTTCCTTGAGAACAAGTGCGCGTGCTTTTTTTGCAATAAGCAATTTGTCTTATGCAATCCTTGAAATCGCTTTATGTTAGTTTTAATTGGTGTACGTTCACTATTGCAAAAACTAACATTAAATAATCAATCCAATTACAATAAAAAAAATGCTCCCGAGAATTTAAAAGCCCTGAAATAAGTATGTACCTTTCTTTGGCAACCTCTTGCCGAGAAGAAGGGAATTCTCCTTCACAAGGTCTGGCAACGGAAGCGGCTCCTCAACGTTGTTCTCATCTGAACCAATGGAAGACTTGCCTTCTCTCTGTTTACCTTTATCTCTCCCTCTATCTAATAAAGTGGAACACATCATAGAAAACAATGCCATAGATTATTTTAAGTGCGAGAGTGTAATCAAATACAAATAAAAACTCCACAGGGTGTGTTTATTATGATTAGAATGTAATAGAAAATTTTCATTTTAAAAATAGGCCTGCAATTAAGCACAACACACTTATCATTCCTAGCCTTTCCTACCATTTGTTTCCGCCTACGACACTGCAGTCCTGATTTTAGCAATTAGCTTCTATCTAGATAGTCGTATATTTCATATATCTAAATAGAAGTTTTGAGTTTAATCAAGAATAGTGGCGAACAGTGATCGGTGAATCATAGACCTGGTAGTCATTTCCCTGGCTCTGTGTTCTCTGCCCGGAAAATAACACGCAGCCCAAGTGGAAATTCACCCGTTAGCTGTTTGATTGATATGTACAAACGAATGGCATTATAAAATTTTGCTTTCCTTTCAAAATTAGATTGCCTGAAACGTCTCACCCCCCCCCCCCCAATAGTTGTAATAGGACTGGAACCTAGTTTATATTACTCTATGATAATTTATATTGCTTGTGTATAGTATGTATTGTTGTAATTATGTAATGATGATTAGTCAGTTTCGAGTCTCAACACGAGTTACACGCTATCGTCATCGCTTCTTACCGTATACGACTACTCGTAAGTTACAGCTAACCCTTAACCTGTAACATAGTATCTCAATAGGAAATTTCAGGTAAAACGTGCTCGGTGGATAAACGCTTTAGGTATTTCAGAGACCTTTCTGTCATAATATCAATAAGTGATCAAGTAAAGGTAGTTGCTCCGTTGGTTAAATATGATATTCCTTGATATGAATAAAGGTAAACAAACTAATGATTGGAAGATGTGAAGATTTCTTGTTGGCACTTAATCGAAAAACCCAGGCCCTCTTTAGGTAAAATTGTGTCTTGAGTACATTTCCCCTAAAGTTTCTTGGAAGGAGCGTCAACCGCAATTCACTATGAGCGAGCTCCAGATTATTTGGGCATGCTAAGATGGAAAGAGGGATCTAAATTGGCAACCAGTGCTGCTTGTTACCTAGCGTAACTGACAACATGGTATTTTTCATGTCCACGGCGAAATTGTACCAGTTGTTTTCATCTACTGTTAAATTTGTTTGCGAAAAATAATAATTTTCAATAGGATAAGCAGGATTGCTTTGGTGAATTGTGCTTAAAAGAGTGCATTTTCCAGCGAACTAGAAGCAACAAAATTCGAAAATTTCTTCCTCCTTCGGTTAGTAACTATACCCTTTGCCCGTTGTAGAAAATAGCGTTTTGTTAACGTTGACGTAAGATCACGTGATCAAGGGAGGTAGGGAGTAAGAGTAGGAGAGAGTCACACGCGTTTTTGAGAAAAAGGATTCGAGTTAAGCTTCGGCCATCGTTTTAAATCGATATAGTTAGAAACGGGTTCTGCAACATAGGTAGAACATCCAGATTATGTTTGAGATTGTGGCCTTTCAAGCCGTTTAATCACACGAACTTCTTGAGCATAATAATTGGCAAGTCAGAGTGACTCAGGCCAGCATTTTCCCCACACCCGTCCCGATATAGAGATTTGACAAAACTATTAGGAAAATCTGTTATTATCATAAAAAAATGAAAGTTGTGAATTATATACAGAGTTAGATTCACAAAATGTATTGCAGAGGTTTGTGGCAGCAACTAAAGAATTTCAGGCAAAAATGTTTTAATCAGGTAACTTGTAGTCTACATCCCCCCCCCTCCCCCAACAAGGCTTGCCTCACGACGGCCCTGCCTAGGAGCTAATTTGAGGAGCTAATTTCTAATATAAACTGATATAAGATGGAGCGCGCAGACAGGCGCGCAACCAGGAATTTCAGAGGGCAGGGGTCCAAGACAAAAAAGGGCACTAAGGAAACTTTTTTCACGTTCAACAGAAGAGATGCCAGGGTGCATTTCATGTACGCCGAAGGTCCATCGGGGCATTTGTTTAGGTACACCAAAAATATGAGCAGTTAGTATACCTGTAAATATTGTGCGCCAGACAAAGAAAACTGACCAAAAATTGTGATCTATGAATCTGTATCTTATTCCTTCGTCTATTTTCTCAAATCTCAGCGGACTTCTCCTTTCTGTCTAAAACCCGGGGCCGCCGAGAGGTTTTGGAAACCCGAGGGGGGGAATAAAAGACCTCTTGCGAGCGAAATGAGCAACAAAAGTTTGTGACCACGCCCTTATGAATAGCTTGAATTCATTCATTCGTTCAAAATGTTTACTTTTTAAGTGTATTTTTTTACTTTTATTTAATTCCATATTAAAACAGAATTAATTGCTTTATGAGGCCCCCTAGACCTCGCGGCCAGAGGGCAATTTGCCCCCTTGCCCTCTCTCGGCCGCAGCTCATTTGTAAAAACCAGTCCTTTATTCTCCATATCCGAAAACAATTTGCTCTTTAAAATATGAACAGCCTTAAGAACATTGAATCATATGCTTTGCATTACAGATGGGAGGAGGTTTAACCCTGAGTTATAATACAGCTGAACATCAACTTATTGTGGTATCTTCACTGCTTCCTAATACCAGTCCGCGAATATTTCTCTACATTCGCTTGTTTCATGCAAAGGTCCTCTACGAATCTTTCAATTATATGGGCCATTGAAACAGACAGAAAGATGTCTTGGTTTCTTTCTTCTGACTTTTTTACCAGTAGTCATAGGGGCCTATCCCATTCAAAGTATTGTGCCTTTATTTTGGTTTTTGAGTCCCAGAACAATTCTTCTCCAAAACCAGTGCGTAGCGCATCATAAAACACGCTGTAGAGTAGGAGCTTCAACATGGACTCTATTACTGCGTGAAAGTCTGACAAATCATTTATCTGTATTTCTTAGAGGTTCATTATATCGCGGGGATGTGTCATTTATGAAGATTCTCTTTAGTGTGATCAAAAAATATTCAAGCAATTTTTTCAAAAGAAGGGCACTTTTCCTCCTTTGAGAAAAAGGGCAGTAGTTTCGCGCCTGAAGCGAAAATAATAAACAGGGGGGCTAAGAATACGGACGTCCTTGGAGGATTGGGGGGCCAAAGTGCATTCTATTTTTTCTCCACCGGGCATTCCCGCCAGGCATCTGGGCATGGCAAGAATGTTTATGGCAGATTATGCTATTTTTGGTAATTTCTATCGTATAAGTTGAGTTTTACTGCTCTTCTTGATGTTTGTGTTTGTTTGATCCAAAATAAGAAACTAGATATAAATTAAAGTGGTAAAACGCTGAAAAAGACGTAATAAAATAATTTTTATAGCTGTGGTTTAATCTAGTTGTTTTATTCAAAAAATTATTTGGTCACATCATAGGTAATAGAGGGACTCCCCATTAAACATTTCGCAAGCATGATTTGAGCAGGGCAGAATAACAATGATTGGGGAGGGTGCTAGACAACAATTTTGGTGCCAAACCCTTCAGGTCACTGGTAAATAATGGAAACGCCCAATTTTGAAATTCTGATTTTTTTGCTTAAGGAAAAGATAACAAGAAGCGGTGGTGTAGACAGAGTTGAAAGATTGGAGGGGCAAAGAGGGATACATTTTTGCTGATCAAACCCTTAAGAATTTGGGAAAATACCCCATTTTGTAAATGCTTTTGAAAAAGCTATAGCTTTTTTACGTGGCATTCTCGCTTTATACAACATCATATGTAGCTTATTGTGGCTGACCCCATTCTACAACTGTCTATTTCCTTCACAATTTCTCAAATGCTTATATTCTGAATTGTGCAAGCCAAGGAAGCATTACGTGTAAAAAGTGGTTTTCCGAAGTTGTAATCAAATATATAAAAATAATAAGCAGTATTTAAAAGTTGCAAACTAAGTCCGTTCTCCTTGGATCAGAATCTGCAAATTCCCCGACAACCATTTCAGAATCCAGTTTTTTTAAGGATTGAAGCGCTTTAGCATTTTAGCTCCTATTTTATCGGGATGGTCTAAAGAACGTGAAGGACCTTGCTATATAAACCTTAAAACGTGGGATGAATTGTTGAACATTCTTTAGAGTTATAGAGGAGGGTCCCCTGCAGAAAATTTTTGTGGCGACACCCTTGAGATAAGCTTAAAATACATTTAAGAAAATTTTTCATAATCGTTTGCTTGCAGTCTTTAAAAACGCTAAAATATTGTCTGAAATATAAAGTAACCCCACTTAAGGCTCTAATTCTATTGCGGATTTGCACTTTTCTCAGACATCGACTTTCTGAGCGGCCGCTCCCCGGTGGCGTGGGCCCTGGACCATCCATCTATTGTTCTATCCTCAGCATACTATTGTTCCATTGTATTGATATCAGTTTGGCCAAATTTAACCGAATTTTGAAGCTGATTTGGCTGAATAGTCTGGGAATAATCTAACAACCCCGATAGGAAGATAAATAAAGTAAAATCTTGGCGTTACTTTGTTACTACTGACTACCAAAAAATGATTTTTACTGAATGGAACCAAATTTACCGAAGGACACAGAAATATTGGGGGGTTTCAAACACCCTACACACCCTCACTAAATCCGTCCCTGGATTTAAGGGTTAATTACTAACAAAATTTGTTAAGGTATATTAGAACTAGCTGCTAGCTGTCATGACCATTCACACTACGCCAGCTTATTGCATTCATGATCAAGGTTCTGCATCACGATAGTACTGCCCGCCAGAGCAGGACAAAACCAATAAAATCTACGCCAAAATCCTTGGCATGATTTGAAATCGGTCGGGAGATCGCTCTCCGCCGGATTTCTCCGGGGGGAAGGGCCTTGGAATGCACTCTAGGCAGTGGGGTGCATTTATTATTTTTGGCACGGGAATAATGTTTTGTTAAAATAATTCCTTCCTTCTTCCTCTCTGAGTTAAATCGCTAAGGTACCACGTTCATTCCCAGGGGTTGCCTAAAGAACATGAGAGAAAAGTAAACAAACTCTCACAAGTACTTATTATATGTGTTTCGCTTACCTGTTAAAAGGATAAAGATATTCACCGTGAGGGCAATTACCAACAAAGCAGAAATCCAGTTTGTGCCGGATCCACGCAAAAATCGCCACATTTCCTCGTCTGAAATGAGAATTCATTCACTCAGGTGGCTTTACTCTACCAGCTAGAAAACATTTAAAGCTGGATATTATCTAAGGTGTACTGCCCAAAGCCCTATTGAATTTAGAAGATTGATTCCCCGCATCTTTCATACACTCAGATAGGTAGTCATGCCTAATTAGGCTGTTGCCACTGTCCACCTAACGATTCTTATAATTTGCCCTTCTCTTTACTGTTTACTAATTGCATGGAATGGAACGCACTCATAGAAAATACAGTATTCAAATTATGGCCTCTTGTGAAATCATTTTGAATCTGATGATGAGTTTTGCTTTCCATTATTCATCAACAGCCTAATGAAATTACTTAAAAGACTCATTGCTAACAATGAGCCATTGCGCTACGTAGGCATCCCATAATGCATTTTTAGACAGTCTGAAATCAACTTTGGTTAATCCGTAGAAAATTACTGCCGTTGTTTGGACCGTCGCCACGTTCGCAAAGGCTCATTGTTAGCAATGAAACTTTGAAGTTTAAACGACGACCCAGTCGCCAATGACGACAAAATCCCTTGATAAAATTTTTATCTGAATTTCGTCATAACATGAATTCAAAAAGCACTGGTGCAAGGACAACTTTCATGCAGACTATCTATCATTCTAGTCCTGAATTTAAATCTCCATTTAACATTGCCAAGGAAGTGATTTTCAGAAAGAAGCCATAACTGAACTGATATTCTGTTTTGTCCCCTTGTTATTTAGCCTCCGTGCAAACTTCACTTTCCGTTGCGAAGGCTGCGCGCAGGCTACTTGCAATTTGACCCTGACGACCTGATGCCTAACTCCCCATCTATTAATAGGCAACCAATAGCATCAGTATAATATATCATAGTATAGTATGAATATAAAGCATTGATAGTATGAGTATAAAGCATTGATAGTATGACTATAAATAAAGCATTGATAGTATCAGTATAAAGCATTGATAGTATCAGTATAAAGCATTGATAGTATGACTGTAAATAAAGCATTGATAGTATGAGTATAAAGCATTGATAGTATGAGTATAAAGCATTGATAGTATCAGTTTAAAACATTAATAGTATCAGTATTAAGCATTGATAGTATCAGTATAAAGCATTGATAGTATGAGTATAAAGCATTAATAGTATGAGTATAAAGCATTAATAGTATCAGTATAAAGCATTGATAGTATGAGTATAAAGCATTGATAGTATGAGTATAAAGCATTGATAGTATGAGTATAAAGCATTAATAGTATGAGTATAAAGCATTAATAGTATCAGTATAAAGCATTGATAGTATGAGTATAAAGCATTGATAGTATGAGTATAAAGCATTGATAGTATGAGTATAAAGCATTGATAGTATCAGTATAAAACATTAATAGTATCAGTATAAAGCATTGATAGTATCAGTATAAAGCATTGATAGTATCAGTATAAAGCATTAATAGTATCAGTAAAAAGCATTAATAGTATCAGTATAAAGCATTGATAGTATCAGTATAAAGCATTTATAGTATCAGTATAAAGCATTGATAGTATGAGTATAAAGCATTGATAGTATGAGTATAAAGCATTGATAGTATGAGTATAAAGCATTAATAGTATGAGTATAAAGCATTAATAGTATCAGTATAAAGCATTGATAGTATGAGTATAAAGCATTAATAGTATGAGTATAAAGCATTAATAGTATCAGTATAAAGCATTGATAGTATGAGTATAAAGCATTAATAGTATGAGTATAAAGCATTAATAGTATCAGTATAAAGCATTGATAGTATGAGTATAAAGCATTGATAGTATCAGTATAAAGCATTGATAGTATCAGTATAAAACATTAATAGTATCAGTATAAAGCATTGATAGTATCAGCATAAAACATTGATAGTATCAGTATAAAGCATTAACAGTATCGGTATAAAGCATTGATAGTATCAGTATAAAGCATTAACAGTATCAGTATAAAGCATTGATAGTATCAGTATAAAGCATTGATAGTATCAGTATAAAGCATTGATAGTATCAGTATAAAGCATTAATAGAATCAGTATAAAGCATTGATAGTATCAGTATTAAGCATTAATAGTATGAGTATAAAGCATTAATAGTATCAGTATAAAGCATTTATAGTATCATATCAGTATAAAGCATTGATAGTATCATTATAAAGCATTGATAGTATCATTATAAAGCATTGATAGTATCAGTATAAAGCATTGATAGTATCAGTATAAAGCATTGATAGTATCAGTATAAAACATTGATAGTATCAGTATGAAACATTAATAGTATCAGTATAAAGCATTAATAGTATCATTATAAAGCATTGATAGTATCATTATAAAGCATTGATAGTATCAGTATAAAGCATTGATAGTATCAGTATAAAGCATTGATAGTATCAGTATAAAACATTGATAGTATCAGTATAAAGCATTGATAGTATCAGTATAAAGCATTTATAATATCAGTATGAAGCATTGATAGTATCATTATAAAACATTGATAGTATCAGTATGAAGCATTGATAGTATCAGTATTAAGCATTGATAGTATCAGTATTAAGCATTGATAGTATCAGTATAAAACATTGATAGTATCAGTATAAAGCATTGATAGTATCATTATAAAGCATTTATAGTATCAGTATGAAGCATTGATAGTATCATTATAAAACATTGATAGTATCAGTATGAAGCATTGATAGTATCAGTATTAAGCATTGATAGTATCAGTATAAAACATTGATAGTATCAGTATAAAACATTGATAGTATCAGTATAAAGCATTGATAGTATCATTATAAAGCATTTATAGTATCAGTATGAAGCATTGATAGTATCAGTATATCAAGCATTGATAGTATCAGTATTAAGCATTGATAGTATCAGTATAAAACATTGATAGTATCAGTATAAAACATTGATAGTATCATATCAGTATAAAGCATTGATAGTATCAGTATAAAGCATTGATAGTATCATATCAGTATAAAGCATTGATAGTATCAGTATAAAACATTGATAGTATCAGTATGAAACATTAATAGTATCAGTATAAAGCATTAATAGTATCATTATAAAGCATTGATAGTATCATTATAAAGCATTGATAGTATCAGTATAAAGCATTGATAGTATCAGTATAAAGCATTGATAGTATCAGTATAAAACATTGATAGTATCAGTATGAAACATTAATAGTATCAGTATAAAGCATTAATAGTATCATTATAAAGCATTGATAGTATCATTATAAAGCATTGATAGTATCAGTATAAAGCATTGATAGTATCAGTATAAAGCATTGATAGTATCAGTATAAAACATTGATAGTATCAGTATGAAACATTAATAGTATCAGTATAAAGCATTAATAGTATCATTATAAAGCATTGATAGTATCATTATAAAGCATTGATAGTATCAGTATAAAGCATTTATAGTATCATATCAGTATAAAGCATTGATAGTATCATTATAAAACATTGATAGTATCAGTATAAAACATTTATAGTATCAGTATGAAGCATTGATAGTATCAGTATAAAACATTGATAGTATCAGTATAAAACATTGATAGTATCAGTATAAAGCATTGATAGTATCAGTATAAAACATTGATAGTATCAGTTTAAAACATTGATAGTATCAGTACAAAGTATTTCTGAACGACGTTATAAGACACTACGTTTCTTCATTCAGCGAAGTACAAAATTAACATTTGCTTGAGAAGAACGCCAAAACTGAAAAAACATCAATTTTTTGTCATATGTTGGACTGACTACCTCTCAAATCCTCCATGAAGTTCACTAATGCATGTGTCACTAAAACAGTACACTGCATGCATGCCTATCGGCTCGAGCCCGAGGAAAACATCTTTAGGGGGCCAAGAAGGATTAAGGTTGCTAAGTCTTTTATTAGCTTCAAGCGCCAAAATTCAAGCGCCAAAATTCCAGTTTCTAATTTTTTGATGCTTAAATTCTTTTTAACGGGGCGAGAGCCTCCTTGCTTTTGACAAATTGGCAGTTTAAACAAAGTTTTAAACAAACTTTTATCAGTAAATCTGCTTGTTTTTAGAGGTTTGGCCCCCCATCTGAAAAATGAATTTCCTCCTCTGAAGTAATGCAAAGATGATCTTTCGCACCTCGGAAAACTGAAGGATTAGAGTAGCACAGGGGTCTGTGTTGGGCCTTTTTCGTTCAAGGGTCTTAGATTATGACTATTTTCGGTACTGAATAATACATTATATTGATTATATCACCAGTGGCATGGTGGCTCCAACTGGCTAGGGGGGCATCAACCTTTTTTGGCGTCCCCTTAAGTTAAGCCTATGGTACAACTCTAGCCGGGCGGGCGGAATTTGATTGAAAATGGGGGGCACAATGTTATCATTGTTCATAGGTTTCATTTAGGCAGCCACCAAAATTTTCAATGTTTAGCATTTTAGGGACTACTGGAATCTGTACCTGAAATGATTTCAATATCTATTGAGTTTGAAAAAAGATCCTAGGCAGTATCCATAAACTTTCTTTTATCATTATGCCATAATGTTTAGATGGTACATTACTAAATTGATCAAGTATAGAATTCAAACCGTAACAATCATTACGCCAAAAATCTTAAGAATCTTAAAGGGTTTAGTGAAAACCGCCACCAAGGTTGGCGCCACGATAAATTTTGAAAGTACATCTTTCTAGGGATGACACGTCGCTTTAGACCCAATGGAGATATAAGAAAATATTTATAAGCATCATTTTTTGCTTTGTAAAGTTGAAGCATTATTTTTCAAAATCAGATTGTTAAAATGTCCCATAGTGTTTGTGTCTCATTTCCAACCTCCGTGAGGTCAAACAAGTCAGTGGGTAACTCACGGATGTTCGGTAACTAATAGTAGATTGCCAAGAGATGCTGGGATGTCATCCCTACCCTGGGTTGCAGAGTGAGAAGGGTTCCGCACGGGTTGCAAAGAAGGTGTATTTGTGCGAGAGTGTGGAGGAAGAAAGAAAAAGACGAGAGAAAGAAGTCTTTGTAACAAACAGGTTCTCTGACACATAAATTCATGGAGACCTCATTTACAACATATGAAACGACGACTCAAAATAATATACTATCTGTTAAGAACTCAATTTTCCACTCTCATTTTACCATGTTTACTGCAATCCATCATCTCCCAACTCCTCTTTTTTAAAAATCTTTCTTTACAAATAATACATAATCATTATCAACAAAACAAAGAACAAATCACTGCAACGTACATTTACCACCCCTGAGAACATTCACACACAATACACCTACAGAACAGAACAAATGCACAATTATAACGCTTGAACACCACTGAACAAACAATGATAACTAACAATGATAAGTCAGCCGCTTTATACAACAAGATTACTCCAAATACGCAATCATAATGATAACACTTTAAGCACATGAAACATAATGGAACAGTCTTCATATCGAATTATGCGCCTCTTCAGAGCTCGGCTATTTCAAGTGGCCTTCTTCGTTCACATGTGTTTTCCAAGTGACTTTGGCATCCCTCTGAAGAGCTGGATCGCCTTCGGCGCCCCCTGATTCTTTGCCGATGTGTAGCAGTGGCGGAAATTCAGGCTTTCATTTGGGGGGGCCAGGCCTACGATTTTCCGACAAGATAACATTTTGGATCGTGTCTAATTTTAAGGAAACTGCACAGTTCGGTGAAAATAGGTGACTTTTGGGCGGGACCCTTCAGAAATCTTTGCTGACCAGGCCATAATTAGATAGCAAGAAAAACAATCCATTTATGATTTTTGATATCAAGATCGTGTAACGGTTTGGATTTTATATTCATTCAATTCCAGTTCCCGATTCAAGTCACATGTTCAGTTAAGTCCTATTGTGTTGATAAAGGCCTTTTTTATGCCAATGTGTTTGTCTTTCAACATC
>NW_027020174.1:899455-914112 GCF_013076305.1 Rhopilema esculentum | reverse complement strand
TCAGTATAAAGCATTGATAGTATCGGTATAAAGCATTGATAGTTTCATTATAAAGGATTAATAGTATCAGTATAAAGCATTGATAGTATCGGTATAAAGCATTGATAGTATCAGTATAAAGCATTAATAGTATCAGTATAAAGCATTAACAGTATCAGTATAAAGCATTGATAGTATCAGTATAAAGCATTGATAGTATCGGTATAAAGCATTGATAGTATCAGTATAAAGCATTGATAGTATCAGTATAAAGCATTGATAGTATCAGTATAAAGCATTGATAGTATCAGTATAAAGCATTGATAGTATCAGTATAAAGCATTGATAGTATCAGTATAAAGCATTAATAGTATCAGTATAAAGCATTGATAGTATCAGTATAAAGCATTGATAGTATCAGTATAAAGCATTGATAGTATCAGTATAAAGCATTAACAGTATCAGTATAAAGCATTGATAGTATCAGTATAAAGCATTGATAGTATCAGTATAAAGCATTGATAGTATCAGTATAAAGCATTAATAGTATCAGTTTAAAACATTGATGATGAACATCCTATGTAATTTGTCTTTCATTGTTCTTGTTTTGTTTCGTCAATGTAGTTTGTCCTTGTTTTTGTTTTAACATCCAAATTGTAAATGTCTTTAATTATTAGTAATCTGTAACATGTAATTTGCAACATTTAATGCAACCTTAATTTGAATCAAATATGTTTAATGTAATGGCCACAGGGTTGCTGTGTATTTCCATGCTCCCTGTGGTATCGTCTTGTAATTGTCTGTTTTGTCAAATTTTATGAGAATATAAAAAAAAACATTGATAGTATCAGTACAAAGTATTTCTGAACGACGTTTTAAGACACTACGTTTCTTCATTCAGTGAAGTACAAAATTAACATTTGCTCGAGAAGAAAGCCAAAACTGAAAAAACATCAATTTTATGTCATATGTTGGACTGACTATCTTTCAAATCCTCCATAAAGTTCACTCATGCATGTGTCGCTAAAACAGTACACTGCATGCATGCCTATCGGCTCGAGCCCGAGGAAAACATCTTTAGGGGGCCAAGAAGGATTAAGGTTGCTAAGTCTTTTATTAGCTTCAAGCGCCAAAATTCAAGCGCCAAAATTCCAGTTTCTAATTTTTTGATGCTTGAATTCTTTTTAACGTGGCGAGAGCCTCCTTGCTTTTGACAAATTGGCAGTTTGAACAAAGTTTTAAACTCTTTTATCTGTAAACCTGCTTGTTTTTAGAGGTTTGGCCACTCATCTGAAAAATGAATTTCCTCCTCTGAAGTAATGCAAAGATGATCTTTCACGCCTCGGAAAACTGAAGGACTGAAGTAGCACAGGGGTCTGTGTTGGGCCTTTTTCGTTCAAGGGTCTTAGATTATGACTATTTTCGGTACTGAATAATACATTATATTGATTATATCACCAGTGGCATGGTGGCTCCAACTGGCTAGGGGGGCATCAACCTTTTTTGGCGCCCCCTTAAGTTAAGCCTATGGTGCAACTCTAGCCGGGCGGGCGGAATTTGATTGAAAATGGGGGGCACAATGTTATCATTGTTCATAGGTTTCATTTAGGTCGCCACCAAAATTTTTAATGTTTAGCATTACAGGGACTGCTGGAATCTGGATCCTAGGCAGTATCCATAAACTTTTTTCTATCATTATGCCATAATGTTTAGATGGTACATTACTAAATTGATTAAGTATAGAATTCAAACCGTAACAATCATTACGCCAAAAATCTTAAGAATCTTAAAGGGTGTAGTGAAAACCACCACCAAGGTTGGCGCCACGATAAATTTTGAAAGTACATCTTTCTAGGGATGACACATCGCTTTAGACCCAATGGAGATATAAGAAAATATTTATAAGCATCATTTTTTGCTTTGTAAAGTTGAAGCATTATTTTTCAAAATCAGATTGTTAAAATGTCCCATAGTGTTTGTGTCTCACTTCCAACCTCCGTGAGGTCAAACAAGTCAGTGGGTAGCTCATGGATGTTCGGTAACTAATAGTAGATTGCCAAGAGATGCTGGGATGTCATCCCTACCCTGGGTTGCAGAGTGAGAAGGGTTCCGCACGGGTTGCAAAGAAGGTGTTTTGGTGCGAGAGTGTGGAGGAAGAAAGAAAGAGACGAGCGAAAGAAGTCTTTGTAACAAAACGGTTCTCTGCCACATAAATTTATGGAGACCTCATTTACAACATATGAAACGACGACTCAAAATAATATACTATCTGTTAAGAACTCAATTTTCCACTCTCATTTTACCATGATTACTACAATAACACCACTGAACAAACAATGATAACTAGCAATGATAAATCAGCCGCTTTATGCAACAAGATTACCCCAAATACGCAATCATAATGATAACACTTTAAGCACATGAAACATAATGGAACAGTCTTCATATCGAATTATGCGCCTCTTCAGAGCTCAGCTATTTCAAGTGGCCTTCTTCGTTCACATGTGTTTTCCACGTGACTTTGGCATCCCACTGAAGAGCTGGATCGCCTTCGGCGCCCCCTGATTCTTTGCCGATGTGTAGCAGTGGCGGAAATTCAGGCTTTCATTTGGGGGGGCCAGGCCTACGATTTTCCGACAAGATAACATTTTGGATCGTATCTAATTTTAAGGAAACTGCACAGTTCGGTGAAAATAGGTGACTTTTGGGCGGGACCCTTAAGAAATCTTTGCTGACCACGCCATAATTAGATAGCAAGAAAAACAATCCATTTATGATTTTTGATATCAAGATCGTGTAACGGTTTGGATTTTATATTTATTAAATTCCAATTCCCGTACCAAGTCGCATGTTCAGTTAAGTCCTGTTGTGTTAATAAAGGCCTTTTTTATGGCAATGTGTTTGTCTTTCAACATCCGTTTACGTTATGTTTTATTAGTATGTGTTAATCCCGATATAAGTTAGTCTTTCTGTTGAATCATTAGAGTTAAGATCAAAGAAGGAGGAGCATCTTTTGTGCGTTACTTGTTCGGGGCTTAGGCCCTTTGGCCTAGCCCATCGCTCCACCAACAGCGGTTAGACACCGGTTATTAACCGTCATAAGAAGAGCCCTTGATCGTTACATTCGATATCTCATCAGGCAATTGATGATACAAGAAGTCGACGATTACACTTTTGACAAGTTGTTTATGATAACAACATGATTGTAATTGTAACGATCATTTTCTGCATTTTATCTTGCTTCAAATAACTTTTGTATATTTGTTTACGTTTGAATACGTTTGAAAATAACTTTTGTTTGGAAGAAACCGAGATGGAAAGTTCAGCTAATTTTTAAGGAATTGAAATTAAACATACATTTCGCAAGCAGTTTTGATTTTTCTCATATATTGTTTGTTTGATTATTTAGTACTGGCTAATATTTTATCAGCTATGTTCAAATTTTGCAGAAAGGGTACAAGAGTAGTTGCAGAGGCCCCTGGGGTAGAAAGGGTTAATGAGGATCACCTGCGAGCGAAGAAAATTTGGCAAACACGCCCCTTAGATTAGCTCAAAATTCCATTTCTGAACGTTTTCTCGGAGTCATTTCGACATGTTGAACGGTTGTCAAATATCCGACGAAAACCCAAATTTTCCGACGAGATCGCTGATCGGAAATTTCCGCCAATGCTGTGTAGTAGGATTATATGTCATCATTAACATACTTAATTATTATGCTAACCTCGCTTTTGTTTGTATATAACACTTTTGTTTAGTAATTCAGTCAGTGATTAACCTCAACACGAGTCGCTCGCTTTCTGTTTTCACTCTCGAACCAATTCGTTGACTACTCGAAGTGACAAGGGTTTTGGAGGAGGTCTAATCCCTGTTACACAGGAGGGGGGGGGGGTGGTTGAGAGATGCAAAACTATATTTTACCGACAGAAGCTCTTTTGTTACATTTGACATAAAATTATTTTGTTGAAAATGTAAATCTACCGCTGCATTCACATAATAGATATAATCATTTAAATAGTTCTATAGCTGCTAATATGACGTACACTAAAAGGTGTTTGAATTAGTTAAAAATAAATCTTCCTGTTTTTCCAATTTATGGAAATGTATCACTGAATTACTTGATAAATCCAAATAAAGTGATAGCAAAGACAGTCAGAAAGTCAAACCTGATGTTCCTACAGACTGCCAAATAATAACTGTCAAACTGTAGTATGTTTCCTTTACAACAGTGTACAGAATGAGAAGGAAAACAATGGGCAGCCCCCCCCCCTCCCCCAATATGAATTTCGTTCTGACGGCACTGTAATTCGTTGAATGCTAAAAGATGTTATCGTTTCAAGGAAATAGAAAGGGCTCTCTTAGAAGCCTTTCGTTGTATCTCTCTCTTGCCCTATTTGTGGAAGATCTTGATCATTTCTGCCCTGACATATAGATCTTCAATCCGCCTTTAAATCAGCTCAAATTATGTAGCGCTTTCTTGGACAACTTGATTTCACTAATGATTTCACCTATTTTTACAAATGCAAATCTATGCTTATGTATCTATTTTTCTAGCAATGAGGCTAATATTTTTTGAAACGCAAACGACACATACCTTGTGAATTTTTCCTGTGAATTTGCGGATCAAGCAGTCGGCGAAGAGCTATGGGATGTGTTGCCACGAAATAAGCATGGTTTATCAACAGGTGCCACGATGTAGAGATGCATTTTTTTCTGGGATCTGCGGTCGCCATAGTGAAATTGTTCTCAACGTATTGTTTTAGACATAAAGTTCTCACTGAAGGTGACATTTGTTTACCAAGGGATCTATTGAAATACTTTGAAATCAATCGAATTTGGTTTACGACTAGCTTGCAATGAGGTTTATGGACACCATCTTTCTTCGCCGTTTCATATACACATCAACTGTGTAAGCACGGAATTGAGACGAGAATGAGCAAGACGCCATCTTTAAACCGACTGATACCGATGAGCAGCAAGAAGTTAAAAATACCGGCGAAGTTCATATTTAAAATTGCCTTAGGAATATTCGCCATTGGACAAGTTGGCTGGATCTTCCTCGATTTTTATCACCTTACGCACGGTGGGTGTCTTGCACAGAATGAATAATGAAGACCATTCCCGAAGTCTTCAATGAAATGTCTTTGGCAAAAATTTGATGATTCATTCTCAGTGAGCGGTAGAAATGCCTGCAATGGCAAAAGCAGTATATATTTTCTTCAATTCGTTCTAGACAATTCGTCTGCGCAATCAAAGATTAGCATAAGAAATGCAAACCATTCGGATGTCTTCAGCTTGGACAGATTTGGTAGACCGATTTCAAGAGAAGAGGTGCAAATTTCAAGTGGGAATTACATAAGTGGCAAAAAATGTAAGTAATGTTTTATCAAAAATTTATTAGTTCTTTTCCACGACAAGATTCGGGGTTGGGAATAAACGAGAGCTGAAATGATTGAAATTCTACGCAAGGGGGCGGTCATAGAATATCAACTATAAGGGGGTGGAGGATTTTCCTCAGAATATTTTTGCAAGCTTGTGTAATACTGCTAATTTTAGGCCTTTCTCTCTAGTGCAAGGGCAGTGGCTATTGTCGGGCCTAGGGCCGGCTTTAGAATGGAGAAGTAGGGCGACTCCTTCCCTCCACTAGCCTGGGTGTTCACAGTTGGGGCTGTGAACTCTGATAGCATTTGCTATCCTACCCGTAGCCCCCCGTGTCAGGGTACGACAATGGCGGTTCTGGCTACCAACTCGACACCAGCTCCGGCACTCGGCAGTGATGTCTTCGTCAACTCGGCAACATCGCTGGCACCCGGCATGAATGCACTGTCAACTCGGCAACATCCATGGCAAAAAAGCAACAGAAGCATCATGCAGTTGTCTCAACTTTGTTGTGCCACTGGTCAACGTGATCTTCTGCCAAGGGACACTATCGTGCACCGTTTAGTGTCGTCATCGTAGGTGCAGCCTCACTCAAATAAAATGATGGAAGCAGATTTGAATTTAACCGACCAAGCTACCGCATCCGGGGCAACCGATGCGCCACAGGTCACGGCCGTGGTGAAAAAGAAGCGAAATCCGTTCAAATCACTCTATCTAAAGCTCGGTGCCTGGAATGTAAAAACAACAAATGACAGCGATGCTTCGATCAGACCAGAACGCGCGACAGCCATTATATGTAAAGAACTCGAAAAGTCGTCAATCGATATTTGTGCACTAAGTGAAGTTCGTCGACCTGGAACAGGGAACCTTGTGGAGAAAAGTCATACAATCTTTTGGAGTGGGAGTGACAAGAAAGAAGCTGGTGTTGGCTTTGCGATACGCAACAAACTTCTTATCCAATCCGATCTGAACCCAATCCCTATAAACGATCGTCTCTCAACACTGCGAGTATTGTTAAAAGATAACGATTATTTGACGCTCATCAGTGTGTATGGACCCACCATGCAAAGAAGTCAAGAGGAAAAAGAACAGTTTTATGAACAGTTAGGTGATTGCTTAGAGAATGCTAGAAACGACAGAATAATTGTGCTTGGTGATCTAAATGCCCGTGTTGGAAAAGATTGGTCATCTTGGCCCTCCATAATCGGTAAACATGGTATTGGAAATATGAACTCCAACGGTCTCATGTTGCTTGAATTTTGCGCCAGACACCAATTATCTGTCATGGGAACCATGTTTCAATTGAAAGACTCTTTAAAAACCACTTGGCAGCATCCACGATCAAAACATTACCACCAAATCGATCATGTACTTGCCAATCCTCGAGCAAAACAATTCATCAATGTCACCAAAATCGACCCAAATGCTGATTGTCTCACGGATCATAAGTTGTTAACGTCAAGCTGCAACTTCCGAATTCATCGTAGAGAGAAAGGGACAAAGCCTCCTAAAAAGTTCGACATCACATTGACGCCAGAGAAGAAGCAACGCCTGCAATCGTTTCTTGATGAGAATCTACCGAATTGTAGACACGACTGGGAAGAATTTAAAACGATTTTACAAGAAGCAGCAAAACACACCTTTGATCAAAAGAAAAAAGTAGCAAATGATTGGTTTGACGAACACGACGAAGAGATACAACGACTCCTGAAAGATAAACGCTTGAATCGGAACGGATTGCGTGAACGAATAAGACAACTGAAAAATCAATGGTTCTACGAAAGAGCTGTAGAAGCTGAACGATATGCCCAGTCCAAGAATCACCGAGAGTTTTATGCAACTGTCAACAAAGTCTATGGTCCTAGGAGCAAGTCGACTCACCCTATTCGTTCCAAAGACGGTGACCTTCTCACGTCATCCACCGATATAAAAAAGAGATGGGTGGAACACTTTGACGAACTCCTCAATCAACCTACTGATGTTGACGATAGCCTCATTGACGAAATTGAGCAGCTTCCCATTGATAACTCCCTCGACCTCCCATTAACAGAAGAGGAACTTGACACTGCACTAAAAAACACAAAGCTTGGTAAAAGCCCTGGTCCCGACGGCGTTCTTCCCGAAGTTCTCGTACACGGAGGAAATACACTGAAAGCTTTTCTCTTTGCCATAATCTCAATGTTTTGGATTACTGAGAACATGCCATCCGAAGTAACTGACCCAAACATCACTATTCTCTTTAAGAAAAGGGATCGAAGTCAATGCGGAAACTACCGTGGCATTTCCCTTCTAAGTGTTGTAGGAAAGTTGTTTGCTGACATTCTCCTGCAAAGGCTTAAACGTATAGCTGACAAAGTGTATCCCCAGTCCCAATCCGGCTACCGTGAGAACAGAAGTACCATCGACGGAATCTTTACTCTGAAACAACTGATGGAAAAAACCAGAGAGCAACGACAAAATATGTATATTGTTTTTGTCAACTTTACCAAGGCGTTTGATACCGTCAACAGAGACTTTTTGTTTAAAATCTTGGGAAAGCTCGGCTGTCCTCCAAAATTCATCAGACTTATTCAAAGCCTCTATTCCGAAGTTAATGCTCGTCTAATTGTAGATGGTGTCCTAACAGAACCGTTTGAATACAATAGTGGTGTAAAGCAAGGGTGCAAGCTAGCGCCCACCTTGTATGGCATCTACGCTGCTGTACTTCTCTTGCTCGCTTATGCAACCATTGGTCATCAATTCAGCGTAAAAATCAGATTTCGGTATGACGGTGATCTCTTCGATTTGAGTAGATTGAAAGCCAAAACGAAAACCTTTATCGATTTCATCAGAGA
Source organism: Rhopilema esculentum (assembly GCF_013076305.1). The sequence continues at coordinate 905,923 of NW_027020174.1, read as the reverse complement.
AGCACAATATGCTGACGATATTGCAATCTTCAGTGACTCGGCACTTGGACTACAGGTTCTATTAAACGCCTTTAATAACATGGCTAAACGAATGGGGCTTTCGATCAATATAAAGAAAACCGAGACAATGTCCATTGGTCCGGATGAGGAGTTTTTCATTGACGGTACACCAATCAAAAGCGTGAATCGTTTCAAATACCTTGGAAGCATTGTTACTAACGATTGCTCAATGAACACCGAGCTCATCACACGTATACAAGCTTTGTCTTCTGCGTATGGCAGGCTCCGTGAACGTCTATTCGACTCACATGACCTTACAATAGCGACAAAACTGAAAGTGTCTGCTCAGTGTTTAACACCACTTCTCACGTATGGTTCTGAAACCTGGACACTGTATCGACACCACATCAATCAGCTTCGCACAGTCCAGCAACGGCATTTGAGGAAGATTCTCCGAATAAAATGGAGTGACTTTGTAAGCAATGAAGAAGTACTACGTCGAGCAGATGTTGACGATATAGAAATAACACTCATTAAAAATCGTCTACGTTGGCTTGGTCATGTGTCAAGAATGAACGACAATCGTCCCGTTAAAGCTCTTATGCAGGGGCGGATCTAGGATTTTTGGTGACTATAGCTCAAATCTTTTGGGATCGGGACCACGCCCTCCTTGCTTGTGGGACACGCCCATTATATGGGCAAATGATATAACCATGTGTGTTTATAGTTGCTTCGTATTCATCAATATTCCTTCGAACATCCTTTTTTTATTTCCAGGGACGCCAGAGAAGGGGGTGTGGGGGTACAACCGCCCCTGTTGCCCTTTGGCAGAAGTGGCAAGGGTTGTTTTTAATAAAGTTCCCTTGAAACTAGCCAATTGTAGTAATCAGAGAGATTCATATAAAATTCTGAACTTCTCAAAACATGTAAAATAGTTCTATATGCCGAAAGTTAGCCAATGTTGAAGATACCTACAGAAGATCGAAATAAAATTGCAGTTGCGTGTGAATTTTTAGAAGCTGAGAATTATCTTTCAAAAGCCCTTTTACTCAAGCCTGCCCCCCCCTCTCGCCGCTTGGTCGTTCCGCCGTCCCTGTCTATTCCCTAGTAGGTCCTTGCCTTTGAAGCTACATTACAGGGGACCCAGGATGTGAAAACGAGCTATAGTCCACTGTTGCTTTACAGGGGACAGAGAGCGGAGAAGTAACGTGGATACTCATATCCTATTGGTTAAAAGGCCATTTTCAAACCTGACTATAGCTTCACTTTAGCTCGCGCCAAAAATTATAGTACGGGTTTCATTGTCTTCGATGCCTTTTCCAGAGCAAATTCCCAGACCGACTATAGCTCGGAATATCCACTGTAGCTCAATTCTGGTTGGTTACTGTCAACAAAGAACGAAACTTCTGATTCGTCTAAGTTTTAATATTAGACCATTCTGCGCTCAGTGTTTTATATTTTATCTGGAGAGGCATTGTGATGACACATTGCCAGCATTGCATGTTTGTTAATCGCATTTGATAACCTATACCGCTGCTTTCAAATGTTGATAGTAAACACTTGTGGGCATAAACATGTTTTTAGGGACTGCAAGGAAACTTTGTATTTCGAAAATCAAATCCTGAGAATTTGACTATAGCTCGAGCTACAGTTGCTATAGTCTGGATCCGCTCCTGCTTATGTATGGTCAGCTCGACAAAGGCACTCGTTCTGTTGGTCGACCGAAACTACGATATAAAGATACGTGCAAAAGCGTTCTTAAATCTGGAAGAATCTTAGGCCAATGGCAAGAACTGGTTGTTGATCGTCAACTATGGAGACGAACCATTGCAAATGTCTGTCAAAATGTGAATGCAAATCGAATTGCGATCTATGAAAGACGAAAAGAGCACCGAGCTCGAAAGAAAGTTATAAGTGGAAATTTAGGTTAAAATAAAATTTGTTTTTTGATTTAGTATTTCTAGTGTATTGCCCGTGTCGGGCTCTAGGCGTATTATTATTATTATTATTATCTCTAGTGCATTCGTTTGATTTTCCTTACCTAATCACTCTTGTTTATCTGTAACTTTTCTTGCTCGTTCCGCATTTTTCTATCACGTGTATTAGGATAATCTTTGTATTATTATGAGTAACTTCATACCTACGTCAATTATCAGCATGTTAAGTAGATCGCCATAGCAACCCAGTATTTTAGGATATCGCGCTACCCCACCCCGCTCATTACTAAGTAGATTACTTCCTTTCACCGTTTCATTTACGTATGTCTATTGTTTTTAGTTCAGTATATATGGGGGCCTCGTACCTCATCTTAGGCAGTAAGAATTATGGAAAAATAGCAGCAAGAGAAAGCAGTTTAGGCATGCACCGTTTTAGGGGCAAGATGCTTGTGAAAGATCTTGTCGCCTTCGTCGTTTTGAGATATTTATAGGAGATTTATCAGTTTTGGAAGACCTCTGGGATAGTTCTTGTGAAAGATTATGCTCATCTTGTGAAAGATTGTTAGCATGCAAGTTATGTAGCTGCCGGGACGATTTTATCGAAAGAAAAAAAGGAAAGATTTAACCGATTTACGTCGCATCATTTATTGGCCATCCTCTGCTTTTTAAAGGTCCTGAGAATCAATCGATTTAAGCAACATTTTACACTTGCAGCCTATAAAACCCTAAAAGTAATGTTTGTGCTGGTAATTGAAGCTATTATATAGTTTTTCAAAATTCAATGTACTGTTATACTGTTGATTCAGATTGTTAAAAAACAAGGTTGCTTTTTGTGCTGATTCTGCCTCGTTGATTCTACCACTTTAATTGAACTATGGTTCAGAACATAAAGGGTTTGATCGCACTGCATGCCAAGCATTCCTCTCTTGATAGAAGGCTGAGATTTTCAAAGAGACAGAAATGCTTATCTCTGTAGAAATTTCGTGATAGATAGAGGGGGGTTCGTTATGGAGCGGATTCAGGCAGCATTCGGCAGAACCAGCCTGTTCAGCCGAGTCACTAGCCCGCCTCCAACTCATATAAAACTATTTACAACGTATATTTACCAGCATAGCGTGATTTTCGAACTTCCACTGTAAAGACCTTACTCGCGAACAGGGGCGCCTACACAGGGGGCTGGAGGGACAGCTGCCCTCTTTGAAAAGGGGCAGAGAAGACTAGAAGTGCCCTGAAATATAAGAAAACACTAAAGGATAGTATCGATAATGACCACTTGATGTTAATATCTATTAAAAAATATTAGAAAGATGTTAACACCAGCACAAAAACGCAAAGGATAAAAAGTTTGTCTGTGACAAGGTCAACCACAAGAGAGAGAGCGACAAAGATAGTAGATGATAAACAAACGATGTGTTCCCTCATAAGTACTCCAGGAACCTAAGGAGGATAAATCGGTATAAAAACTTAGCGGACATCAAAATTTTACAACCAGTCCATTCATAACAGCCATGATTTTTTAAAAAACCAAACATTGTGAATAGTGACAAGGCTATTTAATACCCATTTTTATGTATAGATAATTTTGTCGACATTTTCTTTATGTTTAGAATCTTTGGTGGTGTTATAGAGCTAAATTTAGGAATTTCACTTGGCTTTTTTGTATACGATACGTAGGTATTTTGTATGTTATATAGATTATTAGGATATCCCCCTTGTGCACGCGAGAGATGATCCGAAGACTGAAACTTCAAAGAATGCCGGTTTCTTGCGAGCGGCTATACTTTTTTGAAAAAAAACATTCTAGTCTAAAGTAGACTTTCCCAAAGTCATTTTTTTTAAATCCGTAAGGAATTCGTACTACTGCGAGAGCATATCTAAATTGCGGAGGAGACGATTCCACACCTACTCCCCATATCAGCGATACCTACTTCCAAATGGCCTCAAGGGAATGTGGAGGTGGAAAGATTCAATCAGCTATTTCGAAAAGCATTGAAACTGCTACAATTGAAGGAAAGATGTGGCAGCAAGAATAAAATCGTTTTTTGTTGCAATACCGCGCCATGCCACACAGTAGAGCCAAAGTATCTCCTGCGGAGTTACTGTACAACAGAGCAGTTCAAGGAATGTTACCTTCGCTGAAAAACACAACGTTATTAATGGACACAAAGAAGAATGAACTTTCAAGTCAGGCATATAACAAACTTTACGCAGACAAAATACGAAGTTAGGGGTCGGGAGCACAGGCGATTCCTTTGCTTAAAAAGATTGGGCGTGTGACATCTTGTTTTATTTGTACCTAACTGAAAGAAAGTTGTGTACTTTGAGTCGTCGATACGACCTTACCCTTTAAGTATCTTCTTCAGACTACGATGCAAATTAAATGGCGTTTTGACTTTGAATCTACGAGAATTGTGATTTAACGTAGCGCAGGAATACTAATCTTTCTATTGCTTCTTTTTTGCAGATTTTATGACGATTGGCATATCAACAATTGAGCGCAAAAAGGACGGTAAACGATATAGCTATCTATCTAGGACGCTGAACAGTTTGATTTCGAAAATGCCAACAGCAGCAAAAATGGAAGTGGTCATTGTGATATTGTGTGCAAACAGAGATTCGGACGCTAACCAAAGAACCTACAAAGAACTTCAAAATACTTTCCACGAGCTCATTGTCAAAGGATTTCTACAAGTCATAGTCGCACCCGAGCGGTTCTATCGCAGTTTGGAAAACCTGCCAAAAACATTTAATGATTCTTCATTGCGAATGAAATGGCGGAGCAAGCAGTCGCTTGATTACGCTTTCTTGTTGTATTACTGCCATGGCCTAGGCGAATATCATCTCCAAATCGAGGACGATGTTGACATCGAGGCGGGGTACTACGAGAAGCTCAAAAGCGACATTGTTACAACCAAAGTACCATGGGCAATATATCAGTATTATAAAATGGGATTCATCGGAAAGCTCTTCAAGTCTCAATACTTGCAGTTAATTGCAAACATTTTTAGGATATATTACTTCGAAATGCCTTTGGACCTTTTATACATTCAGCCATTCATCCTTTCTAATCTTAAAAACAGGCAAAAAATTGCAAGTAAATTTTTGTTCCATCATATTGGGAAACAGTCTTCATCCCAAAATTCCGACATCTATTAAAGTACAGAAAAGTATTGCCAAATTTACTGATATTTACACTTAGGCCCCTAAAATGCTTTCAAAGTCGACTGACACACTTTTCAGCATCTTAACTCGTGTACTAGGTTTATAGACTTTGCTTTTTTGTAATTTAATTTGCATAAAAGGCGTTCTCGTTTTGTAAACTATAGTCTTTTTCGCTTATGCGCCCGCCCAGTTTCTTTTGTCTTGAATATGCACATCTCGCTGTTCTTATTCGCTCCAATTCAAACTTTTTACCTCTTTAGTGATGATGCATCTTAATTGATTTCATACGACTGTTTCGGATCTTGGACTATGGTCGTTTTTAAAAATTGACTGAAGAATGCAAACAAATAGAAGCTAGAAGGTCTAGGGGCAAAAATCAGTATTCTTACCCCTTTGCCCTTCCTCAAATATTTTTTCAAATTTTGAAATAAAATGCAGAAGATTTTCCGCTAAACCCGCTACTCCAAACAAAACTCAATAATTTTATATAAATTGTTTGAATGGCCTAAACACAAAACAAATAATCGAAAATCGATGCTTTTTGAAAATCTCCACCGAAGTCTTTTTTAATTTTCTAATTTCATTTCCCATATCCATGTTAAGTGTTTACGCAAGAAGAAACATGTTTATGGAAGCCCTAGCACATCATAACTCCATCATTCCTTTATCAATAATTGCAGAGAAAGTAACTTAAACACACGTAATAGTGATAAAAAACAATTACTGCACACGTGTCATTCTTCTCCACATTGCCCAACTTTGCTACATGTACGAACATTCAATTGTCACTAGTTTTCGTCTTGAAACCGAATCAGCAAAAATAAGGAAACTTAATACTTCGCAAAAGTTTTAGTCTGTTTTTGCTCAATTTGGGTCTCAAAAGGTCAAATTTTTTGCTACCAATTGAATTTGATAGTAATAATGATTATAATAATATTGATGATAATGTAATATGTTATTATTTACAGGTTTACTTGGACAGCTAACGTAGGCTGTTATAATCAAAAACCTGTATCCAACGTAAAGAAGTGAAATCTATTACTAAATTTTAAAAAAGTTCTTATAAAATGGTTTTGAAAAAAGCAAACATTTCACAACAAGCTCTTTTGCTTTTTCAAAACATTTTAAAGTTTTGTACCACCAAGAAATTGTTTCTTATAAATTAAAATCAAAGCCATTACATCTTTGTTCTTGAAATCTCACAACTAAATTTTCATTTTCAGAACAGATTGCTATCTATCTTTCATTGTACACCTTGACTAACTAACAGCTTTTGAGCGGCTTCTGTTCCTATGCACCACAAGCAGGGCCGTCGGGAGGCAAGCCTTGTTCAGAGGGTGTCGTCTACGAAATTTACTTGATTAAAAAT
>NW_027020174.1:706211-899355 GCF_013076305.1 Rhopilema esculentum | reverse complement strand
GTAAACAATTCTGCAGGGTGGATGGCACCTCCTCTGATGTGAGGGGAATAAATTGTGGAGTTCCCCAAGGCTCTTGTCTTGGTCCACTCTTGTTCCTGATTTACATCAATGATTTGCCTTTTTCCTTGCAAAAATCTCATGTCAGCATGTATGCTGATGACACGGCCATTTCCCTCTCTTCAAAAAGTATTGGTGACCTTCAAAATGACCTAAACTTAGATCTTTTGAAACTACAGGATTGGTTGCATGCAAATAAACTTTCCTTGAACGTAGTGAAAACGCAGTCACTTGTTATAGGCTCTGGTCCAAACATCCGTAAGATCGAAAGCCAGCCTGATGCTCCACCATCTTTTTCTTTTTCAATAGGTGATCAGAACATTGAAATGATCACCAACACAAGATACTTAGGTGTTCAGATAGACAGTAAGCTCAACTGGGACAAGCATATCGATACTATCAAGACCAAGGCTAATCGAGCCCTTGGACTTATTAAGTATTCTAAGAAATATCTTCCATCTGACATCCTCAACAAAATGTATAGAGGAATTGTTGAGCCCCATTTGAGCTACTGTTGTTCCGTTTGGGGCTGCTGTAATGAATCAAAGCTTGATGTGTTGCAAAAAATCCAAAATAGAGCTGCCAGAATTGTAACTAGCAGCCCATACGATGCGTCTGCTGCTCCGATAATTCAGAATCTTGGCTGGTTAACCATCAGAAATCTTGTAAGAAAGGAGACAACTTACAAATCTCTAAATATGCTTGCACCAGACTACTTGAGAAAATTATTCGAAAAATGTTCGGATGATAGAGAACGGTTTCTGCGTTCATCAGAAACTGATCTTAAGATACCGCTGCTAAAAACAATAAATGGCCGATAGGCTTTTTCTTATCGCGGTCCAAAACTGTGGAATAATCTAGAAAGGTCTACCAAATTGGCCCCCTCCCTGAAAACCTTCAAAGAACAACTAAAGTCGGGGACAACTTTTATTTCATCTTTACGTTCACTTTTTATAGCTTTAGTATTATTAAATATTGTAAATTAGGTTTGATTGGTAAATTTCTTTTGTTACTAGTATTTTAACATAGTTATTAGCTCTTATTTTAATCTTTTAAACAGGTCAGGTTGAAAAACATATGTATGAACCTTTAACCTGTATAAATATTATAAAATGAAAAAAATGAGGGAGCGGTCATAAAATATCAACTATATGGGGGTGGAGGATTTTCCAAAAATTTAACAAAGTAATTAATAGCCCATTCTATATTCCTATTTTATCTTTGTGGCCCAATAGCAAACTCAGAATATTTTTGCAAGCTTGCAGCCTATAAAACCCTAAAAGTAATGTTTGTGCTGGTAATTGAAGCTATTATATAGTTTTTCAAAATTCAATGTACTGTTATACTGTTGATTCAGATTGTTAAAAAACAAGGTTGCTTTTTGTGCTGATTCTGCCTCGTTGATTCTACCACTTTAATTGAACTATGGTTCAGAACATAAAGGGTTTGATCGCACTGCATGCCAAGCATTCCTCTCTTGATAGAAGGCTGGAATTTTCAAAGAGACAGAAATGCTTATCTCTGTAGAAATTTCGTGATAGATAGAGGGGGTTCGGTATGGAGCGGGTTCAGGCAGGATTCAGCGGAACCAGCCTGTGCAGCCGAGTCACTAGCCCGCCTCCAACTCATATAAAACTATTTACAACGTATATTTACCAGCATAGCGTGTTAAAGACCTTACTCGCGAACAGGGGCGCCTACACAGGGGGCTGGAGGGACAGCTGCCCTCTTTGAAGAGGGGCAGAGAAGACTAGAAGTGCCCTGAAATATAAGAAAACACTATAGGATAGTATCGATAATGACCACTTGATGTTAATATCTATTAAAAAATATTAGAAAGATGTTAACACCAGCACAAAAACGCAAAGGATAAAAAGTTTGTCTGTGACAAGGTCAACCACAAGAGAGAGAGCGACAAAGATAGTAGATGATAAACAAACGATGTGTTCCCTCATAAGTACTCCAGGAACCTAAGGAGGATAAATCGGTATAAAAACTTAGCGGACATCAAAATTTTACAACCAGTCCATTCATAACAGCCATGATTTTTTATAAAACCAAACATTGTGAATAGTGACAAGGCTATTTAATACCCATTTTTATGTATAGATAATTTTGTCGACATTTTCTTTATGTTTAGAATCTTTGGTGGTGTTATAGAGCTAAATTTAGGAATTTCACTTGGTTTTTTGTATACGATACGTAGGTATTTTGTATGTTATATAGATTATTAGGATATCCCCCTTGTGCACGCGAGAGATGATCCCAAGACTGAAACTTCAAAGAATGCCGGTTTCTTGCGAGCGGCTATACTTTTTTGAAAAAAAAACATTCTAGTCTAAAGTAGACTTTCCCAAAGTCTATTTTTTGTTAAATCCGTAAGGAATTCGTACTACTGCGAGAGCATATCTAAATTGCGGAGGAGACGATTCCACACCTACTCCCGATATCAGCGATACCTACTTCCAAATGGCCTCAAGGGAATGTGGAGGTGGAAAGATTCAATCAGCTATTTCGAAAAGCATTGAAACTGCTACAATTGAAGGAAAGATGTGGCAGCAAGAATAAAATCGTTTTTTGTTGCAATACCGCGCCATGCCACACAGTAGAGCCAAAGTATCTCCTGCGGAGTTACTGTACAACAGAGCAGTTCAAGGAATGTTACCTTCGCTGAAAAACACAACGTTATTAATGGACACAAAGAAGAATGAACTTTCAAGTCAGGCATATAACAAACTTTACGCAGACAAAATACGAAGTTAGGGGTCGGGAGCACAGGCGATTCCTTTGCTTAAAAAGATTGGGCGTGTGACATCTTGTTTTATTTGTACCTAACTGAAAGAAAGTTGTGTACTTTGAGTCGTCGATACGACCTTACCCTTTAAGGATCTTCTTCAGACTACGATGCAAATTAAATGGCGTTTTGACTTTGAATCTACGAGAATTGTGATTTAACGTAGCGCAGGAATGCTAATCTTTCTATTGCTTCTTTTTTGCAGATTTTATGACGATTGGCATATCAACAATTGAGCGCAAAAAGGACGGTAAACGATATAGCTATCTATCTAGGACGCTGAACAGTTTGATTTCGAAAATGCCAACAGCAGCAAAAATGGAAGTGGTCATTGTGATATTGTGTGCAAACAGAGATTCGGACGCTAACGAAAGAACCTACAAAGAAATTCAAAATACTTTCCACGAGCTCATTGTCAAAGGATTTCTACAAGTCATAGTCGCACCCGAGCGGTTCTATCGCAGTTTGGAAAACCTGCCAAAAACATTTAATGATTCTTCATTGCGAATGAAATGGCGGAGCAAGCAGTCGCTTGATTACGCTTTCTTGTTGTATTACTGCCATGGCCTAGGCGAATATCATCTCCAAATCGAGGACGATGTTGACATCGAGGCGGGGTACTACGAGAAGCTCAAAAGCGACATTGTTACAACCAAAGTACCATGGGCAATATATCAGTATTATAAAATGGGATTCATTGGAAAGCTCTTCAAGTCTCAATACTTGCAGTTAATTGCAAACATTTTTAGGATATATTACTTCGAAATGCCTTTGGACCTTTTATACATTCAGCCATTCATCCTTTCTAATCTTAAAAACAGGCAAAAAATTGCAAGTAAATTTTTGTTCCATCATATTGGGAAACAGTCTTCATCCCAAAATTCCGACATCTATTAAAGTACAGAAAAGTATTGCTAAATTTACTGATATTTACATTTAGGCCCCTAAAATGCTTTCAAAGTCGACTGACACACTTTTCAGCATCTTAACTCATGTACTAGGTTTATAGACTTTGCTTTTTTGTAATTTAATTTGCATAAAAGGCGTTCTCGTTTTGTAAACTATAGTCTTTTTCGCTTATGCGCCCGCCCAGTTTCTTTTGCCTTGAATATGCACATCTCGCTGTTCTTATTCGCTCCAATTCAAACTTTTTACCTCTTTAGTGATGATCATCTTAATTGATTTCATACGACTGTTTCGGATCTTGGACTATGGTCGTTTTTAGAAATTGACTGAAGAATGCAAACAAATAGAAGCTAGAAGGTCTAGGGGCAAAAATCAGTATTCTTACCCCCTTGCCCTTCCTCAAATATTTTTTCAAATTTTGAAATAAAATGCAGAAGATTTTCCGCTAAACCTGCTACTCCAAACAAAACTCAATAATTTTATATAAATTGTTTGAATGGCCTAAACACAAAACAAATAATCGAAAATCGATGCTTTTTGAAAATCTCCACCGCAGTCTTTTTTAATTTTCTAATTTCATTTCCAATATCCATGTTAAGTGTTTACGCAAGAAGAAACATGTTTATGGAAGCCCTAGCACATCATAACTCCATCATTCCTTTATCACTAATTGCAGAGAAAGTAACTTTAACACACGTAATAGTAATAAAAATCAATTACTGCACACGTGTCATTCTTCTCCACATTGCCCAACTTTGCTACATGTACGAGCATTCAATTGTCACTAGGTTTTGTCTTGAAACCGAATCAGCAAAAATAAGGAAACTTAATACTTCGCAAAAATTGAAGTTTCAATCTGTTTTTGCTCAATTTGGGTCTCAAAAGGTCAAATTTTTTGCTACCAATTGAATTTGATAGTAATAATGATTATAATAATATTGATAATAATGTAATATGTTATTATTTACAGGTTTACTTGGACAGCTAACGTAGGCTGTTATACATCAAAAACCCGTGTCCAACGTAAAGAAGTGAAAACTATTAACTTAGATTTTTAAACGGTTTCTTATAAAATGGTTTTGAAAAAAGCAAACATTTCACAACAAGCTCTTTTGCTTTTTTCAAAACATTTTAAAGTTTTGTACCACCAAGAAATTGTTTCTTATAAATTAAAATCAAAGCCATTACATCTTTGTTCTTGAATCTCACAACTAAATTTTCATTTTTCAGAACAGGTTGCTATCTATCTTTCATTTGTACACCTTGATAACTAACAGCTTTTTGAGCGGTTCTTATGCACCACATGCAGGGCCGTCGGGAGGCAAGCCTTGTTCAGAGGGTGTCGTCTACGAATTTACTTGATTAAAAATATTTACCTGAAATTCTTCAGTTGGAGACACGAACCTCTGCAATACATTTTGTCAACCTAACTGTGTGGTATAAAATTCGAAACTTCAATTTATATGAAAATAAGGGACTTTCCTAAGACTCTTGTCATATCTGTATGTCGGGACGGACAACAAAGAGTTACTACAGAAAATTTTTGAATTTTGATGCTTCCAGTTCCCTGGAAAATGCACTCTTTTAAGAACATTTTACTAAGCAAATTTGAAAATTCGTATGCTTGTTTGCATAATGACGCAATTATTTAATATTCAGACTCCAGCTTGCAAGAAAATCACTGTAAGAATTGTTCTCAAATGTTTTTTAAATGGCTTGTGAAAAATCAATTATCTTCAAAGTTCTACGAAAGTTTTGTTTTCAGACGAACTACTATGACCATTTATCCCCTCTCCCCTGCCCAGGGCTTATGATCAGTCAAGGTGCCAGGCCATAGACTCTAGGGGGAGGGGGAAAACAGAAACTGTCAGGCCACGCCTATTTACTGCTAGAAAATGCCCTTTTATCTGAAAAGAACGCCCATGACAAACTTTTGTTCCGAGAAGGCAAATTCAAAATCACAAAGGATGCGTTGCCTAAGTTTCCCCCCATTTTTTCACAAAACAATAGAGCTTTTTCAAAATCTTTTGTTATGGGCGTTAAATTTTCGCTTACCTCCCCCCCCCCCATATCTTCCAGCCTGTGTCGTAGCCCATGGACAAGTTAGTTTTATCTGATAGCAAATTTCTTAACTGGTTGATTGGATTTTGCGTACGAAGAGGTTAGGTGCACCCCAAAAGAAGTTCATTTTCAAAGCTGCTGTCAGTTATTGCCAGACAAGTGTACCATATCATATCCAAAAATTCACAAAGAACTGGTGGTATATATAGCAAAACTGTCACAAAGATTTTTCAAATGGAACTTATCCAAAGTGATGTTTTACGGAAAACTGTCATAGAGAATAGCTGTTCCCAATAAGTTATGGAGAAATAGATTCATTTCAGTCCGGACTACTACAACTACAGGGCTCTATAATGTTGATAACAGGCGCGGATCTAGACCGGTTGCACAGGTTTCAAAAAACCGGTCAAGTTTTAAGAACTATGTTTCTCTGTAAATCTTGAATTTTTGATCCAAAATTTCAATTGCAACAATTGCTGCATTTTTTCCTGACTCACCATGGTTCTTCTGTTTACATAATGAATTGAATTCCCACAAGGTTCCGACAAGAGTTCCCAGCTTCCTTATTCATCTTTTTTCCCAAAGTATCCGAGGAATTCAAAATCGAGGAAATCGGTCGCCACTCGAAGTGACAGTTTGGAGTATGCTATCTATGCGACAATATTGAAACCGGTGGCTATTGTTTTCTGAAAACCTGTGAAAACCAGTGCCCATATGTTCCCCTTATGCGAAAAAAACCGGTGACTAAAAAGCATATTTGCACCTAAAGCACCTAGACTTTCTTTCTCGGAAAAATTCATGAAAATTAGAATTGAAGTTTGCAAGAAGAGGATCAAAGGCCATGCTGAGCGGAGTAAAATTGTGACATTTTAGAAAGTGTGGGCAAATAAATCACTTTTAAAAGTTGCTAACCTCATTATTTGACCATAGCTCACCCGGATTTTGACAAATTTAACTAATTTTGCGTATATGGGAGTATTTTCTGGTGCTCTTTTCTTTTATATGGTCAAAATTCTAAAATTCTAAAAATAGCTTTTTGTGACGTCACATTTGTGACGTTGTAACGGGGTAAAGAACCCGAAACCAGTCAAAATTTTGGTTAGATCCTTGTCTGTGATGTATCAAATATGACATCGGGTCATGCATGAGAATTATTTATTTCTGCGTGTGGCTAAGATATGGTTATCGTCATGTTGTTGTAGGAATCTACGAATAATCCAATTCAATGTCTTGGCTCAATGAAAAAGGCGCCAAAACAGATTGTGTTCAAAGATGGCGGACGATCATCAGATCTGGACACCTCTCGTGGATAAAGATATTAAGGTTGCAATAAGACGAGACGGAGGTCAGAGGTACTGCAATTAAACTTCACGAATATCTTTAAATTTATCATGCAAGTTATCCCCAGTTTTTATTTATTGTGGATTGGCGGTAAGAGGCTAATTGCAATGTTAAAAATGATAGAACATGTTTGTAATTTTTTGAAGTTCATGTTATTGCCGCTTTGAGTTACGCGAAGGCTAGAAATGTGGATTTTACGTAACCGTAGCTTGAAGTATATTTCAAGACCACGATAAAACGATATTGGTTCTGTTGACACCTGTGCAAAACACAAACGACCTAAGCTTTGGGTTGGTTATCTCATTAGCTAATGTTTGTGTGCCGAATTAAAACCATATCCAAAACGAACAGGTTCACTTTCCCCCCTCTTTTTTGTCATGTTTCTTTGCATATTTGAAAGATACAGCCCAAATAGACCAACAATTCTGCCAATGGGATGTGTTGAAAAATGTTACTTCCAAAGTAAAGAATATCAATCCTTTTCTCTCTTGTTTATGAATAACTACAAGAAGCAAATTACATGTGGTACTTGATGAATTTTAGGACAAACCCAAATCAAATCAAAGTCCCATAATACCACACCCAGTCTCAAGAGGGCATCCTTGTTTTTGGAAATGAAAATCAGGTGTGCACAGGACAAACTCTGCAACCAGCTTGCAAAAACACGGTCCGCTATAGGATGCAATCCGTGAAATCCCTACATCATTTGTAGGCCATGACAGTTGTGTGCTAATCATTTTACATTGTCTTTGCAAATAAAGAAGAAGTTTTGACCCATTGGCCCAAGAATAATAATAATACTGCTATAACTACAACAAGCATAACGATGCTGCTATAACCACTCCAAGATTATTTTCGTCTGATGGAATGCGCCCTGGAGTTCAGTAAAGTAGTTTCACATTCAGCTGCATACATATACCAAACATAAAATATTATATAATGGTATATATATTTTCAACATTGAAATGCACAAAGATAAAAATGGCATTATCACCAAGCATCGTTTTTCAATAACTATTGCTATTCTTTATTTAGATGCTTTTCTAAAATATTCTTCAAAATGTGTAATAAAACTTTGGCCAATCCTTATAATAATAGAACTATGAATGGGGATTATTTGGAATAAACATCTAGTGCAGTAGTTGGCTATACTTCAGTTTTGCAGTTTGAAAATAACATTAGAAATGATTTAATGCCAAAACAGATTTGTCTTCTTTAAGGTGCTTTAGGGTACAAACCTTTTAGCCAATGATTTGTTATATAATGTTTGATATGCAAGTGTACTCCTAGCTTATGCAATGTTTTATTTTCCAGGCATGCAAAATTGAAAATTTTTGTTGGTGTTTGCCAGTCATCTTCTTTAACAAATAAAAAGGTAACTTTGTAAATGATCAATTTTCTACAAGGTTTCCATTTAGGGCAAGTTCAGGGGAGTGTTTCACTGTGCTTTTCTATGTAGGTGTATTCCTATTGTAATTGCAAAGTTGTTAATTTTTTATCAAAAGAGGAGTTTAAATGAATATGCTGCAATGATTATGTTGGCTTAAGGGTATCCAAAGTGTGGCATCAGAAAACATATATACTGTTTGTCTTTTGACTACATAACCTAAGAACCAACTAAATCTGCGTAATCAGTTCAGCCATTTAAAACAATCGAGCATCAAAACTGATTTGTTACCCATGTCATAGGTTTATTCTCCTATCACATCATATTTGCAGTCGTGATAGGAATATTATATGTATTTTTAAATTACCATATTTCCTCTTAAGAATGTTGCAGCGTTTATTACAAAATCCAACTTTTGAATGCAGCATTTAATAATGGGTGGCATTTAATACAAAATGAAAAGTTTGCCAAATGAAAAATGACAAGAAAAGTTCGATTAACAAAGATTAAAACAGACTTTAAATAATGTTTTCCTTTTCCCTAACACATTATAAAGATTGTGTTGAATTATTTTAAAAAGTTTACAAAAGATATAAGTGTCAAGGAATGTCAATGTCTCTCTCATCTCTATGACATAACAACTTTCATGCCTTTCCAAAAGTATGCGTATGAATTATTTGTTACTTGTTTGGCATGTTTCAATGAACGCATTTAAAAGGGGTGGGGCATTTATCAGAGGGTGTTGTATATCTGAGGGAGGCCTCTGTTACAAATGGTTGGCTGAAGGTGCGGCGCTTAATAGAGGGTGGCGTTTATAAGAGGGCAGCATTCATTAGAGAAAATATGGTACTTTATAAACCCATCTCTCAAATATTTATTTATCTTGAGTAGAAATGTTTTGAATGCTTCCGATAATATTCTTATTGGCTTAAAACATTTCTTTTTACAGGAACTCCACATAAGATTAACAGATGAAAGTGATCCATTTTTTCTGCAATTCCTTTATCTTGGTGAAGAAGATTTTCACAGGTAAGGTTACAAAGTTGGAAAGCATATATTCAGAGTTTTTGTCTCTCACTTGCAAATGGAGGTCAACACATATTTTGAAAAAAGAAGAAACAACTATTCTTTTAAATTCTGTCTGACAACAAAGTTACCAGTACATTATTTGCATATATGCATGCTGTACAGTGTCTGTTTTGTCACAATTGTCCCTGTTATCAGGTATGACAATAGCATGGACATACATTTCAATTGCTAAGTCTGAGCCCAGGAAGTTCCATTGGATAGTTCAGCATGGAATTTGGTTTTTGGGATTTTGGGTTTTTGGGATTTTGGGTTTTTGGGATAATTGGGTCAAATTAAACTGTAGACTGCAAAATACATAATCCAACCATTATCAGTAAAAGTTGAAATAAATTGATTTTATGATTTATGGGTCAGGATTATTCCATCTGTTCGTATTTGTGGTAGAAATCATATAAATTTTTTTCACCTCACCAGTGTTGAATATTTTTTTCAACAGTTTGAAATCTCAACAAGGATTACTGGTGGATTTCTCAGCATTCCCCCAAAAGTTTGTGGATTTGATTGACCTTTGCAGTAAAGAAGAGCAATCTCAAAATCCAAGGTAGAGTTTAGAATCACTAAGTTTGTTTGTTACCAGTTTGAAATCTGTTGTCTCATAGAGTATCAAATGATTGATGATGACCAAAATGGAACATGAATTTATCTCCAATATCGATTTCAAAAAAGTTAGCCAAAAATAGACTCAAGGTGTGCTGCAGAATTTTTTGTAAAGTCAGTTTTGAAATTGGTTTTTGATTAATTTGAGATTTTTGTAGTTGTTGTAGTTTGACCTAACTACAGTGCTCTCGATCTGTGCGAACTTTTGTTCAAAATCTATTTTATTTCCTTGCTATATTTTGAGCTCAAATTATATTCTTTATTATTCCTTTGTGAAACATTGCTTCCTTTCATTTAAGGCAGTTAGTTTAACATTTTCTAATCAACCTTTTTTCAGATTTTTACTGCAATTTAATATAACTGGGTCAAATTTCAATGGAAATGGACAATTGGATGTTGTTGAAACAAACCCATTCAAGCATCTCATTCATTTGTCATTAAAGTTTTTACCTGGAAATGACGAAGAGGTGAAAAAGTATCTTGCAAGCTGCATCAAAATTTTAAAGGTAAATTCTCTGTTTAATACAAACATTGGTGGTGCCCAAATGTCTTGTCACCAAACAATTTAATATCACTGTGACCATTTTCAATAAGATTATTTATGTAAACAAGAAAAAGAGAGGACAGAGAATTGAGCCTTGAGGAACGCCTGAAGAAACCATCTTCTATTTCGCGTTTCTACCATGAAGTAAAGCACGCTGTCTACGATTTTATAGAAAACTGCGCAGAAGACCAAGAAGCATTCCGGAAATTCCGCAGATTTCAAGTTTGTGAAGTAGCCCATCATGCCAACCTCTTTCAAATGCTTTTGACAGATCAAGGAATCAGCTTGAGTTTCTTTGCTGGGAACCTCATCGAATGCAACATAAATTTTATGCGTTATCAGTAAAAGTTGGTTGATAGAAGAATCCCCAGGAAAACCCGATTGGTGTAGTGTTAGCATTTGATTATTGCACAAATTTCGATAGATTTTGTCAAAAATTACTTTTTCAAAAATCTTTCCACAGATGGGCAATAGTGATATTGGGCGATGATTCTTTTCATTTTGCCTACTACCCTTTTTGTGAATTGGAAAGATATTTACTCTTTTCCAGCTGGAAGGGTAGACCCCATTCAAGGCATTTTTTAAAAATCAAAGACAATGGTTCGACAAGACAGTCATCGCAGATTTTTATCATGGCAACATAGATGTTACCGCATCCATGAGCTTTATTGCTATCCAATGAGCGAATTAACCGCAATATTTTCTCTTTATCAATGAGTATTTCTGCTAGAAAACAGGTGCTCTGTGGCCAAAAATTTGGCAATGTGCTGCCAGTTACAATTGCAGAGCATTGTTCAAAAAAATAGTCATTCAATAAAGTTGCTTTTCTTTGAATATTTGTCACATATAATCTACTTTCAAATACTGGTGGATTGTTACCAGCAAACTTTTCATTTATAAGTCTGTTCAAGATAGACCATTAGCATTTTTTCCCTGGATTTATATCAGAGAGCTTTTAACCAAGGCTTGAGAGATATTTTCTTGGCTGAAGTGATTAGTTTTGTAGTTTCGTTACGGGCTGCCCTTGCTCGTTCCCAGTCTTCTGTTTTTTCTACCACGTCGCTCAAAATTTTGATGGAGTCGATGCCTACATCTTATGGCAGTTTTAAGAGTGGGTGTTACCCAGGGTGGGTCTTTGTCATTGCATTTGATTTTCCGATTGGGAATATTTGCAGATAAGATTGAGAGAAGATTGTCCGTAAAAATGTTTGCCATTTCCTCGGATCCTTGCCCATCGAATTTAGACTCCCAATTGATATCATTAAGCAAGTCTCTGGTGGCACATGTGTTCGCTTTTTTATAATCCCAGACAGTCCTTTTGTAAGGGGGTGGAGGTGGTAGTGTAATGTTGATCTTACCATGGATAACCTGATGCTGACAATTATTGTCCAACGATGGGTGGACACAGGTCTCTACAAAAAGGTTCGGTTGATCAGTGACAATCAAATCAATACATGTCATGCTATTCCCTCTTATATTTGTTGGTTCCTCGATTAGCTGGTGGAGGTTATTTACATCAAGCACCTCATCAAGAACAGACCCCTCGAAACTTTCAATATCTTCCGACCACCACTGATTTGATCTACAATTAACATCACCCGTTATAGTCAACGAGTAAGGGTTCTCGTTCTGAATGCGAGTCACCTCAAGTTGTAGCATAAAACGTCGGAACAGATCAAAAACTCTTTGCTAGGGAATATATATACCCAGTTGTGGGTCGAAATAGGCCAATCAGAAACGCGAGCACATGACTGTTGAGGTTGCCCAATCAGTGCCGCTTGCCTATTGAGAATGTTACCAATGGAGTCCTAAGGTGAAAACGAACTCCTTCTGTCTTCGTTTGTATGTAAGTTGTCTAAAAGATGTTGACCGATGGCAGAATCACTTGATTTCTGTTTTAACAGTGTTTCTAGACCTACAAGATCGAGGAGGCTGTTCTCTTTGAGGGGCAGTTTTGTTTCTTATGTTGGAAGGAACATGTTGTTTTATCCTATCTCCCAATCCTTGGGTTGTGTATCCTACGTAACCAGAATCACTCTGGCACGAAAATTCATAAACAACGGCTTATGTTGATAGATTCTAAAATAGCTAGATACAACGAAGATCGGGATCGGGATTGTTTCGAAGCCATTTTTAAATTCTGCACCACGAAAGATTGTTTGAATATATTTGAGCGTTAGCGGACAGATAGATACTCTCATATTTGTCAAAGTTTGCCGATTTTAGTGTGAAACTAATTTCAATTTAAAAAGCCAAAATCCAGAGTTTTGCTGCTTTTAAGCTATAGTGCTCTAATGTTGATTTTGTAACACTTAGAGCAAATTTATATTATTTGTGCTTTTATATGTTTTTAACGTCAATAAATTTTTCGTTAATTTTGCACTTGCTTTTTTTGTCGATAATCATTCATAGTATCTAGATTGTAAAGTAGTTTATTTAAGTGTTTTGTTTTGTACTTATATTCTATTGTATATGATTGAACTGGTTTATAAATTTTTGAAGAATAACCTTCTTATTTTTTTTAATTCATTATTTGTTTTGTATATGATCAATCATTATTTTTAAAAGGCTTTTCTTAGTATTTTCTCCTTGATTAATTGGTGCCTTTTTAGATAAAGCAAATATTATGTGCTTTTTTAAATGTGCTTTTCATGTCAATAAATGCTTTGTATTTTTACAAAAAAAAGTTTTGAATTTCTTAATTTTATCTTTGATGTCTTTCTAGGACAGCAAAACAGAATTAGAAGACAAACTGAACGATTTGGAAAAAGAATATTCATCAAGTTATTCAAGTTTGGAGCATGTAATTATGTTTGTTTGTTTATTGTTTATTTTGATGGTTTTATAATTGAATGTTATCTGTCAAGGTTGCATGAAAATTATCAATAAAACTGTCTTGATGGTCTTGATGTAAGCACACATTTTTACTTGACGATTTGGGCTTCTGCTTTTGATAAAATAACTCCTTCATTTTAGAAACTTTACGAAAGGACGAACGAGCTTGAAGATCTAAAGTCGCAGTGGACGGTCAAATTAAATGAAGCATCTTCAAAACATATAGCTGAGTTGAGTTCGGCTAAAGAGCAGGAAATGAGAGTTTGTATTGCATTTGTTTTAAGAACTGTTCTTTTCAATGTTTTTCAAAATCTAGATAAATCTGTTGCAGATAATTTTTTGATAGGAGTGTATTCCTGTTTTCAGGTGCAAAACAGTTATGAAGAAAGGCTGAAATCAGGTCAGAAAGAATGGGAGAACAAGTTTAGCAGGACAGTGAGCAAGCTCGATGCAAAGATAGAAGAATTAGAAGCTGCTAACAAGGTAATCACTCCTTCTTGCTTTTCTGCGGATGCCTCTTTCTTATTTCCCTGGTGATGCCTCTTTCTTGTGCTTCTGGTGATGCCTCTTTTTTGGTTCCCTGGGGATGCCTCTTTCTTGTTTCTCTGGAGATGCCCCTTTCCACTGCTCTGGTGATGCCTCTTTCCACTACTCTGGTGAGGCATTTTCCACTGCTCTGGTGATGCCTCTTTCCACTGCTCTGGTGAGGCATTTTCCACTGCTCTGGTGATGCCTCTTTCCACTGCTCTGGTGATGCCTCTTTCCACTACTCTGGTGAGGCATTTTCCACTGCTCTGGTGATGCCTCTTTCCACTGCTCTGGTGATGCCTCTTCCCAATGCTCTGGTGATGCCTATATATAGGTTTGTTCTGTGCTTCACTGCTCTTTTGTTATTTCTTGCTTTCGAAGTAAGATCAGCTTTGCTCAAACTCTGCGTTCCATTGGTCTGATTTTGACGGTCTTGGTCAGTGAAAAGGTAACCTCATTTCGAATTTATGATGAGTAAAAGTGTTTATACTTATTGTTGATGACGTAACTTGTTTGTCCAATTTTGCTTGTATTTACCAGGACTTGCTAAGCAAGAAATACAAAGCAGAGTCGACTATTCATGAGCTGAAAAGCCGCAACTTTTCTTTAGAGGAGGTATGTCTCTTGCTTTCATAATTCCCTGTCTGCTTTGTCTAATGCATCCCGGCTGCAGAAAAGGAATACGTCTCAATATTATGAAAACGTCGCAAAAACATTGGTGATAAAGCAATCGCAGTTTTTTAAAGCAACCTGATTTCAAAGACCCACACAACTAGCTGTATAAAATCCAATTAA
Source organism: Rhopilema esculentum (assembly GCF_013076305.1). The sequence goes on along the minus strand of NW_027020174.1, from coordinate 884,421 downwards.
ATGTTTCCTGAATCGAAAATTTCTCTACATCTGTAATCCTAAGCACAGCTGCTGCGAAAAACCACCCAGATGCATGCCGGGTAGCATGCAGATACAGTAAGGCAACCTTCTCTTCTTTTCTCTTTTGAAGCTAGGGCAAGTGCATTTTAGTAGAATAGATTTTGATCTAAAGGGGGAAGGTGCAAATTGTGTCAGTTCAGGATTGTAGTTTATCAAGCTATAAATTTATCTCTTTATAATTTTCTTTCATCTACAATGCCTGTCAAAGTGCTTGCAACACCCAACAATTTCCACATGTTTTTCTGGACATGTTTTCCACATGTTTTATTAGTTCTTTTTCCGAATATTTCTACTTCCGCGTCTCTCCCCTAAAACAATGTTGATAGTTAGTTGATACTTTAGGCAAATATCATACCAGTCACAGGAAAAACACACTTCCTAATTTCCTTCCTCGTTTTCTAGTAAACCAACATCGTCAAAAGGGGGGAGTGGATGGCTGAATTTGGCCGTGAAAACTGACGTTATTGCACCAAGACCTTTGGGGACATGGTTTATTTCTTTTAAGGGGCTTGGTATGTTACTTTTACTGGAAACACCTTGCAATGTAAAGACAGACAGACCAAATTCTCTGCGTGTGCATTGCTGTCAAATGCAGCGTAGTCGCGTGATGTGCTCATTAAATGAGGTGATTTTTGAAGCAGCCAACAATTGAAAGGGGCTTCTAAAAGGCTTTCTTAAGCCGTTCAAAGTGTTTTCAAACGTTGGCCGTGTTTCTTATGGCTGAAACTTTTATAAGAGTTTATTTTGCTGAACATTCTGTTTCTATTATACTCAAACCGTCTCATTTCAGAGTTCAGCTGCTGCTTCAAATTTGTTAACAATATTTTGAAGATTCTTAATTATTTTACAAAATCTGCACTCTCGCCCAGGAATGTCGTCGCTCAACCAAAGAGGTCCAGACGCTAAGGAGACAAAACTCTAGCCTCGATTCAGACAGACATGAGAGGGACAAGACTTTGAACCATCTCAGGACGAGGGTGGCCGTTTTAGAGCAAGAGTTAAAAGATAAGGAACAGGTTTGGTCCATTTAAACGACACATTGATCCATTCTTGTGACAAAAAGTGACTGTCACATTCTGCACTGAATAACATCGCCAAATGAATCATCATTTGAAATGAAACATGTTTTATCCGACAATGTTGGATGATCTTCTTATGCAGACATTAGTATCGCCCTTGTGGGTGTAAAATGCATCAATGGTGCAAGAGTGTAAAACATTCTATAGATGCTTTGTTGTTTGTTAAATACTTCGAATTCTCACCTAGTTGTTCATGTTAAAACCTGGCACAGCCTGCTAATGTGTTAATTAATTCGTTTTGCAATCGGAAGATTCAAACCTCCATCAGACTGACCACAAATTTATGTTGTCAATAAACCTAACAACTCTCTTATTTATATTTTTAGGTCATATCAAAATCCACAGAATTGCTGGAGACGTCAAACAGTCAACGAGTAATTCCTACTTGTCTTTCTGCCTTGCACCATTCTACCCACCCCCTGGTCATTTCTCTTTCCCTGTGACGTCATGATAAACCTATTTTAGAAATATTTTACTTTTTACGATATAAAATGAAAGAGTACTGCGAAAGCAAGATTCCCTGCGATATGGCCAATGAAAGATTTAAAGTTTGCTAGCCTATTACTGTTAGTTTGGATTGCTTCGCAAAGTTAAGAAGATACCAAATTACAATGGTTTGGCGAAGAAAGAGCAAGTGGCTATATCTCAGCCATTTTTTAAATGATTTTTCAAGTTATCAACACGTTTAATGTGGCGTTACCACTAACGAGTCCTATGGCACGTGCAACCTGATGCAAATGCTGTTCGATAATATTTGTATTGACTTCTTTTGTCTGTGTTTTCGAGCACTTGGCATTTGGTCTATGCAGCGAGAAGGCCAAATGAGAAGACGTGTTTGTACAAAATGCTAAATCAAATTAAAGATTAATCTCAATGGCTAGGTCATGTTATATATCTGAACTTCTTATGCATAATTCGATGTTTTAACCAGGTCATTAAAATTGATCTCCTGTCAAAGCCTTCATCAGCTTCTCAAAGATCATTTCTTTTGACAGGCAGCCAAGGATTGTTTATAAAAATCTTCTCAAATTCGCAAAGCCAATCAGCCACCTAACCGGGTGTTTCTTTCTATCTATCTGTCTGTCGATACGTACAGTGCTGGCATTGCATACAGTCTTTGTTAGCGTGTTGAAAGTCACAAAAAAGAAAAAAACTTCAAAATTTCAACAAGCTAATGGATTAACATGGTATGCTGAAACTGCCATGCCATTTCAATGCTAGTTTTTTCCTCTTTCATTGCTCATAATTCAGGACTCTTCTGGTAGAACATTTGTTTCCATAAAATTCTGTCTTTCACTTCTTTCTTATCGTCGTAACATATTCATTAAAACTTCACGTGTGGGTTGCTAGAGGGCGCACAGTAGAATTGCTTTTACAAATTAGAATTAGAATACAGAAGTCGGAATTTCTTGCAAACTTATTGATGTTCATGGTAGCCAAGTATTTTTAAAGAAAAGTTGCAGTTTGACCAGTCGGTGTCCTTCAACCTCTCACGTGACATAAGTTCCATTGTTGTGAAGTAGAATCGAATATTCTATCTTGTTACGACACCAAGCAACGTGATATTCATGTCGAAATATATCGAAACAGCAAACTGAAATGCAGCTCGAGACAACTGTAGTTTTTCTGTTGCAATAGTTTCCGCTTATTCATTTTACCATTTCGCGTGTTTTTGTTTGTATTTGAATTTCCCCTGGTTCAAATTTCGGTCCATTTTCTCTTACTTGAATGTCATAAAATTTCCCAATCAACAATTCGCACTGAATGGATGAACTTTCAAAGGGATTTATCTTTTAAAATAGTGCGCCAACCTTGACAAAACAAATGATTACTTCAATTGAAACTCTTGCGATTTCAAACATTTGCTCGTCCTTCTTAACTCGCTTAATCGGATTGTCTGAATCAGCGAGAACCCACAGACCTGATTCGTGCTTATGAATTCCTTGTATTTTAATTGGGAAACCTGGTGACCCCCGTCTTGGATTCCTTGTTTGTTTATAACTCTTCTTGGCTGGTTAATTAGCCTTTGGTCAGAGTCTGGGCGTAAAATTAGCCTCAGAGAATTGGCGAGGTAGGTTTTGGGTATAAGACGAGAATTTGATGCTACGATTGAGGAAAGCCAGAGAGGTCAACTCGCATAGCAAAATACTAACTAGGTCAATAAAATGACAAAATTGCATAAGCCAACTTTTGTTGTAGTCGATAAAGTAGATTAGCAAGTAACTAAAAAACGTATTGATTGTGCTTTTCAATAAGCAACTCTTTCTCATATCTTTTATATCATTGAATGTTTTTGTTTTTACATTTGTATCTTTCGCTTTCCTTTGCTTTTCTGTTTTCTTTAAAAAGTCTTTATAATTGTAGTTTTTGACATTTTAATTGGAAAATTTCTTTCTAGCTGATCATGGAGGAGGATCTGAGGGGAAAATCAAATCAAATAAGTAAATTGGATGCCACAATTAAATCAGTTTCCGATGAAGTTGTTAAGGTATTTACATCAGTTTGGAATTAGCGTCATTTTCAGAATAAAGAAACATTTTTACTGAGTAAAATTAGCAGTGTTTTATTCCCAGCCAAACAGTCCTGCCGTTATGAAAAAGATGTCGACTCGGCAAGTAAAATGAAATTCACGTTATGATGTTTGGAACGGGACAGTCCAGAGTTTTATGCGATCATCGAGTAGCTAAATTGAAATCATTTATCATGGAATAGCATTGCTGCATTCGAGATGTAGATATCTGAAACTTCGATTATTTTTCTTGCTGAAGACATGTAGAGACAATTAGATTTTATTTACCAACTCATTTTTAATTTTGCCTATTCTTGTCAGGAAGTAATTTCTAAACTTCGCTCGGCCTTTTCTCAAACCTTTTTTCAGAAGCCAAAGGCTATGATGAAACTTCATTTTATTTCTCAAGCCCTTACTTTTCCAGGGCAACGAGATAATTCAAAAACTGCAAAATGAAATTCGGAACCTAAAGTCCCAGGTATGTAGTAAACTTCTAAACGTAGAATTTGCTGCTTCCGATACTGGAATCGCTAACAAGTTGAAAATCAGAGAATACCGTTCTTGAGCTTCTGTAAAAGGAATAAGAAAAGATTTAAATATTAACGAGTCAATTTTTCCGATGGCTGTGTACAATTAGTATTTTTATTCGGCAGCTTTTTGAAAATTTCCCAATTTAAATGCTTTTTGTCATTTTTATTTTCAACATTGAAGGTGAAGCTGAAGAATATTGTGACAACGAAGCAAGAAAGAATAATCGAGGAGAAGGTTAGCGAATGCTTTTTCATTTTTATCTTTACCTTTTATCCTCAGCTTTAAATATTTCTCTTTATTCATACCGTGAAGTCTGTGCTCTCGCTGTTATAAAGAGAACATGCCGCCAATAAATGTCTTCAGAAGCATTGACAAATGAATGCCGGGAGATCAGATATTCTCCACCGGTATCATCTTCTTTTAGAACACTCTTCAAAATTATCTTTCCTCAGACAGCCAGTCGCATTTTAATCCTTTTATTTAAACAATTTCACTTCATTTTGACTCCTTCTGCATTTCTTTCAGACAATGCCTCTTATCAAGCAAACTTATTCAGGGGGTTGTGAAAATACCCTAAATGTCACCTTTATTTCAGGGTTCAAGAGGTCTCGAAGGTGTCCCATATTTTTCCTTATTTCAAAAGTTGTGGAAAATACCCCATTATAGCGTTATATGAAGGTTATTTTACCGTCGGTCCATCCAACTCAGCAGGTAACAGCGAATGGATATCAAAAATTTCAAATAAGTCTATTGGTCGGTTCAACTTTTTGGACCTCGGAATGCTTGCACCATTCCTCCTTTATTTTATCTTCGTTATAGCTCTACAGCAATAGATTCAATTTTTCAGGCACCGATTCAGGTTAAATCATAGACTATGGTTTGATGTTCACAGTCCTTCGCAGCTGTACCGCCCCTTAAATGAATTCGTGTTTTGATAGTGAAAAGATGAGTTTGCTGGCCAATAAACTAGCTGTGGTTGTTAAGCAGCGCCGTGGAGTTTGTATCTTCCTTTGGCTTGCTTTCCAATTGTATAAACGCGCTACATATTCAACATTTTCAAAAAACCTTAAAGCTTTTTCATTTTACATTTCTCTGTTTATGAAACTGATTTGTGGTCAGCATCGGAACTATTTAAAGACGTTATAAATCACAATCGGCTATAGTCCAAAACAGTCAATCATAGTGGATCATGCACATAAAATAAATGATAATTCTTTGAAGTGCCCCGATGGGAATCTCCTCCTCAGCCAATAATAACACCCCTATTCGCAATTCACATAACACTCAATTCTCGCCCATGTTTGAAATTTTTCCAAGTACCCGGAAGTAAAGTATGTTCTTAATGAAGTTTGTAAAGTCAGTAAGAAAGACGCGGTCTGTTGAGGCAATAGAAATGGAGGCCATATTAAATACCAGTTTGAGGTTGATGCAGCATTGCTTTGTAAAGGGGATTGCAGGCGAAGAAGGCCAGTGCATTTTATGTGCATCTGTTCAATATTTTCGAATCATCAACGGTTTCCTTTTAGATCGACAGATTGATTTTCAATTTTCACCAATTTTAATTGTTCAAACTTTCTTCTTTTTACATTGTTCAATATTAACGAATTTGGCTGTTCCGTTTCAATCATCTTTGTAGAGACCAAGTTCAACGGCAATTGCGTTGTTAATTTGTATCTTCCATTATTAGTTTTTTTAACTTATCATAACTTGTACTTAGGTTTCTGATGGGATATCGTGTTGAAATAAGAATTTAATAAAAGAAATGAATAAGAAATCTGGTACCTTGCCACCGACTGTTCTCTGTTCTATTGGATAAAAAATGTGGCTTTGCATAATTTAGGGTTTACGCGGATCAAAAATGCGAAAACTGGTTTGATTCATCAATGACGATTCGGTCTGTGGTATTTTATCCGGTTGACTTTTTAATCTCTTTTTCTACAAGGCTAATTACGTTTTGCTGCTTATTTTTATGACTTGGTTTTTTTGAGATACAAGTCTGATTTAAGCTGACCGTGTTTTACCAACCGGGAAATGAGACATATCCCTTGCCATGCAATGCTTAATAGTTAACGCGTCGCGTCCAACGTCACGTTTTGTCAAGACAACATCAACAATTATTTAAAGCTCATCGAAGTCTCTTTCGCATTCATGTGATTTTCATGAAAACGCGTTTGTTATTGAACGTCGCGTTTTGTACGCTATTGAATGCAAGAATTGTGCCTCCTTTATTTCGGCTAATGCTTTAGGCCCGTTCGCCAGAAGTAAAGCATTCCTTCCCTAATGAACGTACGTTATCTTTCTTCTGTTATTTTTTTCAGCTTTTTATGTTCATCGGTGTGGCTTGATAGCTAAGTAAAACAAACTGATGAAAACGCCAATTTAAACAACCATGTTTATTGCCCGCTTTGTATTCCAAATTCACCTCATTTGTATCCCCAGTTTCTATGCCCGGTATGTTGACGACATGTATGCCCTGTTTGTATACCCGGTCTTTTGACCGACATGTATGCCCTGTTTGTATACCCGGTATGTTGACCGACATGTATGCCCTGTTTGTATACCCGGTATGTTGACGACATGTATGCCCTGTTTGTATACCCGGTCTTTTGACCGACATGTATGCCCTGTTTGTATACCCGGTATGTTGACCGACATATATGCCCTGTTTGTATACCCGATATGTTGACCGACATGTATGCCCTGTTTGTATACCCGGTATGTTGACCGACATGTATGCCCTGTTTGTATACCCGGTCTGTTGACCGACATGTATGCCCTGTTTGTATACCCGGTATGTTGACCGACATGTATGCCCTGTTTGTATACCCGGTCTGTTGACCGACATGTATGCCCTGTTTGTATACCCGGTATGTTGACCGACATGTATGCCCTGTTTGTATACCCGGTATGTTGACCGACATGTATGCCCTGTTTGTATACCCGGTATGTTGACCGACATATATGCCCTGTTTGTATACCCGATATGTTGACCGACATGTATGCCCTGTTTGTATACCCGGTATGTTGACCGACATGTATGCCCTGTTTGTATACCCGGTCTGTTGACCGACATGTATGCCCTGTTTGTATACCCGGTATGTTGACCGACATGTATGCCCTGTTTGTATACCCGGTCTGTTGACCGACATGTATGCCCTGTTTGTATACCCGGTATGTTGACCGACATGTATGCCCTGTTTGTATACCCGGTCTGTTGACCGACATGTATGCCCTGTTTGTATACCCGGTATGTTGACTGAAATGCATGGCCTATTTCTATGACCTCTGTATATGCCGTAATGATATGCCAGATATGTCTGCCCTGTATACTGTATGCCCGGTCTGTATGCCTAGTGATTATGCTCTGTATGAAATGACGGTGATATATCTTTTCTGTTTAACCTACGTTTACTTCAAAAATCTTTTTTGCCTGAAGCTATGTTCCTGTTTTTCTATTTTAACAAAAGTTTTTAACGCACTATTGGCAAAGTATTTCTTCAAGTGGATCTTCCCTCCTGTTGTCTGCTTCCCCTGTGACTTTTAAAGATATTCTGTTAATAATGCGATTACAACCCAAATCCTTTGCCAACCTCTCGTTACTTCAACTTGTCAATATAAATGTATTGGTGGCTTTTGTGATATTGTAATAAGGAATTTGTCGATTGACATTGTATTATTTTTATCCGTCCACAGGCAAGATGTTTTCTTTTACTGCACCTTGGTTTGAATATATCTTCCCTCGCTATTTTATGCATTTCTAAACCTGGCTGGAAGGACCTTATACCGATCCTTGTAGGATTCCCGCCCGTCGCTGGATCCGACACGTATCTGACGTCACTATGACATGCCTATAACATTACTGGTTCAATGAAAACACGTATTGCCGCACACTTTAAGATTCATTATGCATAGATACGTGTATATGTCGTTCAGCTGTCTATCTATGAGGTTGAAAAAAGCTGATTCTCTGACGGACCCTTGCCTTCTTTTTCATCATACCCAGTGATACTGTAACGCTATGGGAGATCAGTGTGACGTGTTCCCGATTTGGACATGACTTTTTTCTTTCAAAGTTTTTCCAGGTCGCATTTTTATGGTTTTATCTAGTTTCATCTTCACTGAATGTTCGTTTTCATCCTTAGGAAGATATCCTTTCAAGTCAGAAAAAAGAGATCGCAGAAATAAACGAGAAGCTGGCACAAAAAACCAATGAGGTAGGCCGGTCCTTTTTTCTTCTCATCACATTGCTCTCCTCTCGTCAATAACACATTCAATTTTTATTTCTCGGTTTATCACCTATTTGAAATCGATTGAAATGCTGTTTGAATAATTTCAAGAAGCCTACCTATGTTAACCTAAAATCATTTCGTTTTTGCCAGGTTCAAAAATTGTTAGAAGAACTTGGGGATACGAAGCAAAAATTGGAAGACAGTCGAGAGCTTGCCAGGACCAATGAAAATGGTTTGTTTTTGCTTTTGTGTTGTCATCCAATAAGGCGCATGGTAAAACGCTCGCGGCACAGATCCAGGGTGATCCAGCGTTTTGAATACATCACGATCGCTAATGGTTGTTTATATCTGTTACATCATACTATAATTGTTGTTGCTAGAATCATAGTAGATAAAATCTAACACACTGTGCAATACCGTAGCAAAACCAGCTGCTCATTGGTCGCTTATTCAATCATGTTTGCGTACGTTTTCTCTACTATTGACATGTTTTCTCTAAGCCATAGATGTATATCAACATTCGCGAATATTCCTTAATTCACGCTTACACTCTGACAGCACTCTGTTCTTTTCATTTCAAAATATTTTGTCTGCGCCGTGTAATGTCGTTTGCGAGGATCCCATGTAACAACGGAGCTAAGCTCTGTTTTTAGTACGGCCTAAATGGCTAAATAAACAGTTTGAAACTCATCACAAAGACGTGCAATTTAGGCAGTTGCTAATCCGGCACCTACGTCACTAATGCCAGGGATACAGGCATCTTAAGACTTCCAATCTCGTTTCTGCGTGTCTAATCAGCCCTGCTGTTTTGATTTGAGTTTTTGCTTGACCTCGTTCATTCAAACCGCAACTCAAGCAGTCCTGCAGTTTCCACTCATTCACGCAATAAAATGGTTTCATTTGGTCAACTCAAAACTATCCATAATTGCCTCTGAGTTTATCAAGCCCAATAGCAGTTCATTACACTGTCCTGTGTGCATCTCTTGCATAAACACGCATTCACGATTCTGTTCGTTGAAAAAAGACTTTTGAAATTAACCATATTTTTGCCTTGAACGAGTGAACGCTAAGAGAAAAACCAATCATTCTTTCTAGTGCCGATGAAGTTGCTTAGCAACTATATGTAAATGCAACAACTCACGTTCTGACCTCGTTTTGGAAGTATTCTCAAAACAAAGGCAAGAAGTAACGGAAAGCTAGATAATTTTCGTCAAACCCTGCTAAGAATTTGAATATGTTTGTAACTGCAGGTTGAAAGTAATGTAAGAGAAAGAGTGACAAGTGCAATTGGTTCTTTGTCTTGACATGTCGACAACACTTACCAACGCCAGGAAAGAGAACAACCACGGCAAAAATTATTCCGGAAAGATAACAGCCACGCCTTTTTTGTAAATGCTGCAAAACCCCAACAAATTTTAATATGGCAAAATAGTTCTTAATATTTTTCAAAAATCGCGAGTGCGCCAAAACGTATGAACCGCTAATTTCAAGATGATTGCGCAAGCAAGCTTACCTTTTTATTAAGGTATTTTTTCATATATTTGTATGTTAATAAACGGTCCCTATTTATATAGGCAGAAAGAGGTAATCTTCTCTCTTGGATTGCTCAACCACCACGAGGATTATATGCCATTGAAAGAGTGCAAGGCAGAGCAACAACAACAATAATTAAAACAGTCAGCGATTAAAGACAGTTTTTGAGTTACAAGAACTATACGTGAAAATGGTAATTATTCAACGTGAATTGGGATTTTCCAGTTGATTTAATTTCCGCTTTTGCTTTGCAGTTATAAACTGGCTGAACAAACAACTGAACGATCAGATGCTAGGACCAGCACGATTTCCACCAAATGATTCCACCAGTCTTCCGCTCAACAGCACTGCTTCCAGAATTTCTTCAATCAAACAGGCCTTGGTAAGTGTGGAAAGGGCACCAATTTATCATAAATTTATCCACTCCTGTAGCGTTTTGTTTTACAGCCTTGTGACCCTGCGATTCTCGTATGTATCTTTAGATAATACCCAATAGCAGGCTGAGAAAAATCTGGTTTTCCTTTGCGGGGATTTCCCGTGTGGTTCATTCTCCCTAACCCAAAGTAACTTCCTTTCCAGCACCAAAGCACTCCGTCTTCTGTTCGTTTTTCAAGTGCTTCAGGACCAATAGTTGGGAGTTTCCAGAATCAAGTGCACAATCAGGTAAACATAAGCATCATAAATCTGGATTTGTTTATAATCTTCATAAACATCAAATATGGCTAAACATGCCATATATAGCTATTCCATAGCTATACGTCACATGTGCGACGAATCATGCCATATATAGCTCCAAGTACCATATTTACATCAGATTTCTTGGATATTACAAAACTATGAATTTATGATAATTTGTTATTCATTGTTTGTCCTATAACTTTACGAGTAACCAGTTATTTGCTGTTATAAACCACACTTCTTGCTGCCCATACGCTCAAGACACATCAAACTACTTTTTTTCAAAGGTGTTGTACCGACCCCCGTCCATCCGCAAGCCTCCAACATGGCAATCTCCACCGTCATCCGAGAGTTTGGGTGTTCCATCGGGGAATTTCGACAGAAGACCGCCGCTTAGGCAAAGAATGCCGGGGAACCAGTCAATAATGGAACAGGCTGAGCCTGCAGTTGATCTCAAGTATCTTCAAAGGCAACCGCAGCAGCAAGGGCTGCCCCGCGCTCATCACGCAGACAGTGCAGAAAATAACGAAAACAATGTCGAAATGAATGCTAGAAATGGCAAAACTGTCAAACCCTTGCTAGTTTCAACAAGAACGCGTAAAACAGAAGAAATGAAAACGAATGGCTTGCACATATCTTGACATAATTTAATTTCTTCAGCATAAAAGCAATTGTCCTTAAAAGTTTTTTGCAGTTGTATGCATTAATGCGATAAATCGATGGAGCTTTCTCAAATATTTGTCGAAGTGAAATCCTTCTTTGCCAATGGTTGGTTGATGTGCACCTTGGATAAAAGATTGTTTCGCATCTGTAAGCATGCTGACATTTGTCAACTTCTAGGTCGTTTTCACCGACTAATTTTGTTAATAATTTAACAATCCACTTTAAGGTTTTCCCTAGTTCAAAAATTACGAGTTTGTGCCTAATATTTCGGGCTGAGACCAATGATTTGTCTTCTTTTCAGAAAGACATGATCTCGATACAAGGTGTTGTTGAAAAACATCTTACAAGGTCGAAATACCAGTTAGAGTCTTGTATATGCTGATTCATTGCAAAATTTCCTGCATAACATAATAAACTTTAAGAATTTCAAAACCTTTTTATGTGTATCTTCTAGTTGTTTTAGACCTGCTGCTATGTAGGACGTGGGCTTCACCTATGTTTATCTTCTATTTGAACTAATGAGATGTATCTACTGATCACTGGATGTATCACTCTATGTACCCCATCGTTTGGTATTCAGTCTGGTTGGTGGGGCAGAATTTTTCACCGAGAAATCTAGGGAATATTGCCTAGCATTTTGCAATCACAAGCTAGGTAAGTTGAAATTGTTATCATCTCTTATGAGTCTATTGAAGTCTTGTTAATATTTATAAGTTTGGCTTAATGTCTGGTTTTGTTTTACGCTTTCTTTTGAGCGATCATGGCTGTGCATTGTTTGTCAGGCAAAAACAGAAGGCAACTCCAGGGGCGGCTCAAGTAAAAAATCTGAGTTCCAGGCCAAGGCTAGGGTCTTTCAGGCAATGTATTGATAATTGTGCCTAAGACAACATTACTATTCACATTTAAGCAGTCTGGTACCAGGGGGGGGGGGAGGGTTATCTGGTACTATCCACTCACTAAATCTAGATTATAGATTTCTTTCCGACAGAAACCAGTGCCTCTGTGAAAATGTCTGCAACCCCCTCCCTTTCTAAATACCCTCTTGTTTGTCTTGGATGCCACAGCAAAGTTTTCCCTTTTGTTTCACTCGCAATTTGTTGTTTTGCCTACGTAGATACCAGCCTATTTTTCAAAATATGATGTTCCGTCTGACCATAGGTCTCTCTTGCCATCAACGACTGCAATTTGAAATAAAGGTTGTTAATGCTCCTGTAAAATTAACCATACCGCCTGGTCTCGTCTCAAATGCCTAACAATCTGCTAGAATGCTGCGAGGGTCGTGAAAATAAGACATCTGCAGTCACCATTTCGAATTCAAAGTTTTGCAGTTCCACAACAGATCACAAACAATTGGTAACCAATCAACTACTGGCTATTGTACAGCTCTCTAACAAATATGATATCATTTCCGAGTTCCAGATGCTGTTTTGACATCCGTGTTCCAAACAAAAATTTCAGTGTTTCAATTCCTTCACTTCCGAGGCACAAAACGTTTATTTCCGAGTTCTAGGATTGACTGCTGTTGTCCTCCACAGCGTCTGGAAAATCGTTTCAAAATCACGACAGAGAAGAAGGAAGGAAAAGGGCGAACGAATCACATCAAACTGGCAATTTGAAGATTTTGAAGAGACTTCGATAAAACTTTTAATTTCTAGGTTTCACTTTTTTAGTCTAAATATTACTAATTTCAGGCACACTATTTTTAGCTATATGTTGGAAAACTGACTGAGTTCTGTGCACCATGGAATTCACTCTGGGTCCGCCTCTGAACTCTATCAATCAAACCAGCGCAGAGGTAAAAATGTAACAAGATGCCTTCTTACTGAAAACGCAATCACATTTTTCTATAGTTGTGACTAGACTTCTACTTTCCTTTAAATATAGGATTAAGATAGCAAAGAAGTGGTAAAAAGCCGGAAGATTTGTTATTGATAGAAAAGAATTGTTTTAAGTAAACTCGAATTTGCTCGAAAGAAATTCCAGGAAGGAGAAATTTTTTTAGCCTTTAATTAACTTGAAAGAAATGTGTCCTCCCCTTGGTAATTATTTGTAACCAGCTCATATGATAACCATTAAAGTTAGTTCTTCAAAGTTGAAGAAAACCTTTTTAGAAAATTTTTAACTAGTTTGTTTTGTGACGATTCCTTACAAGTCACTTCTTGAAGAGGCAAGTTCTGCGGCAGTCGTGGTGAGCAGTAGTTGAATACACGTGTTTCTATAAGGAACTAAATTCTGGGTAAGTGCTCAGTTTTTTTAAGTGTTTTTGCTTTATTGCAAAAAGTTTCATGTAGGTTTTTTAAAAAATTGCAAAAGACCAGAGCCAAAGAGCTACTTTTTTGATATTAAATAAAACGAAAATGGCGAGAAATGAGAGCCGATTTGTTATTAGCGTGAACAGATCAAAGCTTTAGCAAGAGACACAAAACTGTATACACGCTTTTTTCATCAGAACAACCCTTATAAGAAACAACAGGCTGGGGTTTACGAAAAAATAAAAGAAACAAGGCAGGCTGAAATTCAACAAAACACAAAAAATAAAAACCAGCAAAAATTGAAAAAGAATAGCAACAGAAAACTAGAATGCGATAAGCAAAATAGCATTAATTACTTTATCAAGCACATTTCATGTCCAAAAACTACTATGCGCAGGAAATTCCATTAAAAAAAATCAGAAAATGGAACGCCAGGCTGAAACTGGAGCCAAGTGTTCTTTAAAATAGCGTGTGACGTAGCAACACAATAGTATTAGGTCTTTCACAGCATTTATTTTTCTGTTCTGCTATCTTTGCACCAGTATGATATGATCCAGGGAAACGAACCAAAATGATATGACCCAATGTACTTCTTTGAATTTGAATTTGAAGCTTTGAATTCAGACATTTTGTTATTAGTATTATTTGGTGTTTTCATCGTTTTAATGTTAATCGATTTTAAGTGTGAACTGGCAAAATAAATTCCTGGATTGCAAGGCGCGGTTTCCTCCTACCTTCCTTCTGTTTGCGTAGCTTTCAGTGAGTAATTCACAATCCAGTTTTAGCCAATTGTGTAGTTTTAATTGCGTGGTCTATTATGGACCCTGCGTCATTGTTGTTGGTTAAAGACAAGAAAATCTACGCCAAAACAAATTGCCGTTTTTGTTAGGTAAGAACGTTTTATCATTTATTTGATTTTGGATGTTGACCGAAACTTGAAAGCGGAAAATATGTCACTCTTGGGTGTTTTGATAAACCTTTCGAAAGTTTAAGGCATTTCTTGAAATTGAATGCCACATGGATGTTCCCTTGTTTATATTCATTAAAGGTGTATAAATATCTAGTCTTGCATCACAATTCGATTTTGGAAAAGGGGATCATTTATCAAATCAAGCCTGTTTGTGATCGCTAAAGCAGGGAAAGCCGTATTTTGAAAAAGCATAAAAGTATTTGGTATGGGATGTTTGTTTTTAGCTTTACACAACATGTACACTCATTTTTTTATAAGAAACAGGTTGTAAGAAACGGTAGGCCCAATCTTTCGAAAATTGAGAAACAACCCAAATTGAAAAAGCTAATTAACTTTTATAATTTGCAATTTGATTTTCCGAGTTGACACTCGAAACAGTCTTGACATTGAACATCGCTGTTGCAACACTACACTTGACACTCTGAATGTGAGTGAACTATTTACTTTACCTTGGAAGCACGTTTAAAATATTCATTATATAAGAAATTTAAGAAACATGAGAGAAACTTTTGATAGCAAAATGGCCAAAAATTTGAGAAACTGCCTACCAGCACCGGACTTTAGTTTCTTATAAAAAAATACGTGTATACCAGTAAGAAATTATGAATAGAATGTACTAGAAGTGAGGTTCTATGGGTCCAGCGGACAGTAGGGTTTCAGGCCCCTTGCCCCAAATCGTCCCCCTTTCCATAGACATCCGGAATTAAAATGTTCCCATCATGTTTGCTTGCCTTGTTGCTTGGAATTTCAAAGGTAGCCTCGCGTCCTTGTGTCTCCTATTGGAGTCAATATTTGACCCTTTCCAATTC
Source organism: Rhopilema esculentum (assembly GCF_013076305.1). The sequence continues at coordinate 869,108 of NW_027020174.1, read as the reverse complement.
GATCAAGTTTACAAAATTCTTCAATGTGGTTACCGCGAGGACCAAACAGAGACCCTGCCTCAATCTTACTCACAGAGCACATAAGATTTCCTTTCCGTTTTCTTTCCGGTTCGTTAAACCATGCTGTTGTTTTTAAACCGCACACAAAAAAGAAAAATAAATTCGGTATTAACAAACCAAGATACAATATCTGTATGATGTTCAAACCTCGTAGAAGACAAAGGAATATTGTGGAAGTGACTGTTTGAATCGAACTAGGGGAGAAGCTGGTCGACTGTGGTCACAGAGAAAGCAGAGTGGAAGAATTACTGCAGCAGTATTCTCTTACTTACAAAAAAACTTTATTTATTATCAAGTGTCCATTGTGAACTCAACAAGGTATTTTGAAACTTACTTTTTTCTCGTTTTCTTTAAAGATTAACACAAGTTTCATTTAACAGAACATCTAGATATGAAAAATGGAGTTAAGGAACAACACTGTTTTATTATTTTGCCTTCGTATGACAATTTTACAGCGTATTTCCAAATGCCTGCTAATATATAGGACTAGCAGCCCACTTGTGTATCATTTCAGCTCTGAATTAGAATTTCGTTGTTTTTTGCAGATCGTTAACTCACTTTTTAATGGCTTTCATTTGAACAATTCTAGGCATTCGTGATCACCCTTCATCCAAAGGACAACCCTAAATGACAGTAACCGAATAAAGCTTTTCAATCTGTCAATGCTGAAAATGAATTACTTTGTTAATAATATGTTTTGAGTATGCTTTCAATCTGATTTATGAGGGCCATTTCGCAAAGCTAAACTTTTTCTCGTCATCTTGTATAGCCATCTTAAAACCACGCACCTAATCGCGACTGTGGTGAGATGCAACATTGGCCTTAACAAGATTCAAAGAGGGGCTAATATTGTTGCGTTTTTGTGATGGCTTGCCCACAGTCATTAAAGACAAGTATCCCTACATTACTAAAATCGCCCCAGTCCATTTGAAATTTAGCAAGTATCTCCGAGTTACACCGTTTCTTGGCGCTTTACCTCGAAGGCTGACCAGGGAAAGACCTTACTAATAAGACTTTTCCCATTCCATCTATATACATTCCATCTACATCTAATCACCCTTTCCCATCTATATACGGTCGAAACAAAGATGAAATAGAGTTGTTTGTGGCAGCCTTTAGTGCTTCAGTGGAGATGGTTCCAATCAAATCTATACATCAACAGCATGTGTAAAACTAAAGTTAGCGGCTGCAATGATTATTCTCAACTTTCCCGACAAAGCAATGATGTTGATTTTATGTGCAGAAACTGGATGGTATTGTTGATGGAAGGACATTACCATCAATGTCGTTTTATTGAAATAATAAACGCCGTTAAGAAAAACAAGGAAACTTACAGCGGCGAACATAGGTCCCGATGAAATGTTGTTGGTTATAGATTCCTTCAAAAGATTTCTACACGAGCTACAAAAAAGTGAAATTCTGTGCACGTGAAAATGATATTTCTCATTGCATCTCATCGTTGCCCCAACTGTAGAAACCACTGATTTTAGATGCTTTTCCTTTTCTTAAGTTTTCAAAAGTTTTTAAAATTGATTTCAGCCCAATATTATGGTCACACTTTATCATGACGTCAGAAATAAACAAATATTCCCAGGTGAACAGAAATGCAGGCGTTCGTCTGGCCCATTTAGTATTCAACAAGAAGAGGGTTCCTCTTAATACATTGTATTGGCAAGCCAGGGTGTTTTTCTTCATCTGGACATTGGCTAAAAGCTTTGCTTGTGTGTATGAAAAGCGTTATATGGTCATCAACTGCATTAGTTTTCCGGTAAAACTGGTACACCATGGGCAAGATATGGATGGTCCATTTTACATTTCATGAAATCCAACCCACCAACAATAACTGACCCCCATCACCAGGGACCGCGGAAGCAGGGTAGCTACGGGGAAACCCCCCCCCTCAAATTTCTAAAATATACTGAAAACCATACAAAAATTGCCCTGCTATTGGTTTTTAGCATGTTTAGCCCTCCAAAACGTTTTAGCAACCTGAATCTGCAATATGCTGCGCGGTCCTTGCTCATCTTTTGCCGAGTTTGTGTATCAAGGACCCTACTATCAATTCATATCATAATGCAAAATGAACAGGGTATCAAAGGAAAAGGAAACCCATTTAACCGTAAATTTACATTGCAAATGAAAGCTAAACCCTTTAAGGAAGGGTTCCTCCTTGAACCAACTGGGAGGCTATCTTCACCCTTGCTCATCGGGGATAGTAGCATTTCGTCTCCTTATTGGCAGAGATTTTTATTGAAAGATGAATAAATTTTTAGTGTTTCGTAGCGAAGGAGCGATCGGGGATGATTGTATAAAGTGTATGTGGGTATTGTTCAGCCAACTCATGGGAGGCCATGAATTTATGATTGAGTTCTTGAAAAGTATTTCAATCCAGTCATTCTTATCTGCCATTTCGCATGATCCAGAGTGTTTCGATAAAATTTGGGATGTCGCTGCGGTTGATTTGGACCAAGGAAAGACTCTTGTAGAGCTCCACGCTTATCATCTTCTGAAATGACAGACTAATCTATGCAAATTTACAGCGTTGGATTATCGCACGGCTCTCTTGAACTTTCCAGACTGGCTTCAGACGAATTTAGTAAAATATTGTAAGAAAAGCGCTTTAAAAAAGCGGATAATATGTCCGTCATGAAATTGTGAACGGATTGTGCTATCGATCATCTTTGTCGTCATTAATTGTAAATTGCTAGCACATTCACAATTGTTCTTTATATTTCTGTTTGTTTTGTGCATTGTGTATATGTTTGTTTATAAATTTATAAGAATGCCCTACGGGTCATCGTACATGGCAACCAGTAGGCGTTCTCTCTGATCTCCTGAAACCTTGAAACCCCCCAATGCGTCAAGACATTAAACCGGGGAAAACGTCTCATTGAGGAAACAGTACGTAGATATGAAACGAATCCGGTATCGTGTGAACAGGGCCTAAGGTTTCAAGGAGGCCAGCCTAGCTCTAAACACACCTGCCTACACCGAGCATCCAGTTGCATACCGTTCGATTGATTGGGAAATAAGGCATGGATTGGTATTCTAGCAGAAGCCCTTTTGGTAATGCAGTTTATTAACTATATCGGATTTTATCTGTGCAAAATGAAAAGCCAAACAGATTAACGAAAAAGCTACTTTGTTAAGTCAACGAATCGTGTACGCAGGGTCAACAAATTACTTAGGACCGCAAGGTTTTTGCGAAATGCCGCCTGTGTTTTATTAATTAAAAGATTCAATGCATGTTGGCCTAGGCGACCACCAACAGAACGACAATCTCAAAATTCTGCCGCACAAAGTTTGTTTCTGCTTTGTATGATGGTTTTTAATGGCAAGTGGGGTCAATACCATAACTGTGCATGGGACCCCCAAAAGGGTTTTAGAAATATTGGGAGTGTACAATACAGAAAGATGATCGCCAACCATTCCATTTTAAATACAGAAACGTTACAGTTAAAAATGGAATCTGACAGAATCTGAACGTATCCGAGTGAATCTGCGTGAATCTGAGTGAATCCGAGTGACTGAGTGAATCTGAGTGAATCAAAGTATCCAGGGAAGGAAAATATTGTTATGAAAGTAATTTGTCACCAATCCCTTAGGCCACAGTCTGAATACTTTAGATTGAGCTTTGATTAAAGGGATTTTCGGATTATTAATTCTTTAATCTCTTCGAATTGTTATTAGTTCGACTATTTTTAGTTGGTAGCACCAAAATTACCCTAGGTACCAGAGCCTCAAAACCGGCGATACGGTCAAAGACCAATGGGCGAAAAAACAATTTTTGAAGAGGTTGGAAGGAAAGAGGCTATATTACTCTCTTTCCAATCCACGCTTCAATGTATGTATTTCCCGAGACTAGATTTAAATTTCATTTTTGAGTGGTAATTGTGGAGACCCTGTCGCCTGGAGTACGCCAGGATAAAACGAGAGCAAGTATCTATTTGTGAAGTAGAAGCAAATAGCGAAGGTGCCTTGATAGAGCCCCAATTCCAGGAGATGTTGCAAAATAAATATAACAGTTGGCCTATGCTTTTAATTTAACACGATGGCGTAGATCTCCACAAATAGTGTCAGAAAATATTATTTTGATCCAGGCCTGTTACGATAATATATTTGCTGCAATCTCATCAATAATTCTTCGCTGAAACAGTACCGAAAATACTTTGCCTATTTTCATCTGATTATTTTCAATATTGACTGATTATTTATACTCTAAACTAGGGACTGATGTGGTGGGGGGGGGAGAGAGTTTTGAATCTATCGATACTTCGTCCCAGCCCCACATAATTTTCGCCACTGTTTTAATTCTACGTATATCTTGCTCGCACACTGTCCGCTGCATCTTTCTCTCCCCAGGACAACAATCAATTGTCCGCTGCATCTTTCTCTCCCCAGGACAACAATAAATCTTCGAGTCTAAAGGTCTGGAACGTCGCCAGATACCAAGCTTTTCCAAATGCAACCATCTTGAAAACGCATTTTTATTCAGATCTGAATAATCTGCAGATGATGTGCGAACTTTTGAGATTTTTCAAATCATCGTCCTAGATATTTTTTCCATGGGGTGGCACTTAACTTTGAAAAGAAAACCTGTCTGTGAAATAAATAATTTCTAGAAAACAAGCTCCCCTTATTTTAGCATCAAACCTAAAATCTCCTTTGAATAAGAAACCCCCAATCCAACATCTGTCTTTACAAATTAACAACTTGAATATTCTGCGGTCTTTTCAAACGATATTATCCTTGGTTCTTTAAGGAAGGTAATTACCCCCGTGATTGCGGACAATACCCAGTCTGATCTTGGTAATAAAACAGAATACTAATTATAGAGATTCTATTCTGTGTCATTGTGCATGGCTTACTTTCATCTCGTGTATTGCCATATCGCAGCATTGACTGTGATCGCAGCGAGTGTAATGGCAGTGCTTTGTCTGTTTCAGTTTGTACAAGTGACGCGCGGTCAAATCTGAAGAGAACATGGCCGCTCGCTGGAGATTTCTGCCAATTGTCATCCTGATTGTCGCTTGGTCGGCTCTTGTTGAGGGTAAGTGATGTTCGCGTGTTGTGGTAGAAGTTAACAAATTTGTATTATCCTAGCATGGCAGCACACATTTCTTCTCTTTAGGTTTGCCGTACCCTTTATTGCTTACAAAACCTTACTTCATCCAGTCGCTAAATTATCTGATTCACCTTTTTCACACGTAGTTACGTACACACGTGCACGCCCCCTTATATAATATTTCGTTCCATTTATACCTTCTTTGAACTTCAAAATAGGAGGCCAGAATAGTAGAGGGAGTTTGGTTATTATCTATTAGCAGTGCATCACGCTAAAAAACAGCGTACCATGACCTACCCCTGCCCTTTTTCATCGCCCCCAAGACCTCCTAGTTACCCAGCATCTTCTAGTCAACAACATTCCATTCTTTTTCTTCTTATAAAATTCACCTACATTCTTCGTGTACCAGATTTCAATTTTCCGCTCGTTTAATAAACAGCCGCCCATTGAATGTAATCATCGATCATAAATCGTGAGTCATTTGCCTCCTTGAGTCATTTTGAACTGCCTCCATCCATTCACAGCCTCCATCCATTCACAGCCTATTTTCGCGCTCTGATGGGTTGTTGCAGGCGGTAGTTGGCGATCACCCATCAAGATTCTGGCTTCGTTAACACCTTAGCTTTGGTCCGAAATATGTCAAAAATTGACCTCACCTTGCCCCGTGGTTATTCTATTTCCTTGCCTCGAATTCGATCCTTATTCTGCTTGCTTTATTTGTATTAACACTTATAGAGAGTCAAGACCCAATGAATTTTTAAACTTCAAGTATTGTTAATAATTATGTTTTTACAAATAAATAAAAACTATTTCTAATGCTAAAAAGCTCCCTGCAAGGGTTTAATCTCTTATTTAATTTTTTCGAAAATCTGAGGCTGGATTGTTCTTAATTTTTTCTTAATTAAATAGGGTGTAAGCAGTGTGAGTGCTAGCTTTTTTCGCTCTAGGGAGGTAGTCAGGCCTCCTTTGCCAACAAAGTGAGTGAGACAGATTTGAAAATTCACCGAAAAAGCACCCACACATCGATAAAAATCCTTGATTTTGAGAAAAAACGTTGTTCAAAATTGCATTTTGCAGAAGCTCAGCCTCATCTTATTCTAAATTTGTTCTTAACTTTTGACCAATTTTGAGGCTTTTGTTCTTACAAAATTGTTTTTACAAAGAAAAGAAGTGGCTCAGGGTGAAAATCGCTTCAGGATGCAAAAGTTTCTGTGATAAACAACCAAAATTTTTTTTTCCAAATGGAGCATGCAAACTGTTTACAGAATGGACAGTCGACGGGAAAAGGGCATTATTGGCAACGATAGATAACGGGGTGGGAAGGGGGGTGGGGGGTAAAAGGGATTCGGAAACAACAGGGACGGATTTAAGCAACAATGGTTGGGAATGGTGTGAGATACTAATTAGATTTTGGTACCACACCCATCAGGTTACTGGGAAATGATGAAAACACCTATTTTCACAATTTGGTGATTAACTTGAAGGTGAAAAGGATAACAACATAATTAATGGAAGTTCTTGGCGTTGTTTTGTCACTACTGACTACCAAAAAATGATTTTCACCGCCTGGTAGGAGGGGCAATTCTTTATTGCAAATAGCGTACAAGATTTTTCCCATTCCCAAACAAAAAGATTTCTGGGGATTTTCTGATAAAACAGTAGGATTTCCATCAAAGGTGTTCGAGATTTTTGGAATGATTTACCCTCGGACTGGCATCAATATTTACAGATGGAATAAAAAGAACACAGAAATATGGGGGGGGGGGTGTTTAAGTGATAAATTTAATGGAATTTTGGCTCGTCACCAACGTCCAAATGTTGCTTGGACTTGCATTTTCCGATCAGTTTGTTTTTCGTGTTGTGGTCTAGCTCCAGCTGCTTTCTCGTTTCGCACCTTTTGTATTAATATTCATTTGTAAACTGTTCTAAGGCAGAAAACCGGGTTATTCAAGAAAGAGTATTCTTGAGTAGACCTTCCTAGGCATGAAGCCAAGGGCGGGCACACGGGGCATTGTCCGCCCAACTAGAATTATTTGCCCCTTTGTACCCGTCCAAAAATTTTAGAAGGAACACATGTTTTTGTCTAAAAACTTAGAAACCGTGAAAACGGCGTATTCCTACATGAATGTCGAAAAAAGTCGGTCTCAACAAAGTCTGTACATCTGTGCATTCATGGTAAAAACCAATATCGACTGTGCACCAGTCCACACGATGCTATATCGAGTCCATCCAACTGCAGACATGCTTCAACCTCCGTTGAATGCTTGTTTTCGGCACTGAGCAAGGTACATAGATGCTCCCAACGAAGATGTCAAGCTGCAAAAAGAGACTCGAACTTCCTTCATTTTGAACGACAATCTTTGATGTCGCTGCAGTTCAGGGACGCCGGAACGAGCAAGGGGCAAGGGGAGCAGACTTGAGTAGAAGGGCATTTTAAAGATCACTCCCAGCTTCTACTAATTCCTTCCACTGACTGCCATTTTATTTCAACCTTTTGTAGATATCTTGAAATTGGCTAACTTTTGGAATAAAGATTTATTTTACAGGTTTTGAAAAATGTCGTCATGAATTAAGCACTGTAATCAGAATTTCATATGAATCTCTCTGATAATTACAATTTGCCGGCTTCAAGGGCACATTAATGAAAAGGGCATTCTGGCCCCCCTTGCCCCTCCTATCAAAGGGCAACAGGGGCGGTTAACCCCCCGCACCCCCTTCTCCGGCGTCTCTGCTGCAGTTTGATGAATTTTTTAATATGATAGGGCTCCGTTGCACCTATCATCATAGCTTACTTTCCATTTACAGTTAATTTTGGGATTTATTCTGTTAAATACTTAATAGTAAAAAAGTCTTCTCTTCAGATTTTTGCGTATCTAATCTCCAGTGAAGAAAGGTTACAAATACTCTACTTTTGAAGGCTCTTCAATATCATTGCTTATGTTTTATTGAAAACCATTTCTTAGGTTCTTGCCGTCAAATAACAAGCCGACCTTAACCCGGCATTTCCCGCCAGGGGCGTTGCTAAAGAAGAGCGCTTTCCCCCATTCTTTGTCCGCCGGCACATAATATTTTTCTCAAACTGTAGCATAATTATAATATTTTTGTAACAGTTGAAACGTGTTAAGAAGCAACTCACCTTTCAAAGTATGGAACTGAAAATGCTTCAAATTGAACTTTTAGAATTCTCAATATTGAAACAGAAACACATAAAGGCAGCATATAAAATCACTTATTTTATGACCACACCCAAAAAGAATGAGACACGCCCCTTTTTGGCAAAAAGCAATACGGTACCCTTCCAAAAAACGTTTTGGCTTTGCCCTGTTGCCCGCTCGCCGTTTAAGTGCTGGCTTTGTGCCTGGGCCTTTCAAAAAGGCCATTGTGTCCCTTTCGGGAGAAGTGGTTGCTGCTGAGAAAATGGCTGCTTGCGCCATCCGTGTGTATCTGTCTCAGCAATGATATCGATGGCTTTGACCGCCCTTAATGTCCCTCTCGGTTCTAATTTGGAGCTTTTTAATTATCCTTTGAAACGACCCGGGGTCATTTAAAAATGTTTCTCAGATTTAGGAAGCAAAACCAAACTCATCCAATTAGTAAAACACAGCCTAACCACTATTTTCTGCTCGCATTATTGGGTGCAGTGTCTAGTTTATGGAAAACCCCCAGAGAATCATGATCTCCGTTGTCTTTAAAATTCTCCTTCCAAGTTTTCCCCTGCCTGTTTCATTTCTTGTTTACGGATGTTTTGCTTATGAGCCTTAAATCGAAAGAACTTTTTCATTGTTGAGGGTCACTTGCTTTTCTTTGACCACTTCGCTAAGAATTTAAATCAATGAAACTTCGTGTATCGAAGGATAAGATAGAGATAAGATCATCGAAGAGCCTTACAGCAAATACCTATCTCGTATTATTAGCCATATTGATCAGTGTAGCAACTTCTCCTTGTGATTGAAGCACTTAATTGGGTCGGATTATGATACGATCGACGGTCGTGGCTCTCAAATCTCTTTTATTTCTTTTTTAAGCCGTAGAATAATCTTTGAAAGCCTCAAGAACTGCGGATGAACTGCTTTGTCTCAAACTTTGATGCTTCCCTGAGGCTTCCCCTCATATTTGGGTGTTAACTTAATTCCTATTGCAATTTTGGTCATTTGGTGATTCAAGGTTGTCGAATATAATCAAATTACTTTTATTTGCTTCTGTCTGGCTGAGTAATTGTTTTGAGTAGTTGCAAATTGGCTAGGCCGATGTGTGCAGGCCCGTGTGTCTTTGCAATTTAGGTTGCCAAATGCTTTGCCAGTTTTGATTGCAAAATGTTTGACTTCAAAATGATTGAAATTCGTTTGGTGTGAATAGAGGAAATAAGAAAGTATGAAAAGGGTGATGATTTTGTTTCTACATTTGTAGACAATGGTGAATCTGATGTACAATAATTCAGATCTGTCCGTCAATGAAAGTTCTGATTATTATGAAACACGTCGATTTGTTATTGTAAGGATAAAAAAGATTATCAACATTTGCAGCTGTTCATCAGATGTTTCTTAAGTACGCACAACATTTTTTTCATAAAAGATTTTGATTAATATTCAGACGAAGGAATGGACTTTTCAAACAGCCGCGCCCAAAAGAAAATTAGATGACTGAATTTTTAGTCTTTGATTTTTTCGTTGGCAAACAAATTGCATTTGCAATGAGTTAACCGCAATTACTTTTTTGCCTTCAAAGAAGCTTGAATTGTTTGTGCCAAAGTGCAATATCCTTGTAGCAGATGTTGTTTTCTCTATGTCTTGATTTTCATCCAAAATGTTTTTCCTTCGCGATTTATTTGAAGACCGTCTATTATTTAATTTCGTTATTTCAAAAATCTCTGGTTATTTCTCATCATCATACGGATCAAAATCGCAAAACTTCTAAACTGAACCGATTAAACCGAAATTGGATTAGCTATTGATACGCAGTCTGCTTGCTAAGTCATGATGTAATCTCGATTGCCTCGACTACAAACCAAAGCCACCTGACTGAGATCACTTTTGTCTGCGTTTAGGTTGCTCTTAGTTTCACCTGCAGAACATCACAAGCTACAGCCCGCTGTGAACTTTATTTCGCAGTTATTTTTGCCAACCACGCCCCCACCCCCCCCACACACACACACACACACACACGCACTTTCACTTCTCAACAAAGCAATATACACCTGACTCAACGTGACTCATTCCTATGTTCACTCTTCTAAAATTCTTATCTCATTTTTTCGAATCCCGTATCCTGTTTTGAGTATCAGCATCCAATTTGTCTGATAAGAATCTAAGATGGGATTTGAAATGATTCGGCGTAGCCACTCCTTCTTCAGCATTCTCTTTATGCAACGATTTGAATCTGCCTGAGATGCCAACTAAACGAAATCAGAGTTTTTATCTTCCATATTACTGCTTTACAAGTTTCAAGTTACATTTCAAGTAGTTGTTGTTCTTCGACTTTCACTTACTTTGCACATAATTTCTTATTTATTTAACCTTGAACCTTACTGCAAGCACAGCATGCTTGAAATTTCAAAGTATAAACTCGTTTTTTCTTCAAATAGCTAAATCTATGTACGGTGAAGAATGGGCGCCAAAATTTGCAGTTGCACGTGAATCTTTCATAGCCATGCTGCTTTCTTTTTCTGCGACTCTTCTGCCCTGTTATTGCGCTTATTCCATGCAATTTCTTCTGCCCTGTTATTGCGCTTATTCCATGCAATTTCTTCTGCCCTGTTATTGCGCTTATTCCTTCTTATTCCTTAAGAGCTCATTCTTCTCATTTGTACATTCATAATGCTAACTAGAATCTGCATTATTCTTAATTATGCACAATTATGTTAACTTATACATTGTTTTCCAGAATACGTCAATATGTTGCTGTATACTATTGTTTGTTTTCTTTGTAGGTTCGGTATATAAGAACGCCTCTCACTATTGGCCTCTTGACTATATTAGTGAAATGAAAGATTTGGTTACGCACAAAGAGGCCACTGTAACAGGAACTGATGGGGTTCAGTTGAACGGTAAGGGTGACGGATTCATGGAGATGCAAGTCGGCAAGGCAGCAATTCGCCTTGGAGAATACAATCACAAGTGCATGCTTTCATTAGCGAATTGCGACAATGGCTTGACGATAACGTTTTGGTTGCGCCTACTTGAAGCACCTGGAAGCTCAAATACTGTGGATTTGCTGAGTCTTAGATCAAGCACAGGCTTCTACGTTATCAGAGTCGCTTTGGAAAGCACCTCTAGTGAGCTCCAATGCAATTTTATTTCTATCATCATTTTCGCTGTTGTTGTTGTTTTTGTTTCATGAAAAATAAACTTCTTTTTCTTTCTTTTTCTTTTATTTTTAAACTACCCACTCTAGTTACCCGTCTTGATTATTGTTACACGAGCTTCCTTTTGAAAAGTCCTTTGGGCATGTTTCAAATCGTTTTGCCTTGCTTGATTTCTTTCCCGGAATGGTCTAGCAGCTGGCAACAACTTTATCTTCTCTTTTCAATGTTTTGTAATGAAATGGGCGTTGCGTTAGCTTTCAACAACCAATAGCAATTACCTGTATTTTGGCTTATCTATTTTGGCTTATCTATTCTGGCTTATCTATTTGGGTAAGAAGATTTTGTCTACAGTATGATGCTTTTTGTATGAGATTGAATCTTCTATTAGAAGTCTACTTTTGGTTTGTGTCCAAGTTTCCATAAATGCAAATCTTAAAAGCATGGCTTTGAAAGTAGGCAAGGATCTGCAATTTGTTGTAGCATCTTGCTAAACATTAGTTTAGCAGGTTGACAGCCTCGACATCACGCTTTGTCAATTTCGTCCTCAGTTTCACACGTGGTGACGTATTCTGCGACTGGTAGTCAAGCCCAATACAGAGCTCGTGTCAGCCTCGCTTTGAAGCAGTGGATGCATTCGAGCCTAATTTTTACTAAATCTGGGGATCTTCGTGTCGTGATAAACGGCAAAAAGATTTTACATTCGAAGAGAAAAGCTTATGTCGCCGAGAAAACAAAAATGGTGAACTTGATAATTGGTTCATGGTCGAAACTTGGAAGTTCTGAAGGGCCGAAGCTGCAATTTGACGAGATTGCGGTGTTTTTTCAAGAATTAGATGTAGCAGCTATCAGAAAAATTGTTTTGAAGGATTATGGTAAGTGTAAAAATTGGCGTTCTTTTAGAGTAGTTGTTAAAGCTTCTGCAATTCTTTGTCGTTTGTCTTTAGGGAATGCAAACAGTGATTAGCAAATGATGCAATTGCTCTTTTTTAAGTAATATCCGCAAGTTGTTATCTTTCATCATTGAATTCTCTTCATTTGGCATTTGTTACGTTCGTAGGCCAAATCTCCCTTGCTGCAAGTTGCCCCGGAAACAAAACTTCAGTGATAGTGGCCTGGGAACCACCCATTGATACTTACAGCCATGTTCTCAATTACGTCATCACCGCTAAGTCTGTAAGCGAGCACACGTATACTGTTCCTAAAGAGAAGACTACAGCTACGCTCACTGGCTTGGGTGAGTTCACGTGCATAAGAAATTATTGAGTGTTTCTCTCCGTTCTTAACAATCAGTACCCAAATTTTCTTAAAACCTTCTTAACAAAATTTAACTACTTTTACCTAAACTGCTTTTGACATTTAAGGCACTACGTGATTTTTTGAAGAAAGAGACTTTCGACCAGTTTGAGTTTGCTCGACCTTGCTAGAGTATGAGAATGATTACGAGGCACATTCGATTCGAGTGGCAGGCAGGGCATGTAGGGAATTGTTGGATGAAAGCCCAGAATGAATTGAAATTGACATGAAAAGATCAAATATAAATTAAATATTTCAATGTAGCTGTTTCTCTTCGTTATGGAGAATGATTTATGGAAATTGATGAACTTCAAATCCTTTTTGTTCGGGAAACGAAACCTTCAGCCCTTTGTTTCAAAGCAAAATCGTCTTAAATCAATCAGTGTTGCAGGGTCATAGCACATGCGCATCAACAGTATTCGCGCAGCTGTTCTGTCTGGGACCACACAACTTCCTACCAGGGCTTCAAACGATAATTCGCTCGTGTAATTACATGAGGTATATAAATTAGAGAAAAGGAGACACAAAGCTCTTCTGAAAAGAAAACGCCATTCCTACCTTAAAAATGCGAAAGAAGAGCTTTGGCTGCTTAAGAACGAATGTCCAAAACAATTTTGGAAAAAGCTTTCAATGACATACTCCAGTGAATCGTCAATAGATTTTTCAAACAAACAAATTTACACTTATTTTGATGAACTTCTTAATAAAAACACTCCTGTTTCTCCCCCTGAAAACCTGATACATTTTGCAGCCATTGGTGACTCCGATAACGACTTGTTTAATCTTATTGACTCTAAACTAAATCTAAATGTATGAATCAGCTAGTGAAAGAGTTTAACATTCTAAGGGAAAATCAAATTGCCTAAATAAAATCATATCGAACCTCCGATCATATTTTTACACTCCATGCCATAATTGAGAACACATTTTCTAGTAAGAAACTCTTTATCTACCCTTTGTGGATTTTAAGAAAGCTTTTGATTCTGTTGACTGCCAAAATCTCATTGATAAATTGATGTCTTCTGGTAAAATGTTACATGTGATTAAGTCCCTGTATACAAAAGTTAAGTCTTGTGTAAGGGGTCAAGACAGCGTAACTATTCTATTTTCATGCCATCCTGGTGTTAGGCAAAGTTTTTTATTGAGTTCATTGCTGTTCACCTTGTTTCTTAAAGATTTAGACTCAAAGATTAATGATGTTTCTACCGGTGTAAGATTAGGTGATATAAATATCTGCTCCCTTCGATATGCTGATATTCTGGTTTTATTGGCTAGTTCTGTTGAAGATCTGCAATCCCAGCTAAACGTGCTAAACCAGTATTGCATGTCTGCAAATATGGAGATAAATACTTTTAAAACTAAGGTAATGGTTGTCAGAAAAAATAAGAAAAAGTCCAAGGTGTGCAAATCTTGGGAATTCGGTGATTAAGAGATCAAAGAATGCAATCAGTACAAATACCTTGGTGTTTAAATCTTATGTTTCCTCCAGTGCTCATGTTGATATAATTAAGCAAAAAGCTAAAAAATCCTACTTTTTCCTCTCGTCCAAAAGCAATGAATGGGATGGTCTCAATCCAAGACTCTCTTTATTTTTATTTGACAGTACTATACTTCCTATCCTCAATTATACCACTGAAGTATGGGGATCTGGTATGCCTTGAAAAATTTCATCTTATGGCTTGCAAGTCAACCCTGGGTGTGAAAGGCTCTACAACGTCTCTTGGGGTTTATGCGGAGCTGGGTCGTTGTTCGTTGCTTGAACATAGACATATCAATATTTTAAAGTTTTACATTCGTTTGATTAATCTTGATTCTTCAAGATATGTATGTAAACAGAACTCTTAAAGTGCTAATAAATGATGCTGAGTCCGGTGTTTCAAATTGGGTCAGTATTTCCTGATGGTCCTTCATGACATACATGCAACCGATAATGATTCTACCGTGAAATCGAAAGTGTCTTCCCAGTTTAGGTCAAAAGTTACGGAAAATCTAAAGGAGCAAATTATTCTAAATAAAAAGCTCTGTACAAACGCATCTTTCAAAACTGTTTATAAGTTTGAGAATTACTTAGACTTGGTACCTAGCAAAAAGAAAAGAACTAACTTTGCAAATCTACGTCTCAGTTCTCACAATCGTGGGATCGAAACGATATGGGAAAAATCCTATTCCTAGGGCTGACAGAAATCGTCCCTATTGTCAATCTTCAAACATAACGGCTGTGGAGGACGAAATTCATCTCTTATTTGTTTGTCCCCTTTACGCGTCTGCTAGGAATTTTATGTTATCTGTGATTTATGCAAAATTTCCCAGAATCTCTTCCCTTGATCTTTATGATCAAGAAGATAGGAATTGTCTTATTTTAATAGCTAATTTTTTACCCCTGGCTTTCGAATCACAGGAATCTTTTGGGAAGTCCTATGTGTGCATATCTATGTAACGTTTACTGTATAGCTTATAATCATGTTCACATTTTCTTATCTTGTATTTCCGCCCACAATCTTTTTATATATAAAAAGGTAATGACCCTGAAACGGGGGCTAGTGCATGTCTGGAAGACGGGCATGATTCATCTCCCGAACACCTTTTTCAGGAGCTGACTTCCACTTTTTTATAGACCACTATCTTACAAAAAACGCATACTGTAACTTTAGAAACCGTTTTAAATTGAAATTGAATTGTCGATCATTGCCTATTGCCACCACCTTATGCAGCAATAAAAAAAGCGAACTGTGGTATTGCCTTTTGCCTTGCAGATGCAGATGTAGACTATCAGGTAGAATTGGTTGCTCGGACTGTTTCAGGACTCAACATAACAAGCAACAAAATAATTTGTTCTACAAATGAGCAGAAGCAGGCACCAGCCAAAGGTTTGCGAGAGAAGTTTGAAATGTTAATAGCACAACTGTAGTATCACCGAGGCTTTATTGAAACCTCGTTGCTGTTGTCATTGCTAAAAGTTCTAATACTAATACTGCTTTCTGCTTGCTGTATATTAGTTGTTAGTGAATGACGTAATCAGAAACTTACAAGCCAATCATTAGTAATATTGAACTGTCACGTGCAAGAATACCAATCGTTTCTTTTCTTCAATTATCCAGGAGGTTTGGTTGCCTTTGCCATCGACACGGACAAAATCCGGGTGCTGTGGAAAGTAGATGAAAGTTCTGTTGACAAGCCAGTTGCCTACGGGGTGCGTTTTGCCCTTTTTTCATTTTGTCCTTTGAAATTTCAGTACTTATTTACATTTTCTTCTAAATATGGTATCTTGGAACTCTGGTAAAGTGGTCCAAAAATTGTTAGTTAGATCCCCGTTTGACTTATTACCACTGTTTTATCCTTTTTAAATTTTGTACATCAAGAGTAACCATTTTTTGTCCTCTATTTTTGCTACTTATTTTTCCTTTTTAATTTTTAACGTCAAGAGTTTAGGTATTTTTGTTTGTTTGTTTAGTTAGATTGATTGCCACTAAAATGCTTCATCATAATGGTGACACCATAATACTTAAGTTTAGGGTGATTACTAAAACGTTCTTAAAACATCAAATTCATCGTATTTTAAAGTCAATTTTTATTGCTATCTGACTAAAGAGATCGGTCTTCTCTATAATTATCTGACAACATTAAAGCAGCCCCCAATAGCTATCAAAAGACAATGCAATCATATTTTGATTAAGAGAAGGCGATATTCCTTTTGTTTTATGTTAACCGTTTGTGTATTTTGCTCCAATATTCTGTATTTCTGAAATCTTAGCTATATCTTCAGTTAGATTACACTGAAACAACTCTAGCCACCTCTTTTTTGTAAACACTCAATATTTCAGAAAACATCTGGATAGATCAGATCTAGATTCAAACTGTAGTCAGGAAGCTTTCAAACTTTGATTTAATTTGGTGGTACTTCTGCTTTTGAATTTTCAAAACTGTATTTCAGTTTAATTAAACACTTGGTAGATTGGTAGACAGTTTTTAAAACAGTATTAAAATAAGCGAGCGATATCAAGTTAATAAGCGCTCAATTTTTAGGTGTCCGTCCAGATGAAAGGAGAGTCGGCAAAATATGTGTTGTTGTTCCAGAAAAATGCACTCAATCACACGATCTCAAACTTAAAGGAAAACAGAGAGTACCTTGTATCTGTAACGGTTTATACAAAGCTGGGGGATGCTAAGACTGAAAACAAGAGAGTCAAAACAAAACGTCATAGTGAGTGTTTTAGTCCTTTGTGTTGCTTTCCTGTTTGCTCGTCAGAACACTTTTCTATATAGAATTTTATCTCGATTTATTATTGCTGTGTGCATTTATAAAACGTTTTCACTCTCAGTCTACAAAGATGATCACACGGTTGATAAATAAGCAGATGGTCGTTCATTCTTTCTAATCTATTTCAGTTGTGCTGCCAACATGCCCAGCTCGCAATTTATCAGTAACCCAAGTCACGTGGGGCAGTGTGAGCGTTCGCTGGATGCCTCCAAAAAACTACAGCGACCCTGCCATGCTGTACGAAATTGAATGCAAAAGAAGCAATTGGAGTTTGATTAAAGAGGTCGTTGATGAACACGTGACTTTTGATAATCTTCAAGAAAACACGTGGTACAAAATCGAGGTGAAGGTGGGCGCGAAAGGAGTCGGTTTCTATCATGAGACTATCGCCGTGGATTTTAGAACCCAAGGTTTTTTACCATATCATCTTTTTGGAATACTTTGAAATTTGTCTGTTTCATTGTAACCTTCTACATTACAAAACTTGAACTTACTCTGTGAGCATTAAAACCCAATGTTATGTCAATCAATACGTTACTTGACTGTTGACCTACCTTTATTTTCAGTTCGCTTCCCACCCCCGTCGACTGTCAATGCAACTGCGCTAAAATGGAACACTGTGTTGTTAGAGTGGAGCCCTGTGCAAAGGACGGACCATTTGATATACCAGGTGGCTTACTACGAAGAGAAGAGGAAATCCAAAAGGAATTTTATTCAGACTGCGGAAACCTCTTTGCAGATATCAAACTTGCAAAGGAGCATGGGATACATTTTTACCGTCAAAATAGGAAATGGAATTGTGTTTGGCAAAAATAGTTCTAAAAATGTTTTCGTCACAACTCCAGGTAGATTTGAGATTGTTGATATTCTCTTTCATATGAATGACTATGATCGTGCTACAATTTGATAATATAACATAGCAAGGCAGCTTCAGTAGATCTATTTGTAGTTTTGAGGTTGCTTTTAGTGTCATCCTCTTCTGGTTGGTTGAATTTTTGAAATTCATTGCAGACCGTGATCAATGTATGGATGGAAGTCACACGTGTTCAGTGCTCGAGAGATGCATCAACATCAAAGATTCATACGAATGCGTCTGTAAATATGGCTACATCCGATCCGGAGAAACCTGCACACGTATGTGTCTTTAGATGCATATTTTTTGCATGAGGCATATCTCTTAATATTTTTCTTGTCTATGTTAGTGAATTAACCATGCTTGTTACCTCTTTCAGCAATGAAGAAAGGCGAACCAAGCTGTTTCACTGATTTTGCAAGAAATGTCACCTGGGGGTTGAGCAAACATGGTCAGTTTGCTGTAGCTGATTGTCCAAAAGGAACCGAGGGTAATTGATATGACTTAAATCAAATTCTTCAAGAGAACAATCATTGTTATTCTTACTGCTTGTGGTTTCATCCTAGCGAGTTTAAATGTGATTATTGGATCTTTTAGGTGTGGCTCGTAGATTTTGCAAGCGGTTAAATAACACCCACGCAGCGTGGCTTGTACCCGATCTCAGCAACTGTGTTTCTACTTGGCTTCGTCAGTTTTCTCATCAGGTGAACCATTTTTTGTATGATCAATGCTTCAAATTCTATTTTCATTCTTCTTTTTTGTCACCGCTATAATGTAATAACCAATTGCCTAAATTTTGCTACTTAGGCTCGAGTTTGAAATACTGATCAAATGAATCTTTATCAGAGTTAGTTTCACGAGGGATGTTGTAAAATTTGATTTGGTAGAGGTTTTACTTTTATCCGGATTATCTTTTCCCCTGTGGGTGGGTGGCAATTATGATGCTTATATTCTGGTAGTTGGTCCTTATGTGGCCCTTGTCGATGCATTTGGGAAATAAGGCAGTAAGAGGTCTGTATTTTGCGTTTCTACACGGAGTTGTTGGTCCCTTGGCGCTTATGAGGGTATTTAAACGCTGTTCATTTCTTCCGCACCCTCCCTCCTTATTTGGTATCTAGCAAAGTGTGTTTTCTTTTTCAAATCTTTTAAATCTATTTGTTCTCTTAGGGATTAGGGCTTATCTACATCACTGTGTTATTTAAAAGGTCCTGTTGATTTTTAGTTTAGGGTGGGTCTGGTATTTTATCCTGTCATAATTTGTCTTTCCCTCTCATACCTTATATCTAAGGTCGGACTGGTGCATCGGCTCCCTGGTGTGGAAAAGTGAACTTTTATTGTCCATTCCCTGCCCATAACTCAAAACTGCTTGCACTTGAGTTAATCAAGCTATATCTAAGGTTTAGAGTTTTTATTTTGGTCAGGTGGAGCAACTTGTGCGGATGCACCAACGGCCCAACGTTGCTCCCTGTGATGAGGGAATGTAGCCTCAATGTCTGATTTGATGAGGGATGTGGTAATGTTTTTTCTGAGAGAGCCATTTTTTAATCCAATTAAAAGATGATTTTTTCTCTTGAGTAAAAAATTAAATTTTCATGTCTTTAAATCTGAGAATGGTTGCTTTTTAGGTGGGTGGGGTAAAAGAAAGCGTAATTGAAAATTATAAAAGGAATATAATATTGAATTCTTATTATTATTCAAGTTTGATATTCTCGCTTAGGTGTCACAAAAAACACAGAGTTCTTCCAAGTTGATGATGTCGTTAAGCTCCGGGTACGCTCAGCAGAAGCAAGTTTCAGGGGGTGACATCCATGCTATGGTTGCGATGATGGGGGACATCATCAGCATCACAGACTCGAATTCATCCGATTCCTCTGGGCTGAATGAAATGGCACAAGTATGTAGCATTTCTTCTCAACCTTTAACCTTCAAAAATGATTCTTTATTGCCACAATTGTCTGTGAAACTGAAGCTACTTTTAAAGAAGAAATGTTTCCAATTCTTGTCCTATTCTTGCACTTACCTTAATATATTTTTAGAGCATGGTCGCGGTGACTGACGACCTCTTGTCGGTGGAGAAATCTGAAACGTGGAACGATCTTCCAAAGGTATGTTTTTCTTGATTTTAAGCAGAATTGAAGAAAGCCTGAGAGAGCTGAAAAAAGCAGAGTGTTTAAACATTATGGTCGCTTGTTCAGAAAGTTCAATTAGACCTAATTCCCTCCCTAGAAGTATCCTATATCCACCAGTCTTAGTATACATGGCAGGGAATGGGCAGAGAGGAGACTGAAGGTGCCCCTTGACAGTTCCCAAGAAATACTTTAAGCATCCACTGAAATATTTGGCTCTTATTTCACAGTAAATGGATGAGATTTAAAGCCCCCCCCCCTCCCCTCCTCAAACCTCTTGATAAATGATACGAGGGCCGTATCTTTTGCTTTGAAAGTGCGGCGTTTTATTGTAGAGTTGGATTAATGTTTAGATCTATGATTTTGGGGATGTCTAAAAACAGTAATATGTTGACGCTCATATATCATAAAATAAAAATAAACATCACTATAAAATCAATTAAAAGACGTTTCTTAGTTTGCCTGGATAAAAGAAATTTAGATTACTGCCCTAAAATTGAGTTTAATTTATGGGGTTTCTTACTTTATTATTGTAGCCTGAGTTCCACAGCCATTATTAATGAGTGTCATTGACTTGATACTTAATTTATACTTTGATCAATCTTATGTTCATTTACAGTTATTCGTTATCTTTCAGCTCCCTTACTATGTTTTTCATTTCTAAATTTTTCAGAAAAAGAAGGCAAGCAGTGCGTCCCGTATTTTGCAAAACTTTGAAAACTTGGCTCAGGTTTACAGCTCGTCACTGAGAAACAGAACCTTGAAAATTTCGAAACAAAATGCGGGTAAGTACATCTGTTTTCCTTGTTTCCTTTAGTTTCCATTAGTCACTTGTTCTCGTCCTTGCATTGGCCTAGAACACCATGTATGATAGTACTGCAAAGATTTTTAATTACAGCTTGATAGCGGAATCATCAATTTGAGTGTTGAAATGGTCCCAAGGAAAGCCAAGGGCTAAAAATGAGGCCATTTAGGCACTTTTGCGTTGTCATGCTACTTTGGTTCATTTTTATTGTGAAATATGTAACACATTTTCGCAAATATTGAATAACAAAAAGTGGATTGGAGTTATTTCTTATGATGCAAAAAGACTTTAAGATACAGCGTTAATTGTACCTAGCCTAGTGTTTTCGATCTAATGTTTTATACTTTTAAGAGTGTCACGATAAGCTTAAGAATGTTTCAAAACGTTGGCATTTTCCGTATATTTTTATTTACTTGTGTTCCATTCATTTTATCAACACTTAGTTGTGGAAGTAAAAAATCTGGTGGACACCTCTTCTCTAAAGTTCAGCGCATTATCTGACAATGGTGTCGAAGCTGAAGCCGGCCCTCGGAGCAGTATTGCTATCCCAGATTTTGAATTCAACTCAGAAGGTATGTTGGGTTTTTGCTATGTCTAAAATTTCAAAGTTAATCTTCTAATTTTGCAGCACAAAACTTCATCAAAATTAGTGTCTGTTAGTTTTGTTTATAATTTTTCTGTTGTCAACATAGAAATCGAAACGTCCTTATTTCATAATAGAAAGGTTTACAAGCTTCATTCTGTTTTCCGAGTGCCGTCGTATGTGGGAATTTCGCATACCTGCAGACCAGTGTCTACATTTCAAAGCTGGCAAATTAGTTTTAGAATTCTTAATAAGATGCTTATTTTAGCCTGCCCATTTTAGCCTGCCCATTTACGCATGCCCATTTTATCATACGAAAAAGAATGGTGCCGGATTTTAATCATTTCGCATTTGATGCAGATCTCAATGCTGTTTACTTTGGGTTCTTTCGTGGCATTCAGGGACTCCTTGGGACAGATTTGTATGTCATATTTCTCATTTTAATTATATGTTTTCATTCTCAAGTGGACGATTGCAATTTAAATGAAAAACATCTTGTAATTAGTCAATCGTTTGTTTTCCCTGTTTCATAAATAGCTGACTTTGTTAGCGCCGATTGTATTAAAAACTTCACATTTGGTTTTTTCAGACTTGTATCATCATGTTTAATTATTTCACATCAATTAAATAAGAATTCAAATTATTCCAAATCTAAATGAATAAACGTAATATGAATGACGTAGCCATTGCTGTTCTTTAGGGCTTCGTGTTAAATATCTTCTGCCATAAGGTAAAATACTTTTTTTTCAATAAGATAAAAATTTGTACCGAGCAATTTTTCTATTTGGTAAAAAAATTGTTTTTGAAGCCTGAAATTGGAGACTGTTTCATATTTTTCTCCAATTTCAGTGTAAATGTTTCCAAAGGCAAAAGTGATAGTGGTGACATTGGTGACAAAGTGTCCAATGTAATTGCTGCAACCGTTCTTGGAAGGAAAGGGATGGAATTTGAACGGCCAGTTGTCATTACGCTCAAGTTACCTTCTAAAAACGTTTGTAATCTTTATTGCACCTATTTCATTTCCATATCAGTTATGAATTTAGTTATATTCATCTTTCCTTTAAATATTTTGCGTTGATTAATTCATCAATCCCTGAAAAGTACTTTGTTCTTCAATTTATAAAAAGTCTTTCGTTTTACACGGCTACATAAACAGTCCGTGTCGTTGTCTGTCTACACTAAAACAATAAATTTTGATTTTTTAATAAAAAAGATATATTTTTTGTTTCTAACTTTACAACTTTCTGAGGGATTGACGGTCGCCATTGATTGGTCAAAACCTGGCAAGCAATGAAACGTGCCATCTGTTCTTATTACTTTCGATTCGAGTTTCAGTGTTTA
Organism: Rhopilema esculentum; assembly: GCF_013076305.1. The sequence goes on along the minus strand of NW_027020174.1, from coordinate 846,423 downwards.
TCTGATGCTGAAATTTCTTCCGCTTTCTCGCATAGCTTTTGTGTAGTTAATTTGCGGCCTACCGCTTTATTCCAGGAAATCGCATCGAAAACCTTACAATGCGTCTTCTGGGATTTCGCCGGAAATAACACGGCTGGAGCGTGGTCACAAAGAGGCTGTAAGCTACACCGCAGTAACGGAAGCCACGCAACCTGTCATTGCTCTCATCTTACTAACTTCGCTGTTCTTATGTCGGTGACTTCGGCTCCAATGAAACAGGAGGTATATTCTTCGTCGATCTTCACCTAGACCTGTCTTTGTAGATTATTTAGTGGACTTTACGCAGCATGAACACTGTGTTTTTTAAACAATTTGTACACATTGTGTTACTAAGTCATTACCTTAAAGAAGCATTGAATTTAACTGTAGTTTTATGATAAAACCATACTAAGTTATACGTATAGCAAACGAGCTGGGTTTGCCCCCGGATAATCTTACCCAAGGAGATAAGATGCAGACCCAAATATTCCAGATTTGCCCCTGCTTAAAGTAACCCATCTCTTGAGTTGGTTTTCTAATAAGTGCAATGTGAATGCAATAATCGTAACCAGGCTCACTACTTGTCAACGCTCGTACTACAAATTTCTTAAAACTAACACGAGTTTAGTTTACACCGGGTTAATTCAAGCCGGGTTAATTGAAACCGGGTAAGTTGTAATCGAGCGTCAACTTTAGATTTGTTCTTATTTGTTTTGCTTTTAGAAAAGGGACGAAGACAGAATGGCCTTGATAACAACAATTTGCATTGGCATTTCGTTGGCTGCATTGTTCGTCTCTTTTCTAACATTCTGCACAATAAGGTAAGGCTTTCATTCCTATGAAATCTTTAGAGGAAGACTTTGAAGGAAGATTTTACCTCTTGTGAACAACAGCTTTTAATGCAAACAATTCTGATAAAGATTTTAAACACTTAGAGGCTTTACCATCCTCCTGATAGAGAACCAGCCCAAGGAAAAATATAACAAAAAATTGCAAGCCTAACGCTCATGGAGCTGTATTCTTTATCAAACAATATTCAGCCATGCCTTTTGATCCTCCACTTCAACTACACATTTGACGGCGCTGGCTAAATCTCATTACACTTGGTAAAGTTGGTATCCCTTGTGTGTTTCTTTGATCTTTGGTTTTAATTTTTAAAACCAAACAGCAATGATATGGACTGAAAGTTTCACGTTTCGTAAAAAACAGGCTCACGCAATTTCTATTTCTGTGATTCTGCATTCTTCGTAAGAATTTGAATCAATTCCGTCTTTTGAAATTTTCTGAGATGCAAACATTGATGTGATAACGATTTTCTGTTTTGCAGAAGCTTGCAGTCATACAGAAACACAACACATAAGAATCTTGTTATTGCTCTGTTCTTGGCACAATTGCTCTTCGTCTGTGGCATCGATAGAACTGCCCACCTCGTTAGTATTGTTTTTGATACTCTCACTTTCTTCATTGTTATTGCTGTTGTTGTTGTTGTTGTTATTGTTGTTATTTGAAATGCCATTGTTGTTGTTGAAATTCTCCACAGCAGCTCTCCGGGTAAATCTAGTTAAAAGTTCACAGAACGCTCTTGATCTCTCTCGCAACATGTTTCTTATAAAAAAACTTATCCTCATTGACCATTCTAAAAGCCCTGGATTAAGAACATATTTGACCCAAATACTGTTATATTTCTCTAGCTTACCTGCAGATTGATAGGCGTGGCACTTCATTATTTGTTCCTGGTTGCCTTCTCTTTGATGGGGATGGAAGGTGTTGTTCTGTATATGATGCTGGTAAGAGTTTACCAAAGGAACACGAGATATGGGAATTTGAAGCTCCTCCTTGCGTGCTGGGGTAAGTGATTATCATGCTTATAATTAATTGCCAGATCAGATGTCCTTTGCTGGCTCGTACTGTGGTCAATTTCATAATCTCAACCGTAATGATATAGGATGATGTTCTCTTGTCCTAGGGCACAATTCTCTTTAGGTCTTCTATAAACTTGTTCCTACAACTCATCTAATTCTTCCAAGAGGTTGTAAACTTTGGAACGCTTTACCCTCCTCTTATTTTCAAGGTCCTTATGCAACCTTGCTTCTTTTAAAAGCAGAATCGCCCCCTCAAATTACCAATTAAAAATGATAAAGATAAGTTTAGTCAAGGTGGCTGTGAAAATATTGTTTATTGTCGTGATTGCATTTGTAGGACTTCCTCTTGTCATAGTGGGTATCACTGCTGGCCTCGATTTCACTGCGTATGGAAACGAGAAATAGTAAGTACTGGTAGTGTATTCGTTTTTTAATTTTTTTTTGTTCACATTCGGCTGCCTTGAGAAAAATATTATCTGTTTTTGCAAGATTTTATCATCGTACATCGGAAATAACATTGTGTTGATGTTTATCTTCGATATAGTGAATAATTATGTAGAAATAAAGTATGAAAAATGAACAAAAATCTTTATTTTTGATACATTCGTTCTCTTTCACTGCTGTTGCAGTCTACGCGATGAGAAGCTTCACCTGCACTGATGTCAATTTATGAATCATTGTTCAGATATCCATAGTTAATGTTTACGATAATGAAAAATGAAATTGTTTCAGCTGTTGGATTAATGTAAAAAATGGATACATCTGGAGCTTTGCTGGTCCCGTCATCCTTGTCGTTGTTGTAAGTGAAGAGGCATTTATGATTGGATTCCTTGTGGCATGAGATTAATTGGAATTTTCATTTATGCCTATATGTCATTTATAAAGTATTATGTATTATGAATATGATATCCTTCACATAAAGCGAATTCTCTAGAGATAGTTTGAGATAGATTCTTTTCCACAATCTGTGGGCATGTTTTTAAGAAAAGCTCAAGTTCTGATGGATTCTTTTTATCGAACTTAGCAATGGGTTAGTTCAAAATAAATTACTAAAATTTGTAACTGATGTTAATTTAATTTGTATATTTGACGTAACTCGTTTGCCGTTATGAAAAAATCGGTATTTCTTTGTTTGAGCTCTGGATTTTTCACACTTGCTCTTTACATCTTATTCTTTTGACTTTTCAGTTCAATTGCATAATTATGGCGCTGGCAGTCAAGGTGATGAGGAAAAAATCAAAAAAGAGGGAAGAAAAAATTCAGGAGATTTGGTAATTTCATTCAGATTTCCGCTTTTTCACGAAACTTTGCAAATTTTTTGAAATTTTTATCATTCTTTGAAATTGCATTTGTTTGTTAAAAAAAACCTGGAGTATTTTGTTTGTTGTTTTATGATATATATGTGATTTTTATTTATGTTTTTTATCATTTATGTGATTGGGTTGGAAGATTTTCTGCCTTCCGATGGAACAAGGTTTTTTCTAAAAACCTCTAAATGCTGCTTGAATTGTTTTTTAGGTACTGGATAAAATGCTGTTCAATGCTAGTCTCGATTCTTGGGTTGTCATGGATACTTGGCATTTTCTACATCAGCCAGCGAAGTATCATCATGGCCTATATTTTTAGCATTCTAAATGCCCTGCAAGGATTGGCTCTGTTTATCTTCCTCTGTTTGCTGGACCAAAGGGTAATTCTTCATCGATTAAATTTCATTATGAAGACTGTAATTATTTTCATAATTCTTCATTGTAAAGAGCCTAATTATTCTTTCTCTTGCGTTAAATAGAACCTTTGGCACTAAGCAAAAACTGCAGGATTTCTATCGCATTTCCTCTTTGGATCTTTCTCTCTTGTCTTTTCTCTTATGTCACTCATTGTTCTTATACTATTGAAGGTCTCTAGCGTGCTGAACCCTAGCGCGTAAAGCCATGAACCAACCACTTGACTTTGGTCTGCATTAACTTTTAGGTGCAGGATGTCTACTGTCGCGTCCTTTGCTGCATTGAAAAGGGACATTTCTACTTGTATGCGTCGAGGTCAGTTTCTGGCACAAAATCAACTACGCCAGTGCGCCACTCAAGAGAGGTGAGGTTACAACAAGAAGCGAATCTTGTTATGATTTCATTTCATTGAAACTTTATGTTCGCTTATGTTCAACAATTAAGCATTAAGTATACTATTTCATTGGCTTTTTGGTATTCAACTTACTCTGCTGATTGCGAGCATTATTAAAAGCAGTGTGCATTTCATGATTTTAGTCCATGTACGATTTTATGCAAGACTGTAGGAGATAGCCTGTAGAAGTCAATGTCCACATAATAACTATTCTTGCATTTACAGTTAAGTGTTTCATCTTTATTTAGATCACCATGGGGTTCGTTAAAGCGGTACACAGAAGAGCGAAGGGTGAGCCTCTATTCAGTTTACAAGAATCAATTAATTTCTCAGCTCTAATCCCGCAAAGCAAGGATCTGCATTGATGTTTTTTTATTGTTCTATTTACCTAAGTCTTTCAGGCCTTCAATTCAGTTTGTATTCCTTGTTTGTGTCTAGTCGCTGAAGAAAACCAGGATTTCAATGGAGGCTCAGGAAGTGGAACTGAGGCTGGCGGACGAGGAGAACCAAAGTGTAGATGTCTAGGCCAATAACCCTTCGATGTCGGGGTCTTGCATGGGCGCAAAGAATTCATTTACCGTGTTTGCGTTGAAGATAAAGAACACTGATTATCCTAACCAGAATTGAATCCATGTTGGCAGGCGGTTCTGTTTACACGCCGTATCTTTACATTGCTTGTCATTTGTAAACGCGAGTAAACGTCTTTACCGAGCAGCCACGAGATATATATTTCAAAACGGATATTCAAACAGAACTATTGGCTAAATCGATGTAAATATATAGTCCAGGTCGTGTATTGCAAATAATTATGGTCTAAATATCAAATTAGATGTTCTTCAGTGGAGACATATTTTATTCAATCAGAAATTAAAACAAATTTATTGGCTTTGCCTTCGAGCACTTCTAACGCAATATTTTTTAAGTGAAAAGTTACATTAACCAAAATAGGCCTTGCGATTTTAACTGGAATAAATTTAACTTTAGGATTTAATTCGAATTTTGAGCAACGTCCAGGAAAAAACTCAGTGCCTATTAAGGTAAAGATTATGTTAACAAGGGAATGGGCTGTTGATGAGCGAAATGTTAGCGAGTTACAGTCAAAAAATTGTGTTTTATTGTTCTACAAGTTCTGATTTCTTCAAGCGGTTTTAACGTCTGGTAAAACAGAATATTTCTTGCAATTAGCTTTAGACCAGTTAATCTGGTTTCAAAGAGCCAATTTTCATTTTTTCGAGGGAGGGGGAAGGAGGGGGCATGGAATTGCAAAATTTCATTCTGCAAGAGGGAAAGCTTGCAGAATTGTATTTTTCGGTCTTTTCTTGTAATTTGGCTTTCGTTTAATTCACTAAACACAACGATTTTAATAACCTTAAATGTGCTTCGTCAAATTTATCATTTAATAAAAAAGCCTTGCCTAGCCTTTCCCAATCATAATTGAGTTATTACTTTAAAAGAAACCATGTAAAAAATTGCTGATCCTAAACTTTTTGTCCCAAAAATGATTTTGTAAAACGACTCTAAATTACTTTTATTGGTGATATTTATTTAGTTTCCAATTTGAGTCACTAACATTGAATTTGGTTAAACTGAGATAAAAAAATTGTTAGCTGTGCCTCAATCAAATCATTTTATTAATAAATATGAATTAGAGTGGGTATGAACATATTTGAAAGTACATTGACTAGATGCATGGTCTTATGTTGTTCTTCAAGGGATTGAAAGTGCCATATTCCTGGACCGTAGTGGCGATGGAGTGGGGGTGGGCTGTCCGTACTAATCTGTTGATGTCGGTGGTGTATGTTTGAAAACATTCATTACGTTATTTTGTGAGATAATACAGGCTTATATGATATGACAAGGCCTTTTGAGCCTATGATGTTATTCTTAGGAATTATTTCCACTTTTCCGCGCAGTTTTTGCATCGATCATTATTTCAATAAAGATTACAATTCAATTTTATTCGTCATCACAAAAAAACAAACAGAACAGTTTATTTCTGCGGGTAACAGTTTTCCTTGATCGTGCAGATGAGATTTTATTCATTTACTCACTATTTATTCATTATTCAACTAGCCTAGTAATATTTGACAAGCGTTTCCGTGATGGAAGATCAGCAGAATTCAGCGTCAAAATTTTTAAACGAATTTATAAAATTTGGGTAAATCTAATGCTTATGTTGCTTATTAAACATCTTATCACACTTTATATTAAGGAATTAGTAGAGCTGTAACTGATAGGGTAATTAGTAGAGGAGCCTTAAGCCCCTTGCCCAGCAAGTGAAATGCTTTTACTTTTTACTGAATTCTGTTCTGTTTGGTAACCTCTTGCGTTTTGTTTTGTTGCGAAGTATTTAGTTAATTATTACTTAAATCTTAAATTTAAAACTTAAATCAAATTCTTAAAAGAATTCCATTTCAGAAGGAGCCCACTTGACACAACATGGGTCGGGTGTCCCCAATTAAACGCACAAACATGACACTCCCTGGCATTGTCACAAGGTGACAAAGGTGAATTGTGGATACCCCCAAGGGGTTTAAGTGTACACTTTCCATAGAGAGCGCCTAGGAGCGAGCGACACAAGTTCCAAGAATTAGCAAACATGTCCTTTTTTCTCTTGGGACTAGAAACAAACATTGATGTTTTGTTTAAGAAAACGTGTTGTTTTTGGCATTAGAGAGACGACTCATTTCACGCCTTGAAAACTTAATCCCCCTTTTTCGAAGGAGTTTATTTAAGAACTTTTAGAAAAATGCCCCTTTGACTGTGACACATTGCCCCTTATAAACGGTGCCTCTTAAATACTGAAATGCGTTTGCTCGCTTCAAATACACAATATGTTTTTAACGCTTGAAAAAATGGCTGTTAGTTCCGTTAAAGATCTGTCTGAAAACTTTTATCACTTTTGCTGGAAGTGTGAAGTTGCATGAATCGCTTCGATGTAGCGTTCTCCTCGGGTTTTTTTTCAACATGCAGTAATAACCAACTTGTGTAGTGATAAATCTTAATTTTGCAATGATAAACTCCCTTTTTGTGCAGTGATAAAACTACAATTGAAAAATTAAGTATTGAAAGCATTGCAATATTAAAAACGAGAACATAACAATTACAATGATCAATATCTATGAAATATCTCAAGTTTGGTCTATATCTAGAAGCTATATAGTTTGCGCATCTAGAATTGTGATGAAATACATCGAAATACGTAATATGAAAACCAGCTTTTACACAAACTTTTTGTTAGAAACAATCATACAACCATTAAGTCTATTTCGTAGCAGCTTAGCTTGAAAACCCTTGTCCATTGAAAAGTTCTCGTATCACTAAAATCCTGGAGATTTATAAAAAGATGATGCTTGTCTTCAATTAAAATTTTTTCAGAAATTTTGCGTAAGAAAATCTGGAGTTCCTAAAACATTTGAAGCTACTGAAAGCAGCACATCTTCTGCAATGATTACACATTCTTTGTTTTTCTTTGTTTATGTTTCTCGATTACAGTCGGTTTTAGGTTGTCTCTCGTGTTGTTTATTAAAGAATGCCTGTGTAATTATTCCGTGGAAAGTATTACATATCGAAATGGCATCACAAAAAGAAGTACTGTCAACAATTCTCATATTTTCCATATAAGGTTCTAAAGAAAACTTTAAGCAACAATTTTTACCTGTTACAACACGTTACGAAAAATTAATCGAGAAGTATTTTAATCCCGATAAAAATCTGATCAGGTTTGGTATTTTTACAAAATCAATTAGCTTCGTCAAGGATAAATTATTTTTTGAGCTTCATGAAGTGTTCAGTTTGAGAACGTTAATTTAAGTTAACGTTATATCCTAAAGAATCTCGATTTTGACGAAAAATAAGATAACGATTTCTCGAAAATTTTCTGTAATGAATGGACCAAAATAACAAGGACTGTTTTGAATTTCGTAATAGAATGAAATGATGAAACACTAGAAATTCATTAAAGGGGTTCAAGCAGAAAGGTCCTTAAACACGGTTCCAACACGAGATCAAAAGGTCTTCTCCTTGCAAACAGACGTATTTTAAATAAGAAAGAGAATTTAAAAACCTATATCGTATAACTAATAAAATCATTGCTTATTTAAAAAATATCAATGCATTAGCATAAGAAAGAGCACAGCATTTCTGCCTGAAGCGAATAAAGCATGTCGAGCTCACAAAGTCAAGTTATAAGGACTCAGCATTTACTGTACAGAATTTCTTAATCACCATCTTTTTACCAAATGTTTAACCATGGCAAAATATGTTTGCAGAAGAGCGAGAAAATTAGTCCATACAAAAAAAACCCATTAGATGACAGAAAATTAAAAAACATAGCAGTGATCAGACTCAACTTTTAGAACCGTTTATGTTACGCTTTGGTATTCCTAAAAAAAAACTCTTTACACATTTGTTTTACAAAGGAAAATCTGTACAAACCCATGCCGAGGCATTTCTTTGTCTTGGATGCCTTTTCTAAACTAAAACTTTGAAATTTTTCACAAGAAAAATTCGGTATTTTCTTTTGCTTTTAAAATATTTTGAAATGAATTGAAAAACACATTGAATTGGATAAAAGATAAAAGGCCTATGTTTTAATTATCTATACTTCGGCCATGTTTTCTTCTGCTTCAATAAACCATGATGGAGAGATACAAGAGTTACACACGTGTGAAGAAGGACATTGTCGATATTTCTGAACAGGCATTTTCTATGTAAGAATACTTAAATTTTTGCAAAGGGTAAATATCTTTCAAAATTTAAGACTGTCGGCTTATAATTATTCCTAAGCGAAGCAACGGGTAATTTTGGTAAAAATCGTGAAAGAAAGTCCCTATTATTGCTTGTGTGTTTCTTTATAATTAGAACAATTAGGAATTGACATATATCTTCTTGACATAGAACAATTAGGAATTTGACTATTAACAAAATTTGATGAAAGCAGCTAAAACCTTTTGCATGAATGTTCCCTCTTGCCTTTTTCCTCAAAAAACTCACAAAGTTAAGAAAGCCAATCTGTCGACGAAAATCGAGCCGGGTTTTCGACGTTAATTAGTTCTTAAATTTCATCGATGTCGAGCCTCAATATTCATATAAATTCATCAATTTATCATTATCAAAAGAAATGTAATTCATGCCGGAAAAGAACAAAACTTCCTAGATAAGAAATTCTACTTGAAAACTACTTGAAAATAATTAAATCAATCATTCAATGTTTCATCAAGAAGAGAAACGAGAAACACAAGAACAACAGATTAAAAAAGACAAAGAACAAGAGTGAAAAATGGAAAGAAAACAATCAATTCTGGTCGTCAAAATAGAAGTGAAGGGTGCGGGCAGACTGGCAATAACTGCACCTATCTCATCTACCTGTATTTGTTGGCCCTGAGGTGCTATTCCATAAGCTACTGCAGTATAAATTATCTGACAAATACGGGGAAATGAAACCAGTGTGAACGTCCACGGAACCTACCATATGTCAAAATTGAGCACTTGATCTCTTCGTTATTGATCCCATGTTCAGTAATTTGTCTGACTTTGCAATTGGAATCAGCAGCGACCTGAAATTTAAACTATACATGGTGTGGTGGGGTTACTACAACCATTAAACTCCAACTGCTTGCACACCTTGTTGTCGTAGCATAGCTGCAGGAAATTTGTTTGAGCTGAAATCCTTCAAATTCAGGCAATGACCAAATAATTGTTACATAGGCGATACCGTATTAAGTACCGGGCCATTGATAAGGATATGACGCAGAAATACCACTTTCTGTCTTCAAACTACTTCTTATTTCTTACTTCTTACTCTCTCTAAATCCTTTACATCGAATTTAACTTCTGCAAGATATGATCAATCTTAGAACGAATGATTTAGGCCGATACAGATGATATATAATTTTCTGATCTTGATAACTAATATCGACCAATATCCATCAATCCAACTTATAAAAAACTTAGCAATCGAGGTAAAATAATCAAGTTAAATAACAACCGAAGAAGATCTCGATTTACCAAAAAACATCATAAAGGATGCAAGCGACCCTGTATTTACAGAATATCTGAGAACACAATTTTTGTGTATTTTCACAATTTTTGTGTTATTTTCACAGTCCTGGCAAAATATATGCGATGTTATCCAAAATGTTGGCCTGCAAAAAAAAATAAAACAGGATAAATCAAATCACATAAACATAAAACAGGAGAATAACATTTTCGAACAGGATAAATCAAATCACATAAATCGTTGTTTTATTTTCGATATTATGGAGTTTTCCAGTTCACAACTTTCAATCATATGACGCTGCTCAGGCCCGTCACGAATGAAATCAAAAAAGGGAAAATGGCCTCCAAACAGGATAAATCAAATCACATAAACATAAAACAGGAGAATAACATTTTCGAACAGGATAAATCAAATCACATAAATCGTTGTTTTATTTTCGATATTATGGAGTTTTCCAGTTCACAACTTTCAATCATATGACGCTGCTCAGGCCCGTCACGAATGAAATCAAAAAAGGGAAAATGGCCTCCAACAGATGTAATATAAAACAAACTAAACTTCATGTACGACAAAATGATAAAACAGACTACGTGAAATTATTAGCCATCATGACACTTCGCGTTGTTTTGCAGAATTGAGAATTTGATATCACTTGAAGAAACGACTGGGTACAGACAAATATCCATACACTAACTCAAAAACACACAAATAAAACAAAATGAGAAATTTATTGCCTTTTTCAACAAAAGTGTAGTTTCAAGAAAAAAGCTTCTTTTAATTTTAAACTTCAAATGCAAGTAACTATGGCTAATAATCATTGTTAAATCAAAATTAATTCTGTCGTATTTAATTTGGTTCATAAAAATTGAATACACTGGTCTTTCATGGGTCTTTTAGCGGAAGTGACATTATAAATGTTTCAGTAACATAAAAAATTAAGGAATTTTAAATACTTCGTTCAACAATTTAGAAAATATCTAGAAAAACTCAAGACAAAACCGCTGTTTTATAAAGCTTTATTAGACCAATCCTCGCAAAATTTGGACTCTTTACCCCTTAACCTCCCAAAAATCAGGGCTATATTAAGAATAAAGATGAAAGATAACAACACTGTTAATCCAGAAAGAAATTTATCGAATGATAATATTTACAAATATAATACAAGATACATACAAATAGCATTTGCTCATACCATGCAAAAATGTTACCAATAAAAACAACGAAATGTTTGTTTAATGACGGTTTTAACATTGCCAAATCTCAGTTTGGTGCCAGTTAAAGACTTTTCGCTGCTTCGTTGGCGTGACAGAGTCTTTTGAAAGAATAGCTTCTACACTGAAGTTACTAAATTTTCTCTTAGGGGGATTATTTGACATAGTATAAGGTGAAGTAGTTTTTGGCAAGGAACAAGGCAACAGATAGCCGCGAGGGTGCGTTTGCGGTGGAGGGGAGCCAACTTGCGGGCTAATGCTACACTCGTTTAGCAGAATGTCTCTAACAACTTCGATTTCTTCTCTGGCTCTTTTGAATCTTGTTCTTCTTCTTTTTAAGCTTCCGTGATTGAACATTCCTCTGCTCTGTGGGTCGATCGACCAATAGCTTCCCTTTCCGCGCATCAGTGGGTCCCGCGGCAGTTTCACGAAACAGTCATTAAGCGTCAAATTGTGCCGTACGGCATTCATCCATCCGCGACTCCGTGTCCTTCTGAAGTATTCAAAATTGTTTATAAGATAATCGTAAATTTCGGACAATGTTAAGCGTCCACTTCGCGAACTTTTGATTGCCATTGTAATGAGAGCGACGTAGGAGAATGGTGGCTTTTCCTGTCGCGCGTCTTTTTCCGATTCACCAAGAGAGCTGTAGCTTGTGTTGAGCGAGTCGGGCAAATCATCACTGCTTTGATCCAGGTCCGCGTCTTGACACCTCAGGTCCGGATGACGAATTTGTCCGGCTGCAGAAATGTCGTGCACAAAACTCCATTGACGAATGAATCTATTCGGCTGTTGCCTATCATCATGACACAAAGAAGCCATGTTGCAGAACCCTCTTTGCCGAACTCTGTCGTCAGATTAGACCAACTTGAGTAGTGGTATTTACAAGTGAGCCTCTCTTGGGTAACTGACTTGACGATGAGGTTTGCCTGCTACTTGTACTGGTATCCTATGACCCAGCTGTGTTACTGGTATCCTTACTTAACACCTTGCATTTAAAGCCACCCTATCCAACGCACATTGACGCCTGTTTAACACGGTATCTAGAATTCTCAAGGGTGTTGTAAAAACATGTCGCCAAGATGTTAAAGCTGTTGTTATTTGGATAAGATCAACGATTATAAGATCGTCATATAAACAAAGAGCCGAGGGAACAATGCCTGGCCCTTGGCAATTGTATTTGGATTCTTTGTGTAAACAAACTATTGAAATCGGTCTTGTTAGCGCGTCGTAATTCGCCGACGCCAGAACGCGAACGCTTAATCAGCCTAACGCAACGGCAATGGTATTTTTATAGAAAGGCTTGAGATTATAAATGATAATAACAAGACTGGCTTAGCATCGAAGTAATTATGCACTGGCAAGACAATTGCATGCCTGGACCCAGAAAAATACCAGCACTGAGCAGGATACGCAGATGATTTAAAACATTTAAAACCAGCAAACTGAAAAATGCACTAGGTTTAAATCTCGAAAAGAAAAAGTAGAAGGCGAGGGCATATGTTCTTCAATCCTCTGGATTTTCATTTTGAGAATTTTAAATGACGCCGACCAATTAGAAACAAACCGAAAACGGACAGATGACCAACATGTGCTCAATATGATTATTTTTATTAAGAACGTAGACAAAAAATGCTTATGTTGTTTTCTATGCAATTTTCACGAACTTCCTTTGTTCAAACGCGTAAAATATGATGTATAATAAAATAAATTTGTTTCCCATGATTAAAAATTGTTTTCATAATAAAATATATGTTTGGAGGAACTTAAAAAGTGCTTGCTGTAAAATATAGTTCGATCTTACAGAAAAAAGCTCCTTAACTGATAAATAAGTGTCGATCGTTTTATAAAACCTGATAGAAAAACTTTTCAAAAATCATTAAAAGATTGTTTCAACAAATCTACGTAGCCTTTAGCACACGGGCAAATCCTCGATGTTCGAAGGTGTAATAGGGGGTGTGGGGGGCGTGACACCCCCAAAGTTTGGAAAATCCCATTGTAGTTGGAAAAATTAAAAGTTCACTTGGAATTTTTTCTAACTATTATGACCAAATATGTGAATTTTATAGCTTAGGATTTTTGGACTTTCAATGTAAAAACCTTAGATCTTATTAAAATTGAAACTCTGGAGCAGGCACATCTACTAATCGTTTTTAATTGTGAAGCCCTGTCTCCACTGGATCTCAAATTTCACCATTGCATCGCCTGTTTCCTTTTACAGGGGTTAAGTTGAATAAGATTATTTTCAACAGGCAAGGTGAATTTCTGGATAAGAAGTTTAAATTTTACCATCAGTATTGATTGAGCCTTAAGTTTTGAAAAATCATTCCCTGTATCCATTGATCGGAACAATTGAAAGTGGGAATTTTTTAAGAAACAACGGGTAGCCAATTCAATTCAAAACATTACAAATTTTTTTCATTGATAGAAATTCTCAACGCTTCTTAACGGGTGTATGCTAAGCTCCCCCTGCACTTTGTAGACCTCCTTTGATATTTTTATAAATTGCTATGATAAAGGTGATGAGAAGCCACAAAACATTGATCAAAGAAGCGGCAGCAGAAGTATTTGATCAAAGCAAGTGTTTTATCTTACGAATCGGGCATATGCCCTCAGATCACCATTTTCAGTTCCAAAAGGCAAATGACACTTCGCCCTTTGAAAATTTTCAAAATTTTCTTCGATCAAGAACAAAAGATGAAATGGTAAATTCTTTGAAGCTTCTATATTGTTAAAAAGATACTTTATATAAAATTGATCTGCAGCAAATAGCTTTAAGATGGGCAAAGCAGAAAAAGAACAGAATTGCTGTTAATTGACTTGAAAGAATACTAATTTTTATCATTAAACATACCCAACATCTAGACTCGTATGGCTTTGATGTTGCTTTACATCTTACAAAAAGATTATATGTACGTTTTATGTTAATCAAAATTTAGAGACTTCTTTTATCTTCTTTAGTGCTTTTATGCTTAAGACTAATTTTTATAAGTAAAATTTTGGTAAGTATACAGAACCTAGAAATCTGGAATAAACTATAAGGCTATTTCCAAAAATCAATTTAGTAGGTACAGAAGATTAGCAGGTCGAAAGAAAAAATTCATCAGGTAAAGTTGGAATTTTCAACCTTCCACGACCTCCCAAAATTAGCCACTTGTTTACGTCCCTGGCTAGGCCCTGCACTAGGAAAGTTCCGAGAACCTTGGATTAATGAATTTTCTAAAAGGAACGACCGCAAATGTCCCTTTTGGACCTCGCCAAAGGAGCATGAACCCTGCATGTTAAAATGCTAATATAATTAAGAACCACACATTTTTTTCTACGGCTATTTGAAGTTTAAGACACAGCTTCTAGACCCTTGCTTCTAAAATCATCCTAAAACATTGTCTCGAAAATATCCAAAATGACTTATTTTCATAAGCATTTTCTCAAAGCTCATTTCCCTTTTGAACTTATTAAAAGTACAAAAATAAAAAAAGCAGTCGAGGGTAAGTGCTTGGATTGTTAAATCTGAATTTCAAATTACACGAAGCTTAAAATCTTTTACTAATGTGCTCGTAAGATCAGAAAAGGCCAAATTATGGAATTCATGGGATGTAAATAAAACAATGACCAACAGGTAGACGCCAATCGGAAAATTCTAGCACTAGAGTGGCAATCTTCACACTTTGGGCCGACAGGTCGTTTCACCCTGCTAAAGGGACACTTCAAAGGAACATCTCCGTAGAAATTTGATAGCTGCGCAACATACAGTTGGGACACTGTGCAGCCTGATGTTTAAAGAGAAATCGAAATCGAAATGAGAATGAATAGGAAGGCTCTCCTGGGATTATGTTGCATGAGTGGCATCTATTGACGAAAAACGAAACACCTGGTTGGATCAAACACTGTACAACTCTGTTCTGTAATTACATTCAAAAACATTTGTGTGACAAAGAAATAAGTGCTGAACACTTGCCATAAATGAAATTGAGCTAAAACTACAAATGTACACAGCAAAATATTTTCGCGAGTCAACATATTCCCTTCGATTTCCTGCGAAAAATAAACAGCAAGTCTAGTGGCAATCTTGGCTGATCCACCTTAATTCAGCGCTATCCAAATCCCAAAATTCACTTTGGTTTTCGATAAAAAGAACTTATGAAAATAGCAAGAAAATCTTTCTTTAAAAAAGGATAAGAAGAGTACATCAGCTCAAGGTTATCTTTGCGAATCCGTTTAAAACTGCAGAAGATCAAGGCCTAGTCTAGACAGAAAGAAACGGGCGGCACCATGCATTGTAATCGGCCTCATAATCTCATTTGAATAGACGGATGTTTGGCCTGGGATGAAAACGAGACCGACGGCACCAACTCTAGAACTAAGATTGTAAATACAAACATATGCACGATTACTCGTCTAAGTGCAAATCCGGATTTTCGCAGCTGAACAAAATACACTGGTGAAAAATTTGACTGAAGTGTGATTAGCAAAGGCCTGCGTCTTTGTCAATTATCTGGCTAACAAAATTTGCAAACATGGTAAAAACCTGATCAGATGTTTGTGCGATTTGCTTAGAAAAGGCTGATTCACGTTAAATTGTCTAAACACAGCTAATGAAATATTCAATCAAATCTTATTTAAAGAATTATTTCAATGATATATGATTTTAGCGTTGCGAAGAAAAATTGAAATTGACTACTGCAAAAGGAACTTACTGATTAAAAACAAGATTAGAAATTGATAAAATGACTCAAGCATACCTTCATATCAGATGGAATAACATCGAGTTCTGGAACGTTTGAAGTGAGAAAAAGCAAGGGTGCCATTGAGCAGAGGCACGAATCCAATAACACTGATAAGGAGCCATAAACTTTAAGATCGCTTGTCTGCGGGAAAAACGCGAGAAATGAATATGAAAAGTTAGATGGAGCTTTTTACTATTTGCTACATGGTTATGACCAAAGTTTCTTGCATGCAAAAAGATATACTAGTTCTTTATTTAAGAAAGATGCATATAAATTAAGGAAGATGCAAGCGATTTCTTTACATTACAAAAATGGACATTATTGGAAAAAGACTAAAAAGGGTCAAAATTATCTGTAGGTTGCGGAAAAATAGAGCATGCATACGTAAATCCATACGCATCCAGTTTCCAATTGTGGAACAGCTCTGAGTGACTAATAGGACAGCTATTTCAGTAAACATGAAGAAACATGTCATATGCTTTGTGCCTTTCTTCTTTTTATAAGTGGCCTTCAGGAAGATGACACAAATAATCCCATGCATACATTTTAAGCAGTTTCCAGAAAATGAGGAAAAACACTTAATTTTGATCCGATGTAAGTGCTGAATTGAAAAATTGCACACATTACCTTGTTGACAACCTGGAATTGAAACAAAGCAACCAATTAGCAAAATTTTAAGACAACGGTTTTAAAATTAGATAGAGGTGATCCAGAATACATAACTTAAATCATATCCAAAATACATTAATAGGCTGTCTTATGGTTCAAAAGACAACTGTCTTTTGTTCTAAAATAATGAGAAATGTGTTCTCATCTTATCAAAACAATAGACTCCTCCCCAAATACTCGACTGCCCCTGATGTTAACCCAGTCAAACAATCAAAAATTCCACTCAACATTATTAAAAATTCTTTTCCTTGGCTTGATTTCCTTTGATGTGAGATTAGGTGCTTGCAGGGATGGCAAGAGCAGTGGGGCTGAGGAAGTTCAAGCCCCCCAATAATTTCCAAAATGTACTTAAAACCATACAAGAAATCACCCTGCTCTTGTTTTAAGTATGATTAGCCCCCCAAAACGTTTTAGCCCCTTCAGTCTATAATATGCTTCATGACCCTTGGGTGTCTGTGCAGTAATCAAGATGCTGAGAGGCCACAATAAGAAGAACTCTTTACAAAGCCACGAATTGAAAAGCTTTTATTGGAAAAATTGATGAGTCGTTTTTTCCTCTATCATCTTACTTTCAGGCAAAGGACAGCAACAATCAGTTCAACAAGAGTGATTGTGTGGGCTTGATTGTGATCAAATTACGACCAAATGCTGGTCACAGTTTATCACAGTGATATAAAGGCCAAAACAAAAAAGCAAAAATGAATAAAGTTAATCTAATCTTCTTCAGTGTGCTCTTACTCTCCAATATTGCAACCAGTGCCTTGGAGAGTTTGCAGAAAGCAAATGGCAGGAAAAGACTAGAGAGAAAAAATTTACGGAAATAGCCAGCCTGTCAATCAGATTGTGACAGACATATTTAATTATGGACAAGTTGAGCTTGGGAGTCCCACAGTTATAGAAATTAACCACTTAATTGCTAACAGATAGGACAACAAATCAACTTAAACAGATGATGTAATGGTCAAAGATTGAAATATCAAACATTTTGGAAAGTCAAGTAGCATTGATAATCATCAAGATATAGATACAGAGTGTCTAGATTGTGTGTTTGGTAACAAGAATAATTCCTTCAGCAAAATAAAGTATAAAAATGAACAAACCTGACGCCTCAATGCACTTGCCACCAGCATAAGTGAGTCTCCCAACAGCTGCAAATGTGCAGCCATGTCCACTGGCTCTAAATTTGTCACACTGTACTTCTGTGGAGCAATTTGGTATTCTTTGGAAGACATTCTTGATCCACTATTTGGTGCCTTTTCTGGGCTGCTCTGTCCAGCTTGCATTGTTGTTTTCAGCTTCTTCAAGGTTTCCTTTCTGATGGATGCATTCACTTTTGCCCTGTGCTCTTCCAGCTGCTTTTTATAAATCTTGTATGAAAAAAGAAACGTGACTGTATGGAGAAAAGCAAAAAAAGAGACAGTTGCTTTAGATTAGTCTAATCATCATCAGGTACAATCTTCTAATCAGACAACTTAAAAAGCAGCATATGATACTTACATCCTTTTCTTTTTCAGGAGCTTCATTCCACATTTGTGCCAACTTTCTGCTGATTTGTGAAAATCCTGGTAAAAAATGACAGCAATAGTTGAAACTATTTCCATCAAAATTTGGCTTTTTGGTGTGATTTACAAATACGTTGTTTAGTATAAAATGGCATATTAAAAATGACTAAAACATTTCAATGACTCTCATCTTTAATAATGCTGATTTTTCAAGTGAATGATAGTGTAATGAGGCTTTCTTCATGTAACAAAATTTGTACCTCTCAACTTTGCAGTAACCCAAATTTTTTTACAATTATATCAATGAGCAAGTTTAAGAATAAAATCTAGAAAATGTGTTTCTGTTGTGTCTGTTATTCCTGATCATGACATACAAACAAAAATAGACTAGACTGTTTTTGGCTGACTGATTTTATAAACGCTTTATATCTAGCACAGGCAAAGTTGGCTTGAATATCCGAACCCAAAGTGACTCAGGTAGTTTTTCAGCTACAATGTTGGTGCAAGCCTCATTATGGTATACTTTGATAGCATAACATCTTGGTAAAATTTATATACCAAAAAGGTTTATTCAATTAAAAAGAAGGAAAGGGGGTCAACCAAAGTCAAGAATATCTTAACCATACTTAACAGCAAATTTCTCAAAAAGTGTGAAAAAAGCAGTATTGAAAATTGGAAGAAAAGTTGACCTTGATCATATCTGGCACATTTGGCAATGCCATCCTATATTTCAAAAGTTCTGGCAAATATAAACTTACCCATCTCTGGGTTCTCTGTTACAACTTTTTGTCTGTATTTTCGGCAATAAAGTAAATATGCTGTCAATGTTTGTGTCTTTCTTTCCTTCTTCTTCTTCTTAACTGGAGACGCCATATTCTGTGCATCTCCTCCACCGTCTTTTGGCTTCTTTTTTCCATCCGATCTTGGTGTCTGTTTTTGCTTTGCTGGTTTCTTCTTTTTCTTTGACATAACATCTAGTGGACCACTATCTTGAACAACTTTTAAAACTGAATCTTGATCAACAGCTAGTGGTTTCTGAGAAACTTTTTCACTGTGGCCTAACCCTTTATTTTTCACTTTAGGAGTTATCACATTGGCTTTAGTCAAATCATTCTTCTGATTCTTTTTTGGTTTAGTCTGGGGCAGATTTCCGGCTTCTTTAATTTCTGAAGGTTCTACTTTAACCAGTGCACCATTTTTGTCCCAAAACTCAGTCTGAATGCGTACTAAAATTTTCTCACCTTTCTTTTTCTTATAAATCTTCCTCTTTTTTACAATAAAGTCATCCTTGCTTTCAACTGTCACTTCCTTTGGTTCATCATTTACAGAAGACAAACCTTTCTTTTTCTTCTTGTGACTTCTGTGTTTCTTTTTCTTTTCTGATATGGTATCATTCTGCCAATCAGTGCTATAACATTCTTGCAATGTTTCATTTGGTATCTGGAATGCATCAGGCTCGTTTGGTTCGGTTTTAATTACTACATCATTCACATATTGCTGGCTATTTAGCAATGCATCTGTTCCTTCCATTGGAAAACTCTGAATCCCATCATTCACAGGCTCAGCATCATGATGATGGTGTTTGTGTTTCTTTTTGTGTTTTTTAATTTTAGATGGACTGGCCAGTCCTCCAACCTTCAGTATGATATGACCATCTGGTCTTTCTGTTGTGCTACTTGAAAAATCCTTTGCACTATTCCCAATGTTTGCCTCATCATTGGGATTACTAGGATGTAAATCTCCTTCTGGTTTCATCTGGTCAAATATAGGGGCATGGACATTGCCCTGGTCAAAATCTAGCTCTAAGTTTTGAGGTTTCTTCCTACTTCCATATTTTCTTTCACTTGCATATGAAGATTTTGCAACTTCAGAAGCTTCTTCACTTTGAGCTGGCTTTGCTCTCTTGGCAGCTGGATAATCATAAGACTCTTGCTTCAATGCTTGGAGAGCTTCCATTAGAATTGACTGATCAATGTTCTCTTCAAAATTTCTTTTCTTCTGAGATAATTCATCTTGCTCCACACATGCAAGAGGAAGAGATGCTGGACCAGGCTCATCTTCTACCTTTCTTTTCCGGTTTGTCCTGTCCTTTTTGGACTTAAAATCAACCTTCACCTTCAATTTTGACATGTCCTTGTTTGATGAACTTGGCTTCTTTAGTTCAGTTTTTCTTTCTGGTGTTTCATCTTTTGAAGGTTTTCTCTTATTGCTAGACTTAGCAGAAGTAATGGCTGGAGATTTTTCAACCTGGACCAATTGCTTACCTTTTTTCTGCTTTGGCACTTCTGCAATCGGCTCGGTTGCCAATAAATTTTGGTTTTGATTTGGAAAGGATTGAAATCCAGAATCGATTAAATCAAAGCTTTTCTTTGGAACAGGAGTTCGCGATGACTTTCTCGGTGCTGATGTATCTGAATCAGTGTCATCACTTGGTTCGCGTTTAACTTCCACCATCTCTCTTAGCTTTGAAGGATCAAATTGTGTGGTTTTCTTCATATTAGTCGAATTTTTAGTTCTCCATTTATCTTCATCAAATGAGTCCACCAAATCAAATGTTTTTTTTGGCACTGGCGTCCTAGAAGATTTTCGCACACACTCATCGCTTTCCTCCATTTTCACCTGAGCGAAATGATGCCACTCCGGAAAGTCAGTCTCCTTTCCTTTATCCGTTTCTTCGATAAAACTTTGATAACTTTTTCTTGTTTCTCTCTTATGTCCTTCAACGAAATCAAATGTTTTCTTCTTTCTTTTACGGTTATCCATGATGGGGCTTCTTCTCCTGAGGCATGTGAAATGCGTTCTCTACTTCGCCTAGTTCGCCAGCAGTGAACAACATATTCAAAAAACACCTTTTTGTGGCAGCCTCTTATTGACAGCGACCAAAACCAAAACACAGAATAGAAGTCTAAATTCAGTGACCCGAGAAACCTTTTTGCTTTCATGTCAAGATAGAAAGAATATATTTACATGTCAACCTTAACACACAAAAATTTGTGTTTGTTGATATAATTTTTATGTAATTTAACTGGCCAGGCCCCAAGTGATTAAAAAATTATTCCTCTTTTTCGTTTGCATCTTTTCCTCCTTCTTGTGTTTCTCTGCTGTTCTATTTATGTTTGGCTACAAGGACATGTGGTATCCAGGGACGCCGGAACGACCAAGGGGCAAGGGGGCAGGCTTGAGTAAAAGGGCATTTTAAAGATAACTCCCAGCTTCTACCAATTCCTTCTACTGACTGCCATTTTATTTCAATCTTCTGTAGATATCTTGAAATTGGCTAATTTTTGGAATAAAGATTTATTTTACAGGTTTTGAAAAATGTCGTCATGAATTAAGCACTGTAATCAGAATTTCATATGAATCTCTCTGACTATTACAATTGGCCGGCTTCAAGGGCACATTAATAACAAGACACTCTGGTCCCCTCCTATCAAAGGACAACAGGGACGGTTGACTCCCCGTGCCCCCCTTCTCCCGTACAATATAAGAAGAGAGATTCTGCCGCCAATTATATTTTTATGCTCTCTAATGGTGGCACATGAAATGAAATAAAACTCCTCTCCTTTCGTAATACTTTGAATGTTAAACTTTATCAAAATATTACAGAAATCTGCGCTGGTGTGAATAATAAATGTTTGCTTATGCTGCCTTCACACTGGCACAGTCAAACCAGCTACATTTATACTAGGTTTTATTTCAACCAATCAAACGCGTCCGATTTGTTGGATAGACCAATTAGAAGGGCCCACTCAATAATCTGACTTATTTTAAGCTGGTTTAACTCGCTAAAGTGAATGGGCATTAGACTTTGATAAATACTGTCAAAATTTGAATGACTTGACTACTTTTCTGCAACAAATTCAAACATAACTTTAAATTTTCTGTCCTCATGTGGTCCTTATGAATAATGAAGCATATTATAAGACCTAGATGAAGAAACGTAATCAATACAATTTTTGTAAATTATGCGAAAGTTTGTTCAAAAGTGCTTAAAAACGTTATGAATATGATTTTATTTGAAATGTTATCAGAAAAAAGAACTTCCAAGTTCTATATGCCAATTCTTTTATGCCTTCGAGCATTAACATGTGCGAATCGCTCAATGAGTTCAATCTTATCAATTGATTTGGCTTCTGAATCTTCTATGGACAGTATTGCCAAGTTATCGAGTCTTTCTTGAGTTATCTTTGACCTTAAGTACGTTTTAATCAATTTAAGTTTTGAAAATGATCTCTCAGCTTTGGCAACCGTAACTAGGATTGTTACAAACAGAGTTAGTAATTTGTACACTTCTGGAAAGGATGAACTCACTCTGCTTTCCAGCATCAAATTAACAATTTCAAGAACTGACTCTTTGTCTGCAATATCTTTCTTGGACTCCTTTGCAAATAACCGCCATTCGGTTTCCAAATTTCCTGTAAAATCATCTGGATAAGCTGCACTGCAATTACAGCTTTTGTGGTGAAAATCTGAACAGACAACTCATACTTTGCCAGTGATTTGGGGTAAAGAAACCTGAAAAGGTTGGTTACCAAACTTTGCCCATTAAATCGCAATCGAAGCTGCATAAGAGCTGTATCGACTGTTTTGTAGAAAACCTTGACCTTAAACCTTTTTTTCTGGATCACTTAACGCATCATCTCGAGATAGTTCATCAAAGAAACCCTTGGCTTTGCGGTTTCTCTTTTGGGTAAATTCAAGAGACGAGCACCAAGAACTGGCAAGTGCAGAAGCTGTCATCCTCACTGACTCCGAAGAGTTCCGAAGTAGCTCTATGTCTGAAATTGAGCAGTTTAGAAGCCCAGACGCAACTGAAAGATCCAACTTACGCAACTGAAATTCGTTCGATGTATAATTTATAGCACGCAATATTCTTTCCCACATGACTATAAACAGAACAAATTCGAAACTATCCATCTTTTCTTTAGGGCCTTTTGCACCAACCCTTTCCTTTTTCTTTTCTGACGTGAGAATTAAGCGAGTTAAAACTTTAATTTTGTGAGGGTATTATGTCGGGAAGCCTAATTTACATGCATATGCATCATCTTATATCATTATTGTGTTTGCTCAAAAATCATATCCCATCCTGCCCCCACTTTAATGTTGCTGTGAATGCTTTTAAGAAACATTTGTTTTTATTCAAAAACCCGCTTTTCGAAAAGTCTTTCGGGGGCCCTTAGTTTTGTGTTTAAAGGTGCACACCGTGCGTTACGCCACTGTCTCAAGTTAAGATGGTAAAGATGAGCTAGGTATATCGGCAAAGAGAGAGGACCCTTCTATTGTTTTAAAGGAAGTGGCAAGAAAATTAAGAACAGAATTATGACGCTAGGTATAACGACCTTGTTCAAGAGAGACTATGCAGCCTGCAAAGACACGAGAAAGTTTCGGGAAGAAGACAGAATACGCAATTAAACGTTTGGCTTAGGTTCCTAAGGCTTAGATTTTTGCGAGTAAGGAGAGTATTGTTAAGGTATTTGATGGGGGAAATGGGGGATTTAGTAGGGTGGTTGCTCTGCACAATAGACCCAAGGTCACTGAGCTTCAAGAGAGTGGTTCAACAGAAATGAAATATGAACAATTTTTTTTGCAGTACAGAATTTGAAAATGGCTTTGAAAAAAGCAAACATTTTACGACATACTAAAAGCTTTTTCGTCTGACACTCCTCAGAGCATAAAACGTCAGAATAATACGATGGAACACGATGGAAAATATATACCCAGTTGTGGATCGAAATAGGCCAATCAGAAAAACGCAAGCACAAGACCGGTATAGTTGTCCAATCAGTGCCGCGAGCCTAAATAAAAATTACCAATGGAGTCCAAAACATCTAGCAGTTTCTCCTGCCCGACAAGCAATCAAAGCCATTATACACTTTTGAGCCATTTTTTAAGGAACCAACTCAGTTACAATGAAGACATATTACATAAATATACTCCACGAAATAACTACTTTACAATTCAAATTACTACACTCAGGATAAAGCAATGGAATATAAATAAAAATTTTGTGGAATTAAGATTTAAGACCACAAGCGTAGTACAGGTAGCCACTATCATGGCCGTGGAGAGACAGCTCGGGCCCCGGAGTCATTCACAAAACTGGACCCTTGAGAAAGTTTCCTGTGGCCTCGCCCTTCAGTCTCCCGGAGAATAAGGAGAGCGCATTTTTTAGGTACATTTATTTAAACACTTTTTAAAGGGCCTCTCCAGCCAAAAAATAAATATTTTTTTTATTGACTAAAAAGTTAGCATCTGGTGCGTGTATTATGGCAAAGTCGTTGTTTTTGACGACAAAAGCCGAATCAGTTTTGAGACATTCTGACGTCACAATGTGCGGCTCTCGTTTGCCATGAATTTCGTATATCTTCCATCGAATCGTGAAGGAGTCATGGTCACGCGTTGATAACGGCATCTAAATCTAGAGCAGGAGCTTTTAGGATCGAAAATTATTAAATGTTTACAATCATTCTAAGTTTGCGGGTCGGAATGTGTCCATGCTGTGTCACGACCTTGTTTTGATCACCTGTGTAGGCCCATAAAGCTACGGCTTCCTGTTCCAGCTCTTCCCTCGCGTATAATTAAGCGAAATTGACACTTCAGTTGTTCTCCAGAAACGATGAACAACTAAAGGCTTCAGAATTGATATCTGAAATGCTCAAACTAAAAGCCGATGGAACAGAACTGAGAGTACTATCACTTGCAGTGTTTAATTTGCGAATCACCGTCGTTCGATTCGGTTTGAGGCGAGACTAACGAAATACACTGTGACGTCAAAATTGCGTAACAGTGTCACCAAACCGAAAAATTTTTGTCGGTTAATTCAATTCAATTATCGAAATGCAAGAGCTTATATCTCACAAACTGTGAAAAATATCGACAAACAAATAACGAATTCGTGATCAGCAGGTTCAACTCCTTTAGATTAGCCAATAAAATGCAAGTGCAAAATTTGGCTGGAGAGGCCCTTTAAGGATATTTACAAGAATATGCAAAAACATTTTACATGAATCAAGGACATGTAGAAATTTCTCTGCGATAAACCTACAGGCGTTAATTCCGTATAAGTAGCTGAAATAGTAGCTTTTTGCATTACAAATAGATCTTATTACTTTATTACGGGCTTCATCGTTTCGAGCTTACGATAGGACTTAAAACTAACCTTACCTGCAAATCGAATATTACCTGTTAATAGTGAGATTTTCATTTGCAGTTTTTAGTTTTAATAAAAATGAAAGTTTCCAGAACACCCCAGTTGAAATTGCACTGATTGCATTAAAAGGTCAGTATGACTTTGTTCGATAATGGTCTCTCCAGAGATGTCATTGAGAGAGAATAACATTGTAATATGTATAACATATAAACTGTATCAAAGGTAAAAAGTACCGTGCTTCTTAAAGTTCAGTCCTGTCCATCGAGGCTGTTTTCTTGATTTTGGAGGTCCTTAAAGAAAGTGTCCTTGATCTTGTGCCTGGAACAGTTTACGTTCTTAGTAGATTTCACTTCAGAGTGTAGGCCGTTTCAGATTTTAGGTCCTAGGTAAGAGAGACCATTTGTTTACAGCGAGCAATATCATTTACCACACATTTTCGAACATTCATTTTTTCCATTTGACGTCATTCCGGGAATTTGGATCTTTGATGTAACAAGGAGGGTCGCGAGATATACGCAGTAATGCAAATTTGTTAACAGTGTTTCTAGCGTGAAATTGTTTTCCATAAACCTGTCTACTCAGAAAACCATAGGCCTTCCAAAAAAAACTTTCAAGACCCAAGATAATTGCGTTGTTTTTCATTTTTTCATTTGTGCCGAATGCTACCAAATCCACCCTCTCCCCAAGGGCAGCGTCGATGGTCTAGAGAAATATCTCAAAAGTCACAAAAAGTACTCCCTAATCCTTTTCTTTATTTTTATTGCAAAGCAAGATTGTTGCGAAGGGGGAGCATAATGGCTAAATTTGCCTTCGGACTCTCGTTTCCAGACTTTTGGCGGGGATTGTTTTACCAATAGAATCAAATTTTTACTATTTGTTACTATTTGGCAATAATTCAGGTATTTTGACATTGTGTTGTCAAGTTGCATTCCCATGAATATGTAGTTGAGATGTCCTTGTTGATACGCTCGACTGCTGTCAATATGCGACAAACGGTGAATTGATAAATATAAAGGATGAGCAAAATCCATGATAGAATATAGGCAAAGAAGAGACACGTTCATCTATTACACAGAGAACAACGTAAGACTATCTGATACAAGATAAAAAAGTCGAGAAACTGAGCAGCAGTAAAATTACAGCTAAATGGCAGCGAGAGGGTGCAAATTGGATTGAATTAAAATGATCGGGTTAGGGTACAGATTGAATTAGAGTTTACATAGATTCACGAAAGCTATTCTATATTTTCTGGTTTTTCATCTCTTATTTCACTGCAACGCTATTAACAACCGAATTCTGAAGAAGTGCAGAGATTGAAACTGTGATCTCGATTCATAACTGTGATCTCGATTCATAACTGTGATCTCGATTCATAACTGTGATCTCGATTCATAACTGTGATCTCGATTCATAACTGTTCATAAATAGACGTATTTGGTTCCGATTCTATATACGAGTATCATGACGATATAAGGACAATAGTATTACTTATAAAACTTTAGCAAGAAAAATCCAGCATGAACAATGATAGACCGCGAACAATCTATTTAGCCTTAGCTGAATGTCTTATATGACTGAATGTCTTGTATATATGCATCAGATCTATTTACAATCCCGAGTCTCCTAAAAATCTAGAAAAAGTGTATTCACAGTTCATTAAATTTGTTGTTCTTGGCGGGCGTCCCTGTTTACACAAGACTAGTGCGCACACACTAGTGCGCACACACTACTGCGTCTTTTTATTGAGATTGGAAGCGATTTCCTCCAGCCACCATTCACTTATATCGCTGTCATCTGAATAATGTCCACCCTGCTTTGGCGCAGAATGGTCCTCACTTTTTTGCCTTGATGTCTTGCGAATGTGTTCCAATGATGCAGGATTTGCTTTTGGAGAGACCCGCTTCTCAATGCCAACCCTTGGTACAATCAACGAGGAACCGACTGAAGTCATCGAAGCACTCAAGTCGTCCGCCTCGCTTACGTCACTATCATAGCTGATCGTCGACACAGCAGACGAAACTGTAAAAACAATTAACAGCAGATGAAAACAATGAACTTGACAACTTAGCCATTTACTGGATAGCATGAGAAGGTTGGTACACTGTACATGGCTTTAAGCTCACTGAATTTTCCTGAATTGAGACAAAAACACATTTTTACCTGGAAAAATATGATCTCAAAGATGGCGATTAAAGACAAAAGAAATCTAGCAGGCTGTGTTTAAATCAATTTAAACAACAGAAACAGCAGAGAGTGTATTTAGTACATCCCCATGTCAACAAGGGAGTACATCACAACTAGGCTGAAGAAAAATTTCAACTGAAATATAAATTGGAATGCCAATTCTCTTCACTCAAACAAAGTTAATCACTAAAGCCCCTAACTTTACCACGATTTCTAGCCAGCATGAAGAGATGAACAAAACAGTGTTTGGGTTCCCTTTTGGCAAGGGAATTTTGCGATATTTTGCTACCAAAACCGCTTGGCAAGGGCCTTTATTAGCTTACAATTAATAGATAAGAGTAGAGAATGAAATAGCATACCTGATTGCTTGGCATGTAGTCGTCCATTGTTCTTTCTATTCTTTAGCTTCTCTTGCCACATTCTCAAGCACCACAGCCCAATCGTCTGCGCAGCAACCTCCTCCGTAATAGCACGTAGTTGATCCTCCCTCGCAAGTCTTTCCTCCAACTGCAAATTTCTTGACAACTTAACGCGAGGATCGTTGTATGCCAAAACTAGCAACAAGTCATGATAGGAAACATCCTTGCCACCACAAACTCGGTCAATTTCTGCGCACATGCGCTTGTACAGAAATCGGTCATTGGTAACACTGAATTTGAGCTTTGCGATGCTTAGGCCTAAAGCCAGTTTAGCTCTTTTCGGGGTCAGTTTGCCAGCACAGTCCCTATCGATAATGTTCCAAACTTCTTGAAAGGCTTTTAGATCTGTATCTGACATTAACATGTCTTCATCGGCCGAGGAGAAAAGCGAAAAATTCTCAATGACAACGGCAATGAATAAATTCAAGAAGATGTACGTTATTATTATGTAATAGCTAAAGAAAAACAGCTGCGCAAAGAACTCATTTCCACAGTCTGTTTCCCAGAAGTTGTCATTTTCATTCAACGAGCACTTTGGCGGTTTCACCATGCAGTCATGCATGAGTAGGTTCCAGTCTTCACCCGTGGTGATTCTGAACAACAGCAACATTGCTGAAAAGCTTGTTCGGAAACTCGCGTGCCGATTGAGATGAAGTCCAAATCGGACTGAGCCGAACATTATCACACCAACGAGCGCATAGCACATCATCAAAACAAATAAAACTGATATTGTGTAGAAGCTTTTGAACAAACTCATGGTTAATGTCAGCATAATCATTTTCAGGAAGTTGATTTTGCCAACCAGTGTGAATAAGCGGAGAATAATCAGTGCGACTCCACCGCGAAGTGTTGTTGGTTGAAAGCTGACATGCCAGTAGGAAATTATCTGAAAGATGGACCAGACTACACCAAGAAGCGTAAAAATTGCATCAAATCGGTTTCGCCAGCTAAGCCAGTAGCCAGTCAAGCCATACGCTTGCAGTTTTATTATCAGATCAATCAGGTAGACGTATGTGAACACGATTGCAATGCCAGTAAACGAAGCATGGCTACCGTCGTTGTCGTCATTTTTGAAATTCTTTAAACTGGTTGGGTACCAATTCACAGACATCAATGTACAACCATTTAGCAAAACAATGAAGATATACGTGAAGCGGTAAAACTTTTTTTGCAAAAAGTCATAAACACGCGCCTTTTTCTCGCTGTTCTCAGGCCGTGGTGGCACGTGTATAGGCTGTGACAGCTTCAATCTCTTCTTCAAATCTTGCCACCTTCGCTGGTCCACAGTGAGCAGGGCTGTTCCTTTGTTTTCATTGAAATTGCTCACAACTACACCAATGAATAAAGTTAGTCCGATAAGGCCAGCAAGAAACACATAGGCATGGAGGTATAAGCTGGCAGAATGCCCAATTTGCTTGCCCATAATGTCGCGAACGACAGTCCACCCTTCTAAAGACAAAACCTCAAATAAAGCAAGAAAAGCATCCGGAAAGGTTTCAAAATTAAAGTTGCGCGGGTTTTGCCAGACACATGGGACTGTCACGGAGACTTCTTGGCCACTAAGGCCTCTTGTGCTAGACGGAGCTGCAAGAGTCACATTGCACAGTCCAGTGCACTTATCTCTTGTTTTAATCGATGCTTCTGTGCACCGGCCTAAACGGCCTTGGAACATTTGAACACCGTAATTAGCAAATACAAACATGAGCAAAAGCTGCAACACAGCAACTTTGAGAATGTCTTTGTAACCTCGTACGAAAATTTGAACAACATTTCGTAAAGGTGGCGAAAGTGTTATAATTCTAAGAGGTCTTAATGCACGCAGTACAAGTAAAATTTGGGCCATAGAGGTTGGCCTAATATGTCCCGGGTGCCAGCAGATGTAAACGAGGCCGACGATGTATATGAATACATGCAAAACTCCCCCAAAGTCTTTTGTCAATGCGGTTGGGGTTAGGAAAAACCCATCGGCAAGAATCTTCAGACCAATTTCAATTGTAGTTGTGATGACAAAAATGTACTCGACATACTTTGTGAGTGGGTACTGAAATGTTCTTTGCTGAGGTGTTTCTAGCATCATCACATAGCAGGAAAGGTGAGTCAGTAGCATCATAAACCAATCCAAATAGGCTTGGGATCCAAGGTATATTCTAAACCTATTTAAGCTGAAAGCACTAAATAGCCTCGTCTCAGCTTTGTCTGAAAACGCCACATACCTCGCATGGACGATCTTGCGGATTATAACCCGGATTCTGTTGTCATATGGCAGAAAGAACAAAGACTTGTCAAAGTATGGGTAGTTCTCTCGAAGGTTCTGCACTTGCCTCTCTTTTCTACGCTGGGCTTCACGCAACCTTAAGCGCACCACATCAAGGTTCTTTTCACTGGCTTTTTCAGCTGAAATAAAGCTCAAGTGGTTCGAAGAGACAATGTTGCCTTTCACTGCTATAGCAAGGTTTGCGGAATGGGTACGGCCAAGAACGGCTCTTGAGGGTCCTGCGGGACTGGCTTCTGTTGACTGCTGTTGATTGGAAACTTTTCGCCTAATTGCAGAGCCACCACCGCCACGGGGTGCAATCCTTCCGCGATGCAGGCTGGAGTCAAAGTCACCTTTCTTCTCGTGTGACCACTTTATTAAGGCAGAGACACTGGATTGTTTTCTAAGTGTTTTGTTTGTGTACAGAGATGGAGGCTCGCTTGACATGCTGACAAGATTGATTCCGAGTTCTCTTGCAGAAGCACCTTGCTCGGCTATTAATGAAGGCATCGTCTGCGCATGATCAAAGTCTAAATCACCACGAACTACATCAACGTTTGAATCAACTTGCAAGTAGTTTGTCATGAAGCTCTCTCTTACTTTTGGAATACTGCAGCCAATCTTTTCCATTTTGACAATTTTGGGCCTTGCTTTCAGGTTCTCAAATACCCTCAGTCTGAGAGGCAATTTCTGGTTCAAGTCAGCGACTTCACGCAGTTGGTGTTGCTTGATAATTTTGACTTCTTCGTCAAGCTCAAGATTATCCAAGATCAAAGCTACAAAAACACTAATAAGAATAAGCGTTGCTAGCACGTGGTAGAGAATAAAAAACAAGAAAATCAAAATTGCGTATTCTTGGCCTCCCTTTTCCAGCATGGTATGCAGGACATCATTCCACGCTTCTTGCATAAGAACTTGAAACATAGCACGAGTTGCTGCTGGAAACGTTTTGAAGGAAATATCATCGACAGTTAGAGGATTGCCGGTAATTTTGATGTTACAAAACAACTGCAAGCTCACACCGGCAGCCACCAGTAAAAATATCATTGTAAACAACAGCAAGCTTCCCAATTTTTTGCCACTTCCAAGAATGCGCTTTAGAAATGATGCAAGACTTGGTGACGCCAAAATCAAGCGAAAAGGACGCAATACTTTGAACAATGCATATGTCTCCAAGCCTTCCCGTCTCAAACAAAGTGGCGCAAGAAATGCTGAGCTTCCAACTGCCAAAAAAGTCTCAAAACGATGGGGGACACAGTTAAAGTATACTTTAGGCCCATAACCAATAAGTTTGAGAAGAACCTCGAGATCAAACAGCAATGTGAATGCAATCTGTGTGAAAATGCGGTCTTGGTCTGTCAAATATCCTTGAAGCAGGGCGTCACAAACGATACACAGCAAAAAGAAATAGCGGAACACACGTGACTTGACAATGCGCCTTAGTGTGTATCTGATGACGTCGGTTTTTTCGAATTGATCTCCCTGAATGAGTTGCAATCCGGAATCCGTCTTGCGGTGAACAAAAATCTTTGAGGAATCTTTAGTAATGTTCTTGGATGGCGTACTGTAAAACCTGTGAACTTGGCTACGCAAGTCTGCAAACACTTCGGTTACTATGGCAATAAAAATGTTTTTTGCCAACCAAGCAATGAAGATGATGAGAATTAAGAAGTAGACGACCGCAGCTAAGTCATTTTGACTGTCCATTGCATCGTACATGACTCGGGTCCAGCCCTCCTGCGACTGAGCTTCATAGACAGTAAGCAATCCGACGGCAGTATGCTTGAAATAGGTGTTCATGTGGTAAAACCCAGTGCCTTTGAACTCCTTACAAGCGAAACCCTCTGGACATTTGTAGCCTGAGTCATGAGAATGGACATTGCATCTGGAGGCTGGGATCATAAAATCTTGGTAAGTAACTTTCTCTGTGTTTACAGTGCTTTTGACGCAGTACCCCGATAAAGAGCCAAATATTTGCACCCCTATAATTGCAGCTAGTGTCATAGCATAACCGGCAAATAACAAAACGTTCCGTATTTGTCTCAGAGGCTTTTTTGAAACACTTTTTGGAATTCCAACATGAAGCAAATTCTTGCCAACTCTAAACAGCAACAATGGCCTAGGACAGCGCAAACCAGACACACTCTTGTACCAATCCGTTTTAAAGGGGTTTATCACGTCAGCCATCTCTAGGGCATGAAAAATGAGCGAAATCCAAATAAACAGCACCATCGTAAACTCAAAAATACGACCTGGGCTGCGAAGATAAGACTTCTTTTGGCGAAAAAAGCCTTTTTCTGTGATTTTTAAGCAACATTCTGCAGTCAGGACAAGCACAGCTGCAAGATCTAGGCCAAACGTTATCTTCAAGAGTCTTGGCTGACTTTTAATGTTATATGGTGTGTTTAGGGACACAGATGTAAAACTTGTAATACACGTCAACGTTATCAATGCTTTAAACCACAGTCTTCGGCGGAACTCAAACCCACTTCTAGTCGCATGAAACTCGACCAATGACAGCCGGCGTAGCAGCGATGCATGCACATCATTGGTTCTCGGCCCAGAGTCCTGATCATCAACTTCAAAGCTAAGGGAATCCCCACTTATTGGCGATTTGCTGGTTTGGGGCAAATGTCTTATTTCATTGTTTGCCTCATTTTGAGGCACCGAAAGTGTAGCCATGCTATCGGAATCTTTTCTAAAAAGAGAGAGAGGAAAATTTCATTTGGAAACGTTTCCTTTATAGATTTCAGCGTCGGGTCGAAGTTTTCTTATAATCTACAGCAAAACATCATTTTATTAGGTTATTTACATATTTGAATAAAGCATTTTATAAATGTCTTATTTTTAAAGAAAATGCTGATTTGAACAGATAAGCCCGAAATGGAAAACGTTCTGCCACATTTTTTCATCGTACAACACGTCATAAAGATGGCTGCTGGCAGAAAAAAATATTAAGATTTAAGCTTAATTTTTCTGGAACGCATGACGCCTGTAAATGCAATTCTATTTGTGAAGTTGAGCCCCCAAAACCGCAATATGTTCTGCGAACCCTGTACTAGACGACACAGAATTTGAACAAATAATTCAAAAAACTTTGGCAAGGTTCGTTTTGAAGAACCTAGGGCCGCAAGAAGGTGTGATGTTTTCTGTTTGTAATGTGGAAAAATTTGTGGCTGCCTCTAAACATCCATGTTAAGTCTCAAAAGGAAAACATGAATATGTTCGACTGATAGATAATGACATGGGAAAGTTAATTTCGATTTCAAATACCGATTTTGTAATAGATTCAAGGTATTAAGGCTCTTCTGGCACAAAACCCGATTTCGGCTGTATGCGTTTGCCTTTGGTATGGCTCGGACCGGTTTGTGTCTACCGACTGTGACAAGTAATTTGACTCTGATAATCTACAATCTAAATTGACCGTTACTTTGGGATTAGTTTGTCTATTTAATAATGCATTCATACTTAGTTGCTGCGAATTCAAATATCTCTCACTTCCATAGGTTGGCCTTCAGGCAGTGCGATGCTATAATTTGTTGAAGATTAACACAATATTCCGCCTTCATTGCTTGAAGAAACCCCACGCATTGGTGACCAAAATTCTTAATTTATTGATTAAATATGCCATTGCCTAGAAAATGGCATTCTTCCTATTTGATTCAAGGTATATTGATGAAACTTCAAACATCGTAATAGCTGATGAGCAGAGCCAGGAATATCTGGATTTGAAAAAAACCCATGTTTACTGAAAGAGTGACATAAATTGAGGCCCGAACAATGCTTTAACCTATAAAAATGCAATAAAAATATAAAATATATTTATGGCTTCAATTTAAAGATTTACCGAGAAAATAATCATTCTTTTATTAAACATCGAGGAAATTAGATCAACAATGCAATCATCCAATCAATAGACAAAGATCCAAGCAATACCTGAAAAAACCGAAATTCTGAGTTTGTTTCAATATGTGATGCCAAAATTACATTTCAATCCATACTAAAACAGCCATTATTTATTGTCAATAAGAAGTGGACAATCTATTTTTTTACTTTCATATCATGCACTCCCTTCCTAAAAGTATTCTGACATAAATTGCATCAGTACAGGGTCAAGTTAATGAAAACAAAAGAAAAAATTGTATTTATAGAATGACAACAGAAAACACCTCAGAACTTCAGCCACTCACAGAACATAGTATAAATTGCACATATTTTCAAATTCAAGGCCATTGGTAAGTTCACTTGTGATCTTGCTTTGAGTATTTGGTGGGGAATCCATTTAGAAAATTAACAGGATGGAGTTTGCAAAGAATTTATGTTTGGAAATTACCAATGAAATGGCCAGGAATATTTGCCCAAATGTCAAAGATTTTATCAATTAACTGTTGCTCAGTCTTTTGAAATTTTGATTTGTTCTTTTCTTTATATGAAAACAAGAAAAGCTATAGCGCTTTAAATTATATTCAGATTGGGACTTTGGGAAGCCCTGGAAGCGTTAGGATTCTGTCGGCAGGAAAACATTTGCTTGTATCCTTAGCTATGGGACATGGAGCATTGTCTTGTTGAAAAGCTTATTTATATAGCAATAGCTTCCTTTGCAGTTTGTGAAAGGTTTTCCTTGAGGATGGCAACATAAAATGCAGCTTTGACAGAAGACCCCAAAAGAATGACACCATTAGGCGTAATGCAACCAGGCCTTGCCGTTTCAGGCGAGCGATACCTCGCGCTCACAACCTGAGGAGAGCTATGAATTGCTCTCCTAAACAGAACATGAAGGAAGAATCGCTCCCCTAAAATTTCCTATTCAGAGAATTATGAAAACGCACAAGGGTTAATTGGTTTATTTTTGTAACAGCGATTTCTGCTTTTTTTGCAACTAACTTTTTGCTTGTTGGGCGGTTTTTGTTATGATAGGCATAAACTTCTATCTATTTGGAAAAAGATAGTTAACCAAAAGGTACGTTTGTAGCGATTAGAACTTTTCAATCTTAAGAAAACAGGAATATTTTTGGAAGGAAAGTCGAAGAAATTGGTAGGAATTGTAGATTGGGGATATAATAAGACAGCAGGTCCCTTCCAGCAATAGAAACAAAACTATCCCTCAAAGAGAACAGGGTACTCTGTCTTGCAGATCAAAAACGACAACCAAAACATGGAATTCCACTATCCAGCAGCATTTACTGAAAAACCCAGATTGGGTGAAAACTATAACGGCGACATGTTTTGCATTATTGGCAAAGCCTGATCATCGTTCCATCTAGCAGTTTGTAAATCTATCTACTATATAAACATGACCAACCGCTTTTGTTTAGACATAAGTGAGTTCGTTTTCACCTTAGGACTCCGTTGGTAATTGGACAACCTCAACAGTCATGTGCTCACGTTTTCTGATTGGCCTATTTCGATCCAAAACTGGGTATTTCAGCGTAGAGTTTTCCATCTATGTCCTGACGTTTTATTCTCTGAAGAGTGCTAGACGTGTAACTTCAGCTTGTTTTAAATTTTTTTTTTCAAAGCCATTTTCAAATTCTGTGCAACAATAAGATTGTTTTGCAAGAGAATTGTTGTTTTTGTGTTGTGCCAGCTTTACATGAAACTGAAAAAGTCTGTTCTTTCAAATACTTCAAGTAAAGGGGGTGCCTAAGTCACGGTTAAAGCAAATACAAATTGAAAGAAGTAAAACAGCATACTCCTGACTGAGGCTATTAAAGGCAACCGACAGATACTAAAGGGGCTTATTAAATCATCTGTCGATTGTGCTTCAAGTATATTCTATGTGTTACTGATTTAGCTCGCCTCAGCAAATGAGGGGAGAGATTCCAGCTCACCTATAAAAATACAAAGGGGCAGGCCTGATGCAGCCCCAGGCCACTGCTGAATTTTCTCCCTGTTACTTGGAATTTATTTAAAGGAATATTTATTAAATGGCTTTGAAAAAAGCAAACATTTAGTAAACTAAAGCTTTTCGTCAGACACTCTTCAGAGTTTAAAACGTCAGAACATAGATTGAAAACTCTACGCTAAGAAATATAAATACCCAGTTGTGGATCGAAATAGGCCAATCTGAATCCCCAAAGAGAACAGCCACCTCGGTCTTGCAAATCCAAAATTACTACTAAAACCTGCGATTCTGCTATCGGGCAGCATTTGCTAGAAAACCCAGATTGTGCAAAAAACTATAATGGCGACATGTTTCGGATTATTGGTAAAGCCCGATCGTCGTTCCACCTAGCAGTTTTAGAATCTATCTACATAAGCATGTGTTTCTGATTGGCCTATTTCGATCCACAACTGGGTATATATATTTCTTAGCGTAGAGTTTTTGATCTATGTTCTGACGTTTTAAACTCTGAAGAGTGTCAGACGAAAAGCTTTAGTTTACTAAATGTTTGCTTTTTTCAAAGCCATTTACAAGTTTTGTACCACCAAAAGATTGTTTGGAATATTTATTATTTTCTTTTTTAGTTGTTTTCTGGATTCAGAGGTCTCCAGAATCATTTTTTAAACCAAATTGACAGTCAAATGAGAAGGCATCATAGCTTTAGTCAATGACTAGTCATTCCTTCTTGACTATGGCTAAGTTTTGCTGGTGAGTGTGTTTATTGGTTGATAAATTAGGATGCAGTTTCCTATTTCGCTTTTTGATCCAAAATGCCCTACAATGTTTTGAAAGGATATTGGTCACAAAACTTCATGGTTACTTGAATTGGTATCTCAAGTTCTTTAAAGTTGATGTGCATAGCTTCTTCACAGCCCCTGCTACAATTATTTTGTTCTCCTCAGAACTTTTTTGGACCAGAAATCTCAACTTAAACCATTTTTGCAGTAAACCATTTTTGCAGTAAACCAGTAAACCACTTTTGCATACAGTTTGCAGACTCTATGGGCAGTAGACTTCATGTAACCAACTTGTTTTGCAATTTCATTATATGAACGACCTACATGGCCGAAGACTTTATGACCTTCTCAGAACAAAATTCAAGTAATACATTTGTTTGATTATTTTCAGACACTACTGTCTTATTTTCTTGCCAAATGTTAATTATACTTCTCACTTACATTCAAGTTACATAAGAATTAGGCAAATTTTACCCAATTGCGCAAAAACTTTTGGGAGGGGAAATGTATATACATGTTATAATCAGTAAAGGGTGTCACATGAACAGCAATTTGCAGCCATGATGTTAGCAATGGGTTGGGTCAAGGAATCTGATATGCAAAGATTGCAGTAGAGCATGGCAGGACCAAGTGTTCAAAAATCTGTATCAGCTTGTCCATAGGGTAGACAATTTCGAGCTGCCTTTTGCCTTTGTGCCCCCTTAGTCCTCATTTAGAGTGACATGTTAGAAAGATTTTGTGTCAGTCTCAACTAATATTAATCTCCATATCAAAATAAAGAGATTTTTGAACAATAATGCATAACAAAGCCTAAGCATACATAAACTATCTGCATGATTTCATGCCTACTTTCCATGTAAAATAGGAAACAACAGGTTCACTTGCACAACATCTCATTCGAAGTTGACAGCCAGATGGCTTTAAAAATGTTAGTGCAGCCCTGCTTGGTACTTTTTGAGCTTGAAATGGAAGTGGGTCTAGAGTACTACATACGAGACGCAAATTTCATAAATCATAGGGTGATTGCATAGCACTTAGTTGTCCCCTCAAATTGGAAGCAGAAGGGAATGGAAGCAGCCCCCTATAAACATCGCCACATTATCACCATATTAATCTTTTCTTAGAGAAATGGTGCAGGTAGTATCATATGGGATTGATCATAAATTGTTTTCATAGAACATTGAATCAGAACTGCCTCATTTTGACTGCGAAATTTTCATTCAACTATCAACAGTGCCTTGGCCTTGGGCGAACCGGTTCTTATCTAAGCAAATAAGCTGTCAAGAGGCAAACTCTATATACAAAACGATTATTAAGAAGACTTTATTATTTTAAAGCATAATCTTACCTTGGAACGAAAGCGCAAATTTATATATGCTCTTTCCAGCGAAAATTTGGGTTCCGGTTGGTGAACATCTGCCTTCTGATGGCTGGAAATGAGCGATTCATACCTTTCATTTCCAATGGCGCGCAATTCCTTACATTACCGAACAACTAAAAGCAGAGACTTCCGAATTAGACTTGAGAACTTGCCTTTATCAAAGCAGAATTAGCAACCTGATATTAAAAAGTTGCAATGCTCCAACCTTCCTGTTGTTTTTCCAAAACTAATTACTAACCTCGTTTTCACAAAACCAAACGGACACGAGACACGAAAACTAAAATAAACATCAAGGGAACAAACAAAACGGAGATAAACGATAACAGCAAATAATTTAATAGTTGTATTTAAATCAAAAGTACTGGGCCTATGTTTTTCAAAAACGTTTAGTCCTCCATTTAATGGGCTGAATTTAAAATTCTCGTCTTTAGAAATTGTTTCATATGAAGGATGTTGTAGTGAGTTCATGAGATCAGCAGAACTTAAAAGATAAATTTAAAAAGAACAGATTAGGGTGTTCACTTTTTAGTTTTTTTGTTGTCTATAAAAATGCTGAAATTTCAAATTAATGAAATTTCCTTGTTTGATTGAAATATTAGAAATCAAGTGATAGGGTCTATTATTGCCAACAAGAAAATGTTGCATACTGGGCTAGATTGACCTAGCAGGGAAAAATATCCAGCTTTAATTAGATGCTGCTTCTTGAACGCAGATTCAAATGTGACTGTAAAAAGTTCAACACAACTTCACCCATTATATGAGCTGCACATGAACGTCACATTGTAAGAGATATGGCTGAGACTGTCATTGCTTTTATGGTTGGTTGTGACAAAAGTTTTCTCTGAATCAGAAAGAATTTAGCAGCTCCCTGTCCCCTGTTTGGGAATTTGTTTTTTATGACCGAAAGTCAAGGTAAAGCTCTTTTAAAATGGTGAGCAAAGGCTATCATGTTTGTTTCTCATATTTTTATGATAAAATTTGTGAAGGAATTGCTGCTATTGTCCCACTCCCTAGACTGTGATTGGGCCAATACCCTTGACTGTGTCACTTGAATATATAAGCAAGAGGATAAAACTTGTGAAACAAAACTAGACACCATCAGCATAATTTG
This sequence comes from Rhopilema esculentum, assembly GCF_013076305.1. The sequence continues at coordinate 807,198 of NW_027020174.1, read as the reverse complement.
TAATGAAATATGCAATGTATTTTTTCAAAATTATACAATATTTGTTTAATTATTGTCAATGGTTCTTTTATTTACAGCATTATTGTACTTATTTTACAATACACAACTAAAATATATCTAAATTGTAACAAGCATTGGATATATTTTAGTAAACAATGATATCCAGGCACTCAATTTACAAAAAATACATTATTAAAACTAGTTGATATTAATCTTCGAACCTCATCATTTATGTCAACCAAACTAGCATTCTTTTGATTAAGAATTACAAAGAACTCTCTTTTGTCTGACCTTCTTCCAACAATCCAACAATCTGCCAAGTTCTTCATAATCATTTCTCTATCTCCAGGCATTTTATCAAGATCACTGTGAATATCAACAATCAGCTTCATCATATCTGGTGTAACGCTAGTTACCTGAGACGCCCTTTTGCTATGAATACTAGTCTTCACAGCTAGATTCATCTTGTTGAAGTACAAGAACCTATATTGTTGATCACTCTGGCTAGCTGGCATTTTTAATATGTGCTCCATTATCTTGTGTGAAAGATGTGTCATCTGGGCTCCAAGAAAGGTTTGCAACTTTAAGTAGAACTCTACTGTCAGAGGGGGATCAGTCGAAGCCAACATGCAAATAACGGCACTCATTGCCTTAAAGACAATAAGGTAATACTCTTTTAGTTCACCATTGGTCCATATAAACAATCTTGGTGATCTCTTGGCTGTACTTGTCAGCTGATCTGTTTGATCAACTGATGCAGTAAGAAATTTACCTACGTTTTGCGTATTTGACTGCATTGAGACCTTGGCATCAACCTCATTTTCCATTGTAGCAGGAAACAAACTAGTTGTCAAGTACTTGAATAGGATTCTCATATCTTCTTGTTCTATTGTCGTCCAAAGAAGCTGATCATTGTATAGAAAACAGCTGTGTGAAATGCAGGGAAACGTTGTCTCGACAAGATTACAAAAGCATTGTACACGGAGAAAAACACTTTGGTCGACTGGTAAAAATGTTAGTCCGTGATAAATATCAAGGATATCAAACTGGGAGAAATTGAGTGTTTGTAAGTAGCGCGAATAGAAATACTTCAGTTTTTCCTTCAGGCTCTCAAGACCTGATTTCTTCAAAATTCTCGTGAATGGTCCGTTAAAAAGCCTGAACATGGCGTAGGCCTGTTTGAGAACTTCCTGCAGCACTTTGTCCTGCACTTCTTCTTCAAAATATTCCACAGCTCGCTTTCCATCTTTTAGTATTCTTTGATTATATGGGATCTTTACAGTCATGGCCATAAAAAATCGACCTTCCGGATTCAAGAAAACTTGCCTGGATTTCTGGGTGTGAAGAACTTCGCAAGGCGTTGTCGGATTAAATGTCTTTGTGAATTGGATCAAGGCTTCGCACAATCCGACTTGCTTTATCTGCGAGTCAATATCTTCCTCTTGTGGTATGTATAACATCGTTTTCTCCCCTTCTGTTCCCTCCCGAGTACCATAGCTGTCATTGTAAATAAAGAAACTCAATAATCCACAACTACGGATCCCTGACGCCATTTTCGATAAATCTGATATGTTGCAAGAGGAATCAAAGAGAGGCTATAAAAAATATCCGTCTGACCAAATTTTGGCCCTGCCCTTTGTACTGCCTCTAAAGTCCCTGTTAAATGTAGTCTGTCTCCTATTGCGCTCAATTTTATTTTCACGGGAGTGAAATGCACGTACCGTTGAGCTTGATCGATTTAAACCAATAAGAGAAAACTTTGATTCAAGAGCTTTTCAATCAAATGGCCGTGTGACGCTGTGGCTAGAACAAATTTTTCCCTGTTTGGTTTGTGCGAAAGAAATGTCAACCGCGAAATGGAAATGCTTCCATTATCATCATTCAATTCCAGTTATAAAATTGTCTTGATATTTTCGATAGCTTTTTGCTCGCAGTTTCAAATGTCGTCCACTACCGCAGCCAGGCCAGCCAAAGCGAGCAGCGCAGGGGCGGATTCAGGGTGTCGCACAGGTCGCACGGAAGACCGTCAGATTTTCAGAATTTAGTTTTAGTCTTCAGTCATTGAAATAAGGCAATCGTGTTTACCGCAATCTTTTTTTTTCCTCCTTAAAGATAATCCATTATGCTCTCTTTACACAATAAACACAGGACCGAACTTGGTCGATCTCACATACCATGCTACGATCTAATTCAATATAGAAGAAATTCAAAGACCATCCTAGACACTAAAAAATTTGGTTTTTAGGCATGTCGCCCGTGCCGCACAAATATGCAGGGCTCTTTGTTATGCAAATATTTTACTAAATCTCTCCAATCAAAATTCAAGTTATCACATATTTGTGCGGCACGAAAAGTCTGTAAACACTATGTTAGATTACTGCGCCGCACAACTGCTGGCAAGAGAAGAAAGTGGAAGAGGTTGTAAGTTGTGAAAGGGAGGAGTCCCAATTTTCTTTATCTATACAGAAGAGGTGCACAGGAAGTGTACACTTCTGAATCTCAATATTTGAAAATTTGGAAAACCTTTTAAAGGGAAAAATGTTTGACTGAACAATTTGAACGTTTCAGGGCCCCAGTCCTAATTGCTCTGGTTCGGGGGGGGGGCTGGGCCCCCATCATGGCTCCGCCCTTGACCATTAGGGAGGCCCTATAGACCGCCTGCTGGGCAGTGTTAATGTGCGACCGTCAACTTTTATTCTGTATCCGCCCATGGAGCAGCGTAATCCGTTGTTCATTAGACCTATTGTTCAAATTAGCCAATCATTGAGGGGACAGACTGCCTTTAATGAAAGGGAACACCGAAATTACTTTCTGAATATGTAAAATCATCTTTATCTTAATCACAGAACCAAAGCACAAAGTATGCCAATCTTTTTGCGTGTCTGTATTAGTTTTATTGGCTCATCAAAGGGCAAACACTCTTTAGCATACACCGCTATCAGTGGGACAACACAACGCTAAAAACAATCTTGGTCGTGCAGCCAGAAACCTCCTTTCATGGTTTGCCATTTTATCGTGTCTACAACACGGCTAAATGTTTTTGAATAAAGCGATTTCAAAATCTTCATGAAGATATCCTAAATAGGGCACAATCCATTTTTTTCTCACCACGTGTCAGACATTACATATTGTTTTAGTTTTATATCTTAATAATTTTCATTTTTACGACAGTCTTAATTCAGTTTTACGACACTTCATTGCTAGAAGAAGGAGGTTTCACGAGCTAACTCTGAATAATAATAGAGCCTTATTCTTTTGGACCCTTACTCTTTCTGATGTTTTATGCTCTGAGGAGTGTCAGACGAAAAAGCTTTTAGCCAATATGTCGTAAAATGTTTGCTTCTTTCAAAGCCATTTTTAATAATTATAGAGTAATATCAACAAGATAATTTATTCAAACAAGATAATATATTTGTATGTGTTTTAGATACCAGGGTAGCTTTTACTATGCAACTTGTACCGTTGACGTTCCCGGCTTATCACCAAGGTTACCAAATACTCTTTCTCTTTCAATTACAAGAGAATAAGATCCAAGGGCATCTCCTGAGTTGACTAACCGTAACAAACAGAACTGCAAAATAGTTCTGAATAAAAGCAAAAGATTAAAAATTTCGAACAACATCTTATGCAAAAGAAAATCGGTTGCGATTAGCAAAGACTTGAACCGAATGCAAAAGAAACAAACAAGGTTGCCATGTTTATATCAGGACAAAATCCCGAGGACAGAATCGCATTGCATGCTTTAGCTTGGGTGCAAATTGACAAACGATTAAATTACAAACAAGTGGCTAAAAAATTCAAAATTGTCCACTGCATCAGATTTTACATGAAAATAAAGCTATGTGTTCAAGAAACGTTTCGAAATTCAATTACTGGATTGCTTTCCTAGGAAGGGCAGCAATCACAATATGAAAAATTTGCTTATAATCATGTTTGCAAGTCCTTTATATACAATGTCAACGAGACTACAATTTCAATAAAATTACACATTTGTTAATTCAATGAATATCAACAAAAACTATTTGGATATAAAAAGCTGAAAAAATGAAGGCAAATTCAACGGCATTCTGTAAATGTCAAGTCTGCCATGGTCGAGCATGAATTCGGTAGAAGTATGTTCCAACTGGCAACTTGAATCTGTTCTGCACCTACGAAAGGCAACATGAAACATAACATAAGCTATAACATATAAAAGATCAAATGACGTATGATTTAGAAAATACTTTATATAATGGAAAACGAATGTTATTGCAGTCTTCGGTAGAAAAGAACACAAGAAAGCAAGGAATTACTTTTTTGGCAACACAGTAATCTTGATCAGTTATATATGCAAGGAGCCATTCCCTGAAATGAAAACAAAACACCAAGGATAAGATGAGAATCCAATCAGCAATGCCATAACAACTACGGCATTGAGCAGGAGCATTCGTTACAGCCTATATGTTTGGCGTAGAGCGTTTGAAGATCGATTGCATATGGATACAATGTGTGTTATATATATAAACATACAAAGTAATATAACAAGCCTACTAAAACAAGGACACATATAATCGTAAACAGGCTAGGAAATCGTCGACGACAGCCTCTTTTGCACCCCTATAAATCCTGGAAAAAGTTTACGTAACGCGCAACTATCGTCGAATTTCGAATGTTAAGCACAGATTAAGGGGAAACGAAAACAAAAATGAAAGAACAAGTAAGAAATGCTTCGAATACCAAATTAAGACTTCACTGTACACATAATTGTTATTGAATACAAAAAGCGTTAACGTTTTTCCTTGAATAAAAGTCCAGTTTTCTAGGTATAGACACAAGATGCCCACGCGAATTTAATACGAATTCGACTGCACTCTGTAAAGTTTATAGCAACATCACTTTTGCGCAGAAACAACACCAGCTCTTAAAAGTAAAGGTGTGCTTGAAGAGTATAAAAAATGTACAGAAGGAGCATTTCTAGAGTAAAACAAAAGCTGTCTCCACGAAATATGAATTGTCCAGCCGATACACGATTTCTTTGACCTATGGTGAGGCAGAAAGATAAACGATGCATAAAAACATTATGAAAGTTGAATTATAAAAATTATAATATAAAAATAAACATTATAAAAAATTGAAAACATACCTCAGCTGAGAAGGATCGTCTACAACGGAATATAAACGAGGTTCAGTAACGAATTATGAAATATGAGCGAGGTTCAGTTGCGGGATTATGGTTGGTTTAGTAACGAAATACTAATTTATTCAAAAAGAAAACATTCACGCTGGCATTTCATATTAAGAAATATCTAACATTACTGAACATGAAATATATCAACGTCGAAAAACAATAAGAAAAAAAATTGGCTGAACAAGGACAAAGCGTCTTCACTTTATCAACTTCTGGAAGGCAAACAACTCATGACACAAAAGATCGAAGGAGAACAGCGAATTTACATCATTCAGATATAACTGAATAAAACGACTTGCAGAAATAGCCAAATAAGAATATATGGATGAAAGACTTCATCTGATTGTGACCAAAATAAAAAGAAGATTTAAGTCAACATGGGAAACCAACAAAGTGAGATTGGTTTACATATTTTGTGATAGAGCCAAATGCCGCGAGCAATTTGAAACAAGAAATTCGTATGAGCTGAAGCAGTAATGAAGGAGAGAGCAGTAAAAAAATCATAGGAAACCTGTGGTTAGTTTGAGAAGACTCTTTGAATCGGGATGAAGGAAGTACTTGGTGTCTTCGGTAGTAAGTACAACGTAATTGGATCTTTGCTCATCATAACACAGAATAACAAGGTCGTCCACTTTGAACCTAGGTTTGAGAAAAAGTAGCTATTAAAACAACAGTTGTGGCAGAACCTAGCTTTTAAAAAGGTATATTACAGTAGAAAAAGCATTTGTGCCATAAGTAATTACTAGAAGGTCGGCTGGGAGCACGCTAACAAACAATTTTTCACGTAAGAACGCCCCAGAACAAAAACAAATAAGTTTATTCCGCTGCAAAAACGAAAATAGCAGGCATTCAATGTCAGATTGCCATCATATGCAGATAAATAGTTTATGATTTTGTTGCTGCAAGAAAAAAAAGAACGTGAAAGTACGGTGCATTTGTGGCTACATACTGGCGAAAGCAGATTTTTTCTTGCTTGTCTGAATCGGGTGAATGCAGCAGAAACACTTGCAGTTTGTTCTGTGAAGCAAAAACGAATCGTTATGTGTTATTGCAGATTCAGGATCATCGCAAAATAAATTAAACTTATTGATATAAACGAAAGAAATTTGCTGAATATTCGGGAGTAATTATAAAAAGTCATCTACGTACATACAGACCATAGAATCTTGGAACTGACCCCAAGCACGCTATATCCCAGAACCTCGTCCAAGGTTTATAACCAGGATACCACTTGATACATAGCCACGAGACCACGTGACAAATATTACTATTTAAAACTTAATTATCACGTTATAGAGATAATTTCGATATGTAGGGATAACTTCACGTTCTAGTCACAGAAAGTACCTTACTGGCTATCTTTTCGTACTTAACAAAAACATTGAAATGTGTATTGAAAAGCTAAGATATATTCTTTATAGCTAGTTAAAGGAGTATTGTACATGTATTGCATTTCTCAGAGATAAATATCGGATAGTTGGATTGGCTGGTTGGGCAAAGAGAAGCAATTTTGAGCTAAGTTCTCAAAAAGTTGGTTAATAACTTCCGACATTTTGACAGCCTAAAAGGCATGCACAAGCCGCATGAACCACTGTGTGTTCCTGCATTTGATTGATCTAACGAAATACACCTTGCAAATTTAGACAAAGATAACTTACTACTTTCTCTTTCAAAGAAATGACTTCTTTATCTCGATCCTGAACCATCTGAAAAGATTCAGTTCATTAGAACCCCGTTTAAACGATGCTACATTTCACCCAAATTCACTCAACATCCATCAAATATATCTCGCACACAAATGTAGATATGTTCAAACTTTCCAGCATTTTGCTTAACAGTTTACCAATAATTTCTGGTTGCACTTCAATCAGAATTAAACAGAGCAGATGGCCTAGCATTTCCCCACGATGACCCATCTCGTATGTTCAGTTTCCTGAATACAACTTCACCTGACCTTGCCTTCTAGGTAGATAAGGTGTCAATTGAGTTTACAAAACCTCGTTCTTGTTCTTCCTACTTCATTTCCACTGTAACATTATTCTTTCTAAACTTTTAAAGCCAGGCAATTTGATTCCGTTCCGGAATAGCAACAAACAACGATAGAAAACAGCGAGAAAATGGGCACCAAAAATAATGCTACGGGATTCGTTTGCGCGCAGCCAGCAATGTTGGCTGAGTTGTTCAAATGAACTAGGGCACAACTTTATGTTTAGATAAAACAACAATTCACTCAGTATTGCATTAAGGACCCAGCATTTTGAACTAGTGCAAATTACACAAACATTTGAAAGACCCAGCATGGAGTTTAAATGACCGAATGTTGGGTGAAATGAAGGATCATTTAAACGGGGCTTAAAATTCTCACTTTTGTTAACAACTTTTTGAAATTGAGGATATTTGTTTTGCTTCGAGGCACTCTGTCTCCTATTGTTTTCAATACTTTATTCTGATATAAAATCCATATTCAGTTGAGGGTTGACGAATAACAATCGATTGTTGTCAATCAAAGACCACGTCGGCTGTTTCAAACCTCATGATCATATCAGCCAATCGCTGAAGAGACGAGCTGTCTTTAAAGCTGTTTCGGCCAAATGACTTTACAGATAAAATTTCAGCGCTTTACTTACATTGTACTGAAGCAAATCTGTGATTAAACTGAAAGAAAAAGACATAAAGTGGCAAATGCTGGATGGAAGATTACCTTTCTGAGTTGCAAAAGTTCATCATCAGGATCAGATTCACCTTTGATGGAACAGACAAGTTATCAAAAAGGAGTGAAAGTGTTCAAAACATACTTCTTTGAATCCCAAAGACAGGTTCACTAGCTGGGTTTCTTTAAAATCTAAGAGCCCCTGTTTAATCTGTACCGGCTAGGTCAGTGCTTAATTTGGAATAGCAAGGGAATTCTTGTAACGAATATGATGTTTGGGTTGAAATGATGAATATAATTACTAAATTTAGAAATAGCTGTCGATGACAACCTGAAGCTACAAGGCACGAGATCAAGGTTGGAAGCAAACGAAACCTGCAAACAATAAGTTCCCCTTGGCGTTACGGAAGTTTTTACTTTGATGGAGACTGCATCTACGAAAATGGAAACGTCACAAAAGTAATCTCATTCCAGAATAATAAGCAAATTGAAAACGGCAAAAGAGAGTTTCTGTGAAGAGAATCCAGAATTCCGTCTTGTAGTCAGGCTGCAAAATGGGGCCTCGTTCGGAATTCGGTAAAACTGTAATGCGCTTCATAGTTTGAGCTAAGGAAAAGGCCTGCACATTACCTTTCGTGTTCTGTTCATCTTTCAGTTTTTGGTTTTCCTAATCGAAAGGAATGAAATAAAACTTTATTTAATACGTTTAATGGAGGAAAAAAAGTATTAATAAGTTAGAAAAAACACGAAAAATCTTGAAACATCTGGAAATATGGATGCGTACCGCTTCGAGATCTTTTAATTTTTGCAGGAGTTTCTCCCATTCTAAAGCATCGATGCCTTCTCTGAAAGAAAAAAGAAATGGCTTGAATAGATCATCCTGGTGTGAGCAGTGAGTAGTGATGGAAAGATACGTAGAAACATAGATAGATGCAAATATTTACAAACACAGCATATATTGTACAAATGTTTTCTTATCATACTCTGTTTTTACTTATACTAAACTCCAAATGGAAAAATGCCTAACCTGAATATATCAAATCAAAACCAGAACACGTTTTTCCAAAATATGGGGATGTAATAAAATTATCGAAAACTGTTCAAAAATAAAAATAATGTCCACTCAATAGACATTGTATTGAGAGTTTGAAATAAACCAGGCAAGAAGTGAAAAAGCAAACACACAACGAAGATAAATCTTACTCAATTGAAGATGTTTTTGACAAAGACTGTTGTTTTTCGAATTCTTCAGCAAACTTCTGCTTTTCAACCTCACATGATAAGATAATTGACGATTTTTCTTTTTCTAATTCGGCTTTCAATTCCAATTTTTCTTTTTCAGCGTCTTCTTTAAGGGTATTTCGTTGTCTTTTGAAATCTTCAACCAGTTTCAAAGTCTCTGAACAAGATTTTTCTTTTAAGAAAGTCTTTTCCTTTTCAAAATTTTCAAATAAAGCAGATTTTTCCTTTTCAAATTCATTTTTTAGATCTATTAACTTAACATTACACATTTTATCGCATTTTTCCATTTCAATTTCAATCTGCCTTTCAAAATTTCCTCTTTCTTCTTCTAATATTCTCGACCATTCTTTATTTTCCCTGTCTCTTTCCAACTGACATTTTCGAACTGTTTCTTCAAAATAACTTTTCCTTTCTAAAAACTGCTTATTTAGCTCATCGTTCCGCAGTTCTAGATCTTTATATTTCGAACTAATTTCTTTATTGGCACTTTTATACCAAAGATTTTCATCTTCTAATGTTTTAAGTTGTTCATCTTTTTGTATCATTTCACTTTTTTGCATCTCAATTTCTTCTTTCAAAACTTTCAGAAGGCTCTCGTGCTCCTCCTTCGCTGCGTTCAATGCAAGATTCAAAGCTTTCTCGTGTTCTTCCTTTGCTGTACCTATTGAGAGCTGTAAATTCTTTTCATGTTCTTCCTTCGCAGCGTTCAATGCTGCTCGCAGGGCATTTTCATGTTTGTCCTTCGCAGCGTTTAATGCGACATTCAGTGCCTTTTCATGTTCCTCCTTCTCAGCGTTCATTGCCGCTGTCAGTGTCTTTTCATGTTCCTCCTTCGCAATGTTCACAGCCAGCTCTAAAGCTTTCGCATTTTCATGACCCAATGATAAATTCAAAGTCTGTGCTTTTTCAAGAGCCTTTGTAGTGTCTTCTTCAAAATCTATTTTATCTTTTATAAGAGACTCTATTGTTTCCCTAAAATCTTCCTCCTTTTTCTTCCATTCTTTCGTCATATCTTCAATTTTGTTCATTTCGAGATCTCTTTGGTGATTCAAAGTCTTGCTTTGTTCTTTTGCTTCATCCAAGTCCATTTTCAATTGTTCTATTGTCTTTTCGTATTCCTTCTCAATGTGTGCAATTAAAACTTTCTTTTCCTCCTCCCTTATTTCCTCCTGCCTCCTTCTTGATTGACTGTGTTCATCTTTTAACTCAGCAATAGATTTACCTTTTCCTACTAGCTCCCCCAAAATCTTCACATCATTTCTACAGCACTGTTTTTCATGAGGGAACAAATAATCTGAAGTTTCCATTTTCTCTCGTGACTGCTCAAGCTTATATGAAACAATAGACAATAATTTTGCTATAGCGATCTCTAGTTCCCTCGTCGGAGCGGTACTCTTTATGTTTTCCAAAAGCATAAAAATTTCCCTAGCACCATCTAAAACATGAATGCAATCCATATGCACAGCACTTCTATCATCATCCATGACGGGACAATCAACGGATTGCTCAGTTTTATCTCTTACGTTCTTGTCATCTTCTCGGTCATGTGTACCATCGACAAACTCCTGGCTTCTGTATAACCAGTCCTCCTTGGGGATCTTAGTGGATGCCTCTTCAATCAAATATTCCTTGGTTTGTCTCTCAAGCACTTGTCTCTCAGGCACATGTCTCTCTGTGACCTCCGACAGTTCCAACACACCCACGGTCTCTTCTGGATACTCCGACGCCCCGTCATCTAAGCCTTCTGCTGATCTAAACAAAGAATCGCTAATTTCTGAGCTCTGACTACTCTGTAGGCCTTCCAGTTCACTTGGAAGAGTCTTAAGCGACGATGGCTCGAAATCCCCAACGGGAATCTCCATTCCAATATCATCTAACTTCCAATCAATTTGCTTTTGTGCGATATCAATAGGCATATCCTCTTGGGATATCTCTTTATGCAACTGACTGACTGTCATCTTAGAAATTCCGTGATTCCCCGTCAGTTCCCTTAATCGCAAGGTCTCTACAAGTTTTGGGTTTGAATTCGGGTCACACAGTTTAGTTAGATTGGTCTGCGACAATCTTTCGCGAACGCACAAGCTTTCCTCAAGGGAATCGCCCAAACTGAGCTCCACCAGCAACTCAGGAACTTTACTTTGCAATAAACGAATGTCATTCACATCAATATCAGGAAGCATTTCGTCGAATATGCTTGGCGGAGACTCCTGAAAATGAAGCGCAACTTTAAAGCATATGATACAAATATGATTAAGCATATGCTAAGTAAATCTTATTGTGTATATATGCAAAAAAGTGTACTATTTTAGTACATATGCAAATATTTTGATATAAGCCAATGAGGTGAAAAATGGCGTGCAAAGACAGTAAAACGAATTGAAACAGCATTGATCTAAACAGTTACAAACTTGAACTGTATAGAGGCAGATTAGGTAAGCAACTGCAAGTAAACGTGGACATGTAAGGTAAGCAGTGAATGCATCAACAACAGACTTACAGCGAATTGAGACGGAATGTCTTCGAGACCACTGAACAAGCTGTGCAAAAAGTGATTCCCTGTTGAAATGATTAAACACCGTCAGCAAAATTCAGTTAGTTAATTCAGCAAAATTCAGATATCTGGGAGTGACGCACTGCGGGGGTGCACGGTAGATCGCTCGCCTCGGGGGTGCACGGTAGATCGCTCGCCTCGCTGAAGGAGTAAGAAGGGGATTGCAAACATGATTTATATTGTTCAAAATTGGTCCCAAAGGTTAGCAGCGAACAAAAAGATCTGCCTTCAAGTACTTGTCTATTGACAAAAAACATGAACTAAGTTAATTTACTTACTCGGGAATGAAATACCAATGCAACATAAAGGGCATAAAGCTCCTTCAGAAAAACTGCCATAGACATCAGAAAGGTCAGTCATGAGGCTACGTTCCCACATCATCGAGAGCGAGTTGGGCCGTTGGTGCATCGGCGCCAATCGCTCAACCTACGATATAGGGGTTACTAAGGGAAGTTACACAATAACCCCCAAACATGATTGATAATTGGGAGGGAATGGACAGGAAAAGCCTCTTTTCCCCACTAATAGCCGATGCACCAGTCCTACCTAATAGCATCAGAAAACTCTAAGAAGCATAAAAGATGCCTAAAGGTATGAGAGGTTTTAACGATGCCATAAAAGAAACTCAACATGCAAAGTTATACTGAAAAGGCGTTTAGCATAAAGAAACAAATTGAGGGAGGGAGGGCTGGGAAAATACAATAAGACAGCCTAGTTGTATTGTGGCTTCACCAAGGAAGATGAGACCCACGCTATGCCAAAACCTTAAATACCCCTAGATTAACCAAGGAAATGAAAACGCCACGAAACACACATCTTACCCTAGTTATATAATCAAATTCACAGGAGGCCGAAAGACTCCCCGCATTGCCCATAAACTAGTAGAGCAGATACAAGAAAAACGCGAGGAAGCGTGGCACAAGAAAACATAACGAAATAGTATTAACAACAATCTCATGCGATTTAGTTAACGCTCAAAAGCCCCTCGTGAAATTAACTCTGATTAAATTTCATTTAATCATCATTTAAAAAGTAAATGGCACTTTTGATCAATGTTTCGAACTGAATGTTACTACCAACGAACTGATGATTGACTCAAATAGCTAGGTTTTGGGTTGGCGCCTTAAACAGCCAAGTTTTTACTGTTCTTGCATTCTGCAAATGTATGGGTCAGAAATTTGTAACACTATGGTTTGCTAACTCTAATGTTTCAAAAATCTTCTCTGCATTACAAACCCTTTAAAAAAGCATTGGGCACTCACCAAAGACCTTCGCAAAGTTGTCTCTCTTCTCGATCTCTTCTGACCGCGTCCCTGAAGAGCTCAATGAGACATTTCTTCCCCACTTTTGTAAAAAGAATAAAACAACAACTGTATTAATTTCATAAATTCCTGATTAAATTTTCAAGTGAATTTTTGTTATGATGATCACAATCTACCCATTTTGCGCAAACCAAATAGGCCATGCCAACAGATAAAACTGCAATCTCTTTCGATTTTGATCAACATAGCTAATAAATAAAAAATTGTGAAGAAATGTCTACACTGGCATAAAAAGCTGTAGAACAAAAAATAAATGTCTTAGCTCTTTTAAAGCTAGAAAAACGCTTTTCTTGGATATATTCAGTGATTTTTACATACTTGTGCTACTACATGTGTTTGACGTATTACAAGGATTAGATACACCCTTATTAGACAAAGAGGGGCAAAATTTCCAAAAACTAACTTGGCATCCCCACTGGTGGAAAAAACGTTCACGCAAACTTTATTTTGTGTAAGCAAGAAAATTCACTTTGGCTAAAAGAAATCTTGGTCCGTTACCTCGAGAAACTGTGCTGAGAAGCTCTTTCTGCGCAGAATTTCCAAAACTGCTAACACATACATCCTTGGAGCCTCAAAAACTTGCTCTAGCACCTCCAGTCTAAAACAAATGGCCAAAATCAACAATAATCTTTAAAGGACCATAAACAATAATCTTTAAAGGGCCATAAACAATAATCTTCAAAGGGCCATAAATAATAATCTTTAAAGGGCTATAAACAATAATCTTTAAAGGGCCATAAATAATAATCTTTAAAGGGCCATAAATAAAAATCTTTAAAGGGCCATAAATAATAATCTTCAAAGTGCCATAAATAATAATCTTGAAAGGGCCATAAATAATTATCTTTAAAGGGCCATCAATAATAATCTGTAAAAGGCCATAAATAATAATCTTTAAAGGGCTATGAATAATAATCTTTAAATGGCCATAAATAACAATCTTTAAAGGGCCATAAATAATTATCTTTAAAGGGCCATCAATAATAATCTGTAAAAGGCCATAAATAATAATCTTTATAGGGCCATTAATAATAATCTTTAAATGGCCATAAATAAAAATCTTTAAAGGGCCATGAATAACAATCTTGAAAGGGCCATAAATAAAAATCTTTAAAGGGCCATGAATAATAATCTTTAAAGGGCCATAAATAATCATCTTTAAAGGGCCATCAATAATAATCTGTAAAAGGCCATAAATAATAATCTTTAAAGGGCTATGAATAATAATCTTTAAATGGCCATAAATAACAATCTTTAAAGGGCCATAAATAATTATCTTTAATGGGCCATCAATAATAATCTGTAAAAGGCCATAAATAATAATCTTTATAGGGTCATGAATAATAATCTTTAAATGGCCATAAATAAAAATCTTTAAAGGGCCATGAATAACAATCTTGAAAGGGCCATAAATAAAAATCTTTAAAGGGCCATGAATAATAATCTTTAAAGGGCCATAAATAATCATCTTTAAAGGGCCATAAATAATAATTTTTAAAGGGCCATAAATAATAATCTTTAAAGGGCCATAAATAATAATCTTTAAAGGGCCATAAATAATAATCTTTAAAGGGCCATAAATAATAATCTTTAAAGGGCCATAAATAATAATCTTTAAAGGACCATAAACAATAATCTTTAAAGGACCATAAACAAAAATCTTTTAAGGGCCATAAATAATAATCTTTAAAGGGCCATAAACAATAATCTTTAAAGGGCCATAAATAATCATCTTTAAAGGGCCATAAATAATAATCTTTAAAGGGCCATAAATAATAATCTTTAAAGGGCCATAAACAATAATCTTTAAAGGACCATAAACAAAAATCTTTAAAGGGCCATAAATAATCATCTTTAAAGGGCCATAAACAATAATCTTCAAAGGGCCATAAATAATCATCTTTAAATGGCCATAAATAATAATCTTCAAAGTGCCATAAATAACTATCTTTAAAGGGCCATAAATAATCATCTTTAAAGGGCCATAAATAATCATCTTTAAAGGGCCATATATAATAATCTTTAAAGGGCCATAAATAATCATCTTTAAAGGGCCATGAACAATCATCTTTATAGGGCCATAAACAATAATCTTCAAAGGGCCATAAATAATAATCTTTAAAGGGCCATAAATAATCATCTTTAAAGGGCCATAAATAATAATCTTCAAAGTGCCATAAATAATAATCTTTAAAGGGCCATAAATAATAATCTTTAAAGGGCCATAAATAATCATCTTTAAAGGGCCATAAACAATCATCTTTAAAGGGCCATAAACAATAATCTGTAAAAGGCCATAAATAATAATCTTTAAAGGGCCATAAATAATAATCTTTAAAGGGCCATAAATAATAATCTTCAAAGTGCCATAAATAAAAATCTTGAAAGATCAGAAATCAGAAAATATAATCTTGTGTTTGCGTTTTTCTGCTTGGCCTATTTAGATCCACAACTGGGTATATATTTTCCATCGTGCTCTTTCAGACTCTTATTCTGCTGTTTTATGTTCTGAGGAGTGTCAGACGAAAAAGCTTTCAGCAAATATGTTACAAGACGTTTGCTTTTTACAAAGCCATTGTAAAAATAAAATCAATTGAGATCTTTACATCTGATCAAACGCACCTTCGGTTCATTTTTCTTAGACTCTCGTGGAAAACCAACAGTTTGCTATCATAGTTGCAAATCGAATGCTCCACGAACATGACCCATCTGAAAAGCAAAGCTACAGTTACAACAGAATCATGTGCAATGCAACAATGAATTCAGCGATAAGGCATGCAAACTGTATGTGCAATTCACTTGGCATTCCTAGAATAGACTACGAGAAGACCAGCCGGTGTACCTACCTTAGTCGTGCATGCAGATTGGTAGACAACTCGTCTTTCGCTCTAGTACACAACGTACAAATATCCCTAAAGAGAAACAAAATCATTATATATATATTTTGCAACAGAATACCAATAATAATAAAAACATTTACAGTTATATTGCCGAATGTTGTTTGATTTATCAATACTATATTGTTCAATATAATAATTTACATGATTCCTTTTCATTAAATGAGTTTTTCGAGTGAGTAATCAAAGACACTCGCAATTCGATTCAGTTTAAGTGGCTATACAGAGCTGTGATTAGAAAGAAAATTAAAATGATAGCAGCCCTAATGGCGCGCCGCATTCAGTACTTGAAGAGCAATTGTTGGTTGCAGAAAATCTGTCAAGCAGATTCACCGAAGTTAAGACAAACGTGAACAGATTCTAATGAAGCAGAAAAAGGAGAGAAATTTATATACAAAACAATAGCTGCGAGAAGATCGCTAGTGACGAAAATTCTGGCAGAAACGAGTTATGTTCATTTGCCATTTATGAAAAACGAAAGGCAGTGATAACCAAAATGATTAGACTTAAGAAATTTAGAAGGTCATTTATCGGCCGCAAAAGGAAATTTATTACCTCAACTGTCGCTGATTTTTTGCCATCACAATCAGCTGTTTTCGATGGCTGATACACAGGTCAGGAAGAACAGATGCGTCACCAATATACTCCGCTCTTTTTTGGTTTTGCTTGAATCCCTTTAGTAGAATAAGGAAATACCATGAATATTTTTAAATCTTGCCCTTCAATAAAGGTGCACAAAGATGCGGAAAATCAACAAGGTACCAATCAGATAAGAAATGGCACCGAAAGGCGGATACTTGACTGAAGTAAACATTTTTGCCTGACCATCTTCAGGGAAAGTTTTTATTTCATCATTATTATTGTCGATAAAGATAATGTTGTTCTCCCAGGATATCGTATTAAAAATTTCAGCTCCTTATTTTTAGCTTTTGCTTGAATAAAAATAGCCTGGAAAGGTCCCCGACATTTCGGGGAATATTATTCAAACACTTCAGAGCCGAAAAGTGAAAACCTTCCGATGTATATTCTAAACCGTACCATAGAGTGTGATAAGCCATGCAGTTCCTTGCTCTGTAATATGAATTCGTGACTCTTTGCTGGTACACATTTGTTGGTATTTCTGGCAAAAAAGTCTACGGATATCTGTACTCAGGCGTAGATAAAAAAATGCGAGAGGAGGAATTTTACGTTCAGCACGATACCCTGGTTCATATTGTAGGAAGAGTCAAGGGAAAAGAAATCTTTGGCTTACATGCTAGATTTCCACTATATCGTACCGTTTTGTAGTACAAAAGAGACAATTAAGCGACAAAAAACCTACTTGAGCCATGTCTGCCTGCTCTTGAACGAGCTGCTGTGCAACTAATAACCTTTGCTGTAAGCTTGATAACCTGTCGTCCAATCCTTTTATTTCTTTCATGCCTTTATTTTCACTACATTCTGTAACATGAAATTCAGGGTAATCATGTGAACAAACAAATGTTGTCTTGTGATCACATTAGGCTTGAAACTCGGAGTTGCAACTGAAAATTTTCCTGTTCTATTCACAAAATGTGTGTACAGCTCTGTCAATACAGCATCAAGCACATTATGACAGAGCGGTAAACAGTAATTTCGATAACAGACGAACAAAGATATGCATCAAACTTATTTAACAAATGCAACAGCCAAATCTTATCTATTTAACAAGCAAAAAACTTAATGATTAATTTATTCAAAAGAAAAGCATGATATATGCAACAAACGAAAAGATAGCAAAACGAACCTAAAACCTTGTGTGCTTCATTCATCAATGTCTCCAAGATTTGGGTATCAAACTAAAAAAGGAATAAACTTGTTATGACAAAATAAATATTATTGTTTTTTAAGAATATAGGATATGTTCATCTGGTTTTTATTGAGTTTCAGTTTGGAAAATCAGCAATGCTGCTGAAGTGCAACCCTTTTTTAAAATTCCAAATGAAATAAAAACAACTACCCAACAATGTTTTTAGAGCAACACAAAGTTATGATTCAGTTCAAATTACCTGGTACAAAATCTCCTTGCATTGCCCTACCAGTGTCTCTAATGATGTATTTTGCTCCTATAAAAGAAAGCTTTCAACAATCATCAACATTGCTGAGATATTCACGACACAATACCAGACTTGATGTATAACAAAACTGTAGAATACCATAAAGAGATATCAATGAAAGTAGTCAAAGTCTCCAGTAAAATGTAGTCAAGGACTTGCCTTACTGTTTATCCAATCAAGCAGGCAAAGTTCTTTTGAAGCAAAAATTGCTGAACTTTTTGTTAAGCAAGACAGCACAGGAATTCTGCTTAAGAGTGATATGACGTCATCAAACCTAGAAACAGAAGCAACCACTGGGTATATCACTTGAAATGGTCATTGTAATCATGGTCATGGCGATCACAATGATTCAATGATATATCAACAATTATTTACAATCAATCGACAATTACAATCAATTAATAACAAGAATTGTTTATTTTAAAACTCACTTGTCAAGCATATCAAGGTATTGCTCACGAGTTGACAAAAATTTGTGATACTGATCTTGGAACACTTTGGCATGTTTGTTCAATGCCCTAGAAGAAAAATGCATCAATCTTACAAATACAAATACAAGAGATAATGACAAAATGAAACAACTAGAATAACTTTTCTACAATTTTTAACTTCAAGCACAAAGTTACCTGGTGATATTTTCCAAATTTGAAACTACAGCTTGCCAGCCTTGTTGCTGTAGTTGCTGATTTGCAATAAACTTTTCACAGGTTTGGCCAAGTTCCCTTGCAGACAAATGAAATTCCTTGAAAACAAACACCAGATATCAGAAAGACATGCAAAGTTTTCTTGTGGGTGTTCACATGTGAATGGAGTAGTTAAAAACACAATCAAAAGAAACTTTAGTTTCAATCAGGACAGGCAAGATCCAAATTTACAAGAAAAACTTAACGCGATGAAATTCCAAGGAATTGGAATCTGTTTTCTCAAAAGACTGGCATCAATGATTTGATTTAACAAATTCTAAATCAGACTGAAAAAGCCACCGAATGCTACATTCCAGATGTTCAGAAAGTAAACAGAGCACAAAATTAGGGTTGTATTTACATAATGAAAACATTAGCTTCCGAACGTTTTCCAAAAAAAACTCACAGATGCAAGTGATGCACGTGCCACTAAGGTTTCAATGCTTGGGGGCAACTGAAGGCATTTTTCAACTTGCTGCTCTAGTGAAAGCTCTAGGATGAAAAGAAGTGAGGAGAAAAATTTCAAACCAGTACTAGAGCACATTCCAGTCAAAGCAAAATAAATCCTTAACAAAAATCACAAAAATTATAAAATTTTCAGTTATTCATACCTGAAACTACAGGCGATGGAGATATTGGAGGCTGTGGACTCTCAATGGCAGACTTGCTGAATAGGAAAATGGGATTTGTTTCCTAAAAGACAATAGAAGATTGGTTGGTGAGTTATTTTGTCAAGAAAAACTCAACCAGGGTAAGCTTAATTAAGTCTAGTTTTATTAGCAATGACAACAGCAAGGCTGAAAATGGAGTATGCAAGCTTAAAAAGAAGTTTTGGTAAGAACAATGAATGCAAATTGCATGTACAAAGGCAATAATAAGAATGGTATTAGATAAAAAGTTGCTTAATCAAACAGTCATCTGCATCTAGCGTTAGAAGGAAACATTTGTAAGCTCCAACCTTCCAACAAATATTAAACAGCATTTTAAAGGAATGAAAGTGCAGAAAGTATATAACAAATCAAAAAACTTCTGCATAAAATTTACGAGATTTAATAGAAGATCTGAAAAATGTGTCCTTCATATCAAAATGAAATATCGCATATCCTTGAATTGGCCCCCTCCTCCAAAAAGCCCCCCTTGAATAAACCCCACACTAGAACTTCAAATTTTCAATAAGTCTCCCCCCCTCGGATAAGCCCTCACTGATACCGTACATCATAATTTCATAAGCCCCACTTATACAGGCTACCTTGAATAGGCTCCCATCCAAAAAAAATAAAATATAAAATAAGCCCCCAGTGGGCAAATTCAAGGAATTACTATAATGTTGAGAACATCATGAAGTTACAATCCTTGCTAAAAGTCCTTGGACAGTATTCCTTATTGTTAGAATTTTTCTTTTGGGAAATTACAGTTTTACTTATACCTCTCTCCCAGATAACCAAAAATATTGCTGGTTGTAGAGTAGAATATCATAACTATCCAGCAGGAAAACTTGGACAAAACAAAAGTTAACAAACTGGACAAAAGCAGGCCTGGCTGTTTGAGGTGAGCCATAGCTCACGCTAGCCTCTGTGCTCCGCTTGCAACTTGAGACATGAACATGAAGGAAAAATTGCTCCCCCAAAATTTTCATTCATTTGCCCTTTTTGCATTCAAAGAACCCTGAAAAGCGTGTAAGGTTTAATTGGTCTATTTCTGTAACATCCATTTCTCACCTGTCATTTTTTGTCTGGCCGGTGGTTTTTGTTATGGTAGTCACAAACTTCAATATATTTGGAAAAGGATAATTAAGCAAAATATAAGTTTGTAGAGCTTAGAACTTTTCAACCTTATGAAAACAAGCATATTATTGGTAGGAAAGTCAAAGAAATTGTCAACTGGGGGATACAATAAAAGAGCAGGTCCCTTCCAGCATTAAAAGCAGATGCGTTTGGAAGAGCAGACCTGGATGCTAATGACATGGGTCAAAAATTGGCTGCAGTTTACCCAGACTTTTAGCATCCTCTAGAAGTCAATACTTTTTTCTTTAGTATCTAGGTAATATAGCAACAAAAGATCTTCATCAATTTTCATTAATTTGATTAAAGTTGATGAAGTTGCAAAAGGTATTTGACTATTTAATATAATTTTCTCTAAGAAATAAATTCCAAAAAATTGTTTAATACATACTGTTCCAGCACTTTTGTAACTGGCTACTCTGCTTGTTGGGTTCAAGGGCTCACCATTGGCAATCATTAAAACTTGTTTACCAACTGGGATTTGAGTAAGAAGGAAAACTGCCTCCATCAATTTCCCTACACTTTGATAATGTAAAAAGGTTAATGGTAAGCAAATACGGATAGAATACATAAATGGACTGATTTTTATTGATCAGAAAAAGTGTTTGAACAAAAATATCCCTAATTTCAGAAATGCTGAAAGCTCACACAAAGCATATATGTTGCAATGAAATTACTGAATTATTATCAAAACAAGAGATTCTTGTGCTTATTGAATCAAAGGAATACATGGAATCAAAGGTTTGACAAATTAAAGCTTTACACAGTCGGATACTTAAATTATATAAATTGAATTTGCCAAAAATTGATCACATAATCCAAGCAAATTGAATCACTGAAGATGGCAGTGTCAGCTTGTCAAATTTGGGTTTCAAAAAATCCAAACTGCTCGAGGATAATGTTCGAAGATAACACAACTCTTTGCATTCCGATTCAGCAAATTCCAAGTAAAAGCTCATTTCTGCTTCTTAAGAAATCTAATCTGCTAAGACCTCTCAAATTCAGGTTGATCATGAAATAAGATAAAATGCAATCATCTATAGCGTAGATAGCTTGAAAAATAATTCTTAAAAAAGACAAATAAAATTATAAAAAAGTTACCTCTCAAGGGCCATTTCCATGTCAAAAGTGAACATGGTGCCTGTATCAACCAAAAAAACATGCAGTTTTAACATCTTGAAAAATTCCAGCAGCTCTCAGTATAAACAAAGTAAGCCAGTCTTAGTTTGTCAGAACTTGCACAATTCTCATTATTTGTTCGGCTTGAAACATTTTACTGAGCTGCACTCCTGAAAAAAAACCAACGAAAATACATGTTTTCATGATTTCACAGCAATTTTTTTCTGAAAATACAATTACCTCCATCCAGTGGCAGAACAGGCATTGGTAAGCAATCCTCAGGGCATACAATCAAGTGTGGAATCCATATAGCAGGCCTTGCTCTAAGTAAAATGAAGGTGCTCTATAAAAAGAGCCCCTTAGAAACTCTAGGCGCTCTATTTCGCACCTCTAAGTAAATTTCCTCGAGAGCATCCTTCGAGAGCTTTAGGAGATCGAGAGCTTCATATCGAATGCTTCGGAAGAGTGTTAAATATGAAATTCAACGGTGATACCAGAAAGCACCATAATATAAAATAACAAAACATGCAACAAACACTATGTTAATATAAATAAAGAAATATAATAAAACAAAGTCGCAAAATTGTTCAGATTTTTCTAGATATGTAAGTTGCCATCATTGATGAGCTTTTATCAGTGTCAGTATCACTACTGTTATGTTCAGCTTCACATATTGCTTCATCAAAATGCATGGCTTAAAATCGAACATTTAACTTTGTTTCCTTTTTTCATGTTATCCATTCTATAAGAAACGCTAAAACATCTACTACTCGCAAAAGCAAATGAAAAATGAGAAGCAATGCGATAATTTGGACGGAAACATGATCGCTGATTTGCACAGGCGATTTTTAGTTATTAAAAAAACAGAAAATAATATATACTTCAATAGAAGATTAACGCTTGCTCAAAAATCAAATAAATCTGCCAGAGAATACGCTTGATGGCCTGTGTCCTTGATGGTTATTAGAGGGTTATTAGATGAAAAATGATATCGAAAACCCAACGTTGAATTTGCTGACTTTTTTCTAAAGGGGTAATCTTACGCAAATCATAATATTGCGATAATTTGCGCTCCAGGCGTGCGCGCTCGATCAAGCACCTTTCCAGGCAAGGCCTAATATAGCTTACACCAGCTATATCTGGCATTGAAAAATGATTTCCCATCGTATTTCTATTGTTAAATGGCATATATCTGGCATGAGCTTTACATGGATTTCACCCTGTCATACATACAACTGATGGTCCACACAATTTTGGCCTTGATAAAGGCCTACCATTTGGAAACCGTATTAGGGTATATTTTGTAAGGGATTCTGGGAAAGGCATACACTGAAAACCATTAGTTCATTCATAGAGTTGGCATTAAGAAGCAGATTTGAAGACAGAATGAGATTGTTTTTCACAGAAGTGCATAAATTGTTATTGTTTTTGTAAAATGGAAGCGGCAGTTGGCAAGCCGAGACATGACTTTCTCAAGTCAGGTTTTTACAGTCCTCCAATCAACACAGGTCAAATGAAATGAATTTTGGCAATAAAACTAGACAAGACACAATAACTATGAACTTTGTTCTGAAAGATACCAAGAATAAAACAATACGGACAGGAGTTATTCTAAGAAAAAATCTCAACACCGCAAATTCAATGACTGGTACTTTTTTGTGAAACTTTTAACTCTACTTTTGAGAAAAATCAAAAAACAACAGTAGTATTAGAGCCACTGACCACAAAAATGAGTCAAGTCTTTCCTTTGACTTCAGTGTTGTATTGGCATTGTAGACGGTAAATGTTGAGGGGATATAGAGGATGGTGTATTTTTACCCAATAAGGAAGCAAATGCTCAAAAAGCAGTAAAACTCGGCCGAATAACAGGGCACAACCAACTAGTAGAATCTATGCACATGAGTGGTGGGAATTGAGAAATGTTAAAAACCCTGTTAGACAAATAAACATGCAAAATGCACGATAGAATATGCCTGGATCCGGAACTGGTATTACAGCATTAAGATGTGTTCATCCTACGAATGCCACAATGTAGAACTGGTGTATTTGGTTATGCCTCTCAACATCAATAAACGTGTATATCCATATTTTATGGAAGCATAGACTAGGGTGCTAGCTGCAGTGCTACACTCGTGGGACATTAGGAGGCTTATAAGTGCATTAAAATAATCTTGAAAAAATCCATGTGAAGTAGAATCATCATTAGATCATTATCGGTACCACACAAAATCTGTACATACATGTACATTTTAATTCTACAGTGCTCAAAATGTGGAGCCTTTGTCCCAGGGGGGTTTACCTTCGAGGGAAACATAGGGTTGTGCCTTCCGCAGTAATTTTTCTTGACCCTCTTCTGAAAAAACTTCTGTAAACATGAAACCTTTCCTGGAATAAGAGCTTTAATTAAAAATTTGAGCTATAAGTGAAGAAAGCTATAGAATGGACAACGATTTAATTTTAATGACAAATCTGACCTTTTCTGGAAAAAGCATTTTTGGTGGGCATACCTCTGTGGAAAAAAGTATTTCAGCTAAAAGTTGACTCTATTGGCAGGAACATCCCCGGCTAGTCATTGTATTAAGTAAACCCTGGGAGCGCTTGTCGAAATGTCACTTTTATTCTGTGATAGAAGGAAAAAACTAGGAGAGAAAGGAAAAGGCAGCGTTGGAATCAAGAGGTGTACACGGATGCAGAAAATGTCAATCTGAGACGAACACGAACTGAACACTGAAAAATGAAGAGTCAAGATCAAAAGTAAAAATGTTTTGAGATTCAGGACATGCTGACTATTTACTATTTCTTCAGCTGTGTTACATTTTTTTGGGTCGAGATTCTTGTAGTTTTAACAAACAATTTCCTATATTTTGCGAAAAAAATTTCCCAGAGGGTCGATTTTTTACAACACCACAAAATAAAAATCACAACATCACAAATAAAATTTACAACACCTTAAAACGGTAACAAAACCACGTTAGAATAACCCCTGGAAACGAACACAGATTATTATGCCAGCCTTTACTTTATTACGTTTTAGACTTTCTGTTTAATCTTACAAGGAGCTTACGAACAGCTTACACGCAGGCCAAGAGATGGTCTGTAGTGAATCTAAACAAACCTTTCTCTCTGCTTTTAGAGCACCATATTACTGACACTTCCTTGTATCGTCCATATCATTAAAACAGCATTTTTTACGTGTTACTGGAGCTTCCAATTTCTGACATTTACGAAATCGCCGCATAGGAACGAGGCATATTCAACATGTTTTATTTTGAAATATTTGGAAATGTTATAGTACCGTAAATCCTCGAATTAGCCACTGATGTGGAATTAGCCCCCTAGGGGCTGACTTATTGACAACGTATAGTTCTCTAATAAGCACCCTAAAAACCAATAATGGATATGGGAATCTTTTTATGACAACGAGAAAGCGGATCCAAAGCAGATTCCGACGTGGGGCATGCGAGAAAAATAGTGGGGTTTAAAAAAGTGGGAGGGGCTAAAACCGAATAATAGTTAATTACTGGTAGTTAATTACTTAATATTTGACATCTTTGCAAAAAGTAGGGGAGGGGAGGCTTAAGCCCCCTCAGTCACCGTGGCGTAGGGGGCTGTGGGGAGGGGGGAAGAATCTATCAACTGAAAATATCTCAAATAAGGAGTATAGGCCAGTATAGAATGACTTTGAACCGGGGACGCCTGCACAAGAACCTGAGGCGGGAGGGGCATTTGTGTTGGTAGAAAAATTGTCGAATTTTTCTACATAATAGAATAATAAACATAATAAGATATTGATGAATATATGCCACCAATACAGCTGGGTTTTGTACCATCAAAGATTCTAAACATAGAGAAAAAGTTGATGAAATTAAATTGGTATTGAATGGCCTTGTCACTATTCACAATGTTTGGTTTTATAAAAACCAAAATTTGGTGTATAAAAAAATATAAAAATTTGGTGTTATAGATGGGCTGGTTGTAAAATTTCAATATTGCCCGTTCTAAAACCGATTGATACTCTTTAGGTTCCTGAAGTACTTCTAAGGGAACGAGATTTTTATCTATCTAATTTAATCTTTGCCGCTCTCCTTTTGTGGCCCACCTTGTCACAGACAAGCTGTTCAGCCTTTGCCTTTTTGTGCTGGTGTTTTCATTTTTGCGATATTTTCAAATGGAAATTATCATAACGACGGTGATAAAAGTGGACATCAATTATCGTTAAGATTACATAACCTTTTTTTAGAAGTCGTATACTTCAGGGCACTTCTTGCCCCCTCTGCCCCTCTTCGAAGGAAAGGATTTTGCTTGCAAAAAACGCTAATCTCTAATAAATGCCCCTATCCAAACGCTACCCTAAAGCCAAAGAAGTTACTGAACGCCTGAGTGTTTAATTTTGTTCAAATACAGATATGATGCCCTGCTCATAGAAACTGAAATAAGAAAACATTCCGCGGCTGATAATAATTTTCGCTGCAATCATAATCTTTTCATTTAATTTCAAGTTTATGGGAAGAAAACTATTGTTACTGTGCAACATGTAAGATCTAACTACAGTAAAATGGGAAAATTTTAAATGAAAATTATAAAAAAATTGCAAAGCTGCAGTTCACAAAGGACAATTCCTTTAATTCAAGCTATCAGTAGCAAATGATTTTCAGCACAAAGAAAAAAGAATAATGAAGTTTAAAGATAAGAGTTAAGCCGACCCTACTTCAACATTGGTTTATTTACTTCACTCTGATGAAGCCCTGTATGCCGTGGCGAAATATTAGTATTCGTTCTATTCAATTTATTTTGAAAATTTCTCTCATTGGATTCTCGTCGCCGTTTTGGTTTGTTCCCGAATTTTATCATTGGTTTATTTGACGACCCTATTACAAGAGCTGTTCTATTTTCAAACACGATTCATGGACAAATGTTCCCAATTAGATTTGGCATAAAAACTTCCTGCTAACCGAAATCAGTGCACAGTTTTGAATTGTAAGACATCGGCATGTGATTCAGTTACTGCTGGTGTTCCTCAAGGCTCCTTTTTAGAACCACCTTTCTTCCTTCTATACTTCAAGAAATTGACGGATAATCGTAAGTGTAATGTCAAACTATTTGTTGATGATAACCCAGTCTTCAACATTGTTCACAATGATAACATGTATCACGATCTTGACATCATCAAACATCGGGCACATAATTAGCGCATGCAATCATCTATCACACCTGTTCAATAATACCACAGTCATTAAAATGAATGAACATGATAACCCTTTCACGAACCTCTTTTCACGTTCAATGGAATGATTTCAAAAGAGTGACAATAAATATCAAAGCAACGACATATAGTGTGAGCATGACTGAAGGTCTCTCACTAAAGTTCTCTTCTATTTGGTAAATTTGCTGGCTGAACTCTTATCTTCTAACATTCTAAGCGTAGCGCTCTAAAACTGTATTATCTGTTGTGAAAAACATGTTCCATGTAAACTTGTAGAAGAACGAGGCTTTCTATTTGCTGTTTCATCCTGTAGTGTAGCGAGAGGGGCAAGGGGGCGGCCCCAATACTCAAAAGTTGGTGTCTGAGAAAAATGCTGCAATAATATAAGTACCTCAAGTGCAAGCAATAGTTTTTTAAATTTCTGTCTTCCATTATTAGCTTTTAATTTTTTCATAACTTTTACTTAGGTTTCAGATTTAAATTAAGAATTAAAGAATTAAATTCAAATTAAAATTAATTAAAATAAATCAAATACAAGTTTGTGCAGATAGAGCTTCCTCGTCTGACACAATTCAGAATATAAACGTGATATGAATTGTGAAGAAAATAGACAGATGTAGACTGGGGTCATCAACAAAAAGCTACATTACATATGGCGGTTATTGTGTTTGATTTGGTTTGTTTGCCCCTCCAATCTTCCAACCCTGGCTACGCCACTGGCTCCTTCATAGTAGCTCGAGCTGCTGTTACAACACTCTGTACCAGATACGGGCTAGGATGCTCTTTCCTTGCGGGGAAATCCAGCTTTGGAGACCCAAAATTAAGAAGGGTGTCACTATTTAAGAAGGATAAGGTTAAGGCCACAACCTCGGCTGGCGGCCAAACTATTGACAGCTGGAATACGCACAATATCCATTTACAACAAAGGGCCCAATGCACAGCGGAGAGACAATTTTTTATGATTATGCTTCATAGTTATATCTGGTTTGATTTTGACATTATTATGTAAAACCGCAAGGAATTGAGCACGGTTTTACTGCAAAACAAAAGCATCAAGAATGATTTGCAAGGGACAGAAGTGATTTTCATTTAGGTGTTTCAATATCATACTTTAGACCTTCAACAATTGGTTAGCGTGCTTAAATAATTAAAAATTAAACAATTGAAAATTAAATGGAATGTAAAATTAGGGTCTTTTCTCCAAAATATAATAAAAAAGTCCAGCACTTTCAACCATTCTTTCCTACATAGCCAAACCCTGCCCTTTCCCAATTTAACCATCTAGATTCCCCCCATCCTTTTCAAATCGCGCAACTGCTGCACTTTCAGTTACTGGTGTATGGAAAGGAACATATATCCGAGGCAGAATCTCTTCTCTGCAGGCACCGCGCAGCCATTGTGTTAAACAACTTACAAGGGGGTTTAACCAAAGTAAGTTCGTAGGTTGTTCGCAGAAACGTACACGATAAATACGGCAAAAACTGATAAATACGGCAAATTTCAGCACTCTTTCAACATGTTTGATTAGGTCAGACTTTCTGAAAGGTAATGTTTCATTTTATTTTTGAAAGATACTTTGTTGTTGGCTTTCTTCAAATCTAGTGGCAAAGAGTTCAAAATTTAATACCGTTAAATGTAAGAAAACCAGCACATCATGGGCGAAGCCAAAAAAACTTTTAGAGGGGTAAAGAAGTGTTTTTGCTGACATAAAGGGCGTGTCTCACTTTTTAAGGGTGTGGCCAAAAGGTAAATACTCTTATATGCTGACAGAAAAGTTGATATCGTACATTTGCTGCAAAAAGGTTCCAGAGTGAGTACAAAATAGCTTCTTTTGCCCGGCAAAAATCCTTAATGTACCGACGGACAAATTGTTGGGGGGTACCGCACCCCCGTACGGCAACGCACCTGCAGCACATGCTATAAACATAATTTCCCCATTTTTTATCTCTAATGTAGTTATTTTTCTTTATTCATTTCCTTTGCTGGCTTTGATAGCTCTATCTTGAGTTTTTTTTCACTTGTCTGCCAGCTGATTTAATTGTATGTACGGTTGTTTTTCTTCAATGTTCTTATTGTAATTTTGAATTTGATAATTGAATTTTGACTAATTTGCTTAAATTACGTAACATGTAATTAATAAATTTGCTGAAAAAACTGGAGTTCTTGAGTTGGAGTTCTGGGGGTACAATCCGCAGGTGCACATCAGCAGCAACGTGACATCGTCTATTTGATTCTGCGAAAAACCGCGGGATCTGACGTAATAGCCATATGTGAGTCAAGCCGCGTGTTGGAAGCTTCTCTGCATTTCTGAACAACTTTCCGCATGTGCTCGTTGGAATGATTAGGTGATACCAGCTTGGAACAGAAAGGAAAATATAGAAAAAGGTAAATGAAATTGTTTAATTTGACTTCAAGTCCTTTTCCTTGAAATATGTCCACCAAGTTTTAAAAGTAGTGGCTGTTTGAAGAAAATAAGCGACTTAGCTAGACGCCAACCTAGCCTTATAGGCCCAAATCGCCAATCATATCACATTTAAACCAATGCCAGAAACAATTTTCTGGAGAGTATATTCACTTTGTTCTGCAAAATCAAGATGGAAAATTCTTAAGTGAAACTATTTCAAGGACGTTTAGGGATTCGTTGGGTTTCGTGTCAGTGAAGACTAGATTTAACAAAGTTTTTTTCTTGGGTGGGTGTTTCGAGTTACCATGATGGCAGACAATTTGCTATTTCTTGTATATACATTTTTTATCTTTCCTGAATGAGCACATATAAAAAACCAAATGTGTGTGCTTAAATAACGTATAAATGTGAATTAAACTTTGAAAGATATCGCACTAGACTAGAGACGGCGCAACGAAATTGAACATGGGGGTGGCTAAAAATCAAGTTTAGTGACATGGAAGGAGCCACCAGTTGAGTCCGACGCACAAGAACATTTTGAAATAAAGCCTTCTGGGTGATTCCATAAATGAAATTTCATACCAATTTCTATCAAGCACTCGCATCCTAAAGAAATGAACTTTTAGCAAAATTAGAAGTCAATTTCCTATCGTTCTGAAACTATAATAGTTTGCCATTTGAGAATTGCCCCAAATTGGGGCAGGGCCCACCTGAAATTTTGTCAGAGTTGCATACAGTGCATTAAAATGACCATGAAATATAAGATATATATAAACGATGGGAGACCTTCATTTATATTAAGGACCTTTTAACTATGCAGAATCTGAAAATTGCATTGAAATGATCATAAAACCATCAGAACATTGAGGAATTTTCAGTTTTTTGACATGTTGTAAGATGTCATAAAATTGCACTAATCATTTTTGTGGCTAAAATTCCACAAGTCTGTCATCAGTTATGTAATTTTAAGTTTCAAATGCTGAGAGTGCTGGAGTAGTGCTTTCCAAGAAAATCAAACATTACAAATGTCTATTTGACACTGAAAAGATATCGAATGTGATTTTTTTGTCCTAAAAACTGCTCTTTTTCCTTTTTCTGAGCAATGCATGCAGTGTTGTTGGGCAAGTCATATGAATTCAGGGAATTCAGAAGAAAGTTAAAGTTAGGGACACTAAGAAAACAGACACTTTTTAAAAATTCCTAAGAGGGTTGTCTTGAAATGGGACATGCCCCTTTGGTTTTCACCCTCTACATGTCTAGTACAGGTTTGAGACTAGATAACTAAAAAATGCAGTTAATAGAAAGATACATTTATACTCTCTAATACAGACATAATAAGATTCAATGTTAAGGAGTGCCATGAATTGCTTGATTCCAGCAAAGAGACAAATTTTATAAAATGAAAAAGCCTGCTGGCTCTCAGAAATGTCGTGGAAAACTGTTATTAGGTGGTCTTGGAAAAGGTATGGTTATATATGATTTGTACCTAGGAAAATCAATATTGAATTAAGAAAAAATATAAAGAATACCAAAGCCTCAAATTACCCAAAAAAAATCTAATCTAATTAATGTAAAAAGAGTGTATGCACTAAATGTGTTTAATATTACATTTCACAGAAAAATGAATCAAGAAAAAGTTGGAAAGCTTCAGTCCCTGCAAAATCAAGTGCGAATTGGAGGAAAGGTGAATTCAATTTATTTTGTGTTTTACATTCCAAGAAATAGAAGAAATATGTTTTCATTGTATATTTGTTGCACAGGGTCTTGTGTGTGTTTTATTGTGTACACCACAATTGATGAGAGAGTCCTCTTCCATCTCTGAAATTCTCTTAGATTTCATGTTTATTATTTTATTCTTACTGAAATTTTTATGTCCTCATTTTTAGCTATATAGATTACCAACTCTGATAATCTTTTAATTTCTCTTGTTAACCTTTTCAATTTTTCTCAGGGCTCTGCAAGAAGAAAGAGAAAGGTTGTTCATCGTACAGCAACCACTGATGATAAGAAGCTGCTTGTAAGTTCTTCTCTATGGTCTCAATTTTTTGTTACAGGTTGCTGAATTCTATTGTAGTGGCATTTGCTTATTTCTTGAGAATCACTTAAATCATTTGCACTGAACCTGTTTCTGAAGGCCAATTGAACAGCTAGTGTATGCATTAAGGTTTACAATAACAGAAAACAATAGGAAAGTACAAGAAACTAATAGAATCAAGAATAAGCAATTTAAAAAGAGACAACTTGAAATGATTTGTGTCTTAGCAGAAACAACTAGATCTCTAAAAGAAAGGCAAGCTGATCCATTTACATGTGCATGGTCATCTCAGTCAAAATGGCCTTATGTGTTCGGTCATGTTCTTCCCTGGGTGATTGCTGTTGTCACAGATTTGGTTACCAAAACCCTGTTTATGTTTCTACCACCCATTTCCTGTTGAAGTTACCTCTGATATACATCATCCTTGGTTGGCCAGAGGTGGATAATCAGGGTTTCAACATTATGTGCCATATTTTGAAGGAAATAGTTTAGAAATTTGACAATTGACTTAAAAAATAAACCTAGGATGGGAAATATTATTTTTTGTAACAGCAACAACAACAATAGATTTTCCTTTCTTAAAAGTAAAATTTCTTCTTCTTTAACCCTAACCTCTTCTTTGCAGGGTTCTTTGAAAAAGCTTGCTGTAAACAATATTCCTGGAATTGAAGAGGTGATTGATTGTTTATTCCTTTCCTTGTCTTCAGAAAATAGTGTCCTAACACCAAATTTTTCACAGAAAGGCAGAAAGGGTTTTATTAGAATATTTACTACTTTGTTCAAATTTATAGGAGATTATCTTAAAGATTTATTCGCATTGGAAGTTTTTTGACAATATGCTTAAATATTTGGAGGCAACATGATATGGTCATGGCAGGCAATTTTTTGCATTTTTTAAAAGCTTTAAATTTCACGGACAATAACAAAGTAATTTGATGGCCTGAATATACCTTGTGCACTTATAGCCAATATATACGTAATTAGCAGACAACAACAGTACCTGATCAAATCTGCTTGCTAATTGTATATATATATAATTAAATTTAATTGCGTAAAGATTACTTTGTTATTGCTTTGTATATGTTACAGATGCCCACCTTGGGGTATCTTGTATATTTTACACACATCAATTTCTGAATAGAACATAAATATTACAAAACTCTGTAGCTGCCTGCAAATTCAAATATACCACAAGCCTTCATCACAAGTCTACTTGTAGGAAATTTATGTCAAAAAAATGCGCTATAAAAACTGAAATGCCTTAATTTATAGAAAAGATTTTGTCATAAAGGGCTATTTTAAGGATAGATAGTTTAGGAATGCTCATGCTGGTGGTCAATATTAGAAAAGTTTCGAACACACGATTTTGCAAAAAATTTCTCAACATCAAAAATGTCTACAACCAAAATTTGACGAAATATCTTCCGAGAAAACCACCCCCGCCCCCCACAGGAGTTTATTTTCTACCAATTTAGAGTGATAACATATAGTGTACCTTCAGCCATCTCATATTTGACGTAATGCTTCTTTTCAATGGTCCCCTGTGAATTTCACCTAGAGCTTGGTCATTATCCTTTCTTGGTTTATATTTTTAGATTTTTCGGACAGCTTTTGAAATTTAAAACCAAACATTTGGTTTTCCTCTTTTTCATAATGGAGTAAATAAATGTGCACCATCTTTTCAGACCCCCGAAGCAGTTTTCTTAGAAGTACATAAAAATTAGCCACCTAACCAATGAATGTCAGGTGATATTTACGCACATGTTTTTCTGAGGAATGGAAGCATATTTCTCAGCAGTCCTTGAATATCAAGGGTGACCCAAAAAGTTATTTGAATGTTTGAAGGGATTAGCTGTTGTCCGCATGATGCCAGAACAATAAAGTTGACAAGCTGTGTTGCTAACTTTGCAGCTAGGTAAATTGCGATTCATATCTGTGAATCGCTTGCAGAAAGGCTGTTGCGCAAACCAACTGCCAAGTTTTATGTCAACAGAAAAAGGACTGCTTTGGATAAAAAAAGCTTTTATAGGAAAGAACAATTGAATAACACAATAAAGTGCCTGCGTAAAAATTACCCGACATGTAGCTGTGTGTAAGAATTACCTGCCGTGACTATACCATTTCGAAGGTTGAATTTCATCAGTCTTGTTGCTGCTTCAGATTGTCTATATTACCTGATTGAGCCACCAGAAACTGGCTCTACAATTAATAGTGCCACTTTGTCCGGATTTTCCATTAACCAGTAGGAAACAGATATTTTGATTACAATAACTCAGCTACAGTGCCATATTCTTCTGTTTTGTTTAACAAAATGAAAGCTTGAGCTGTACTTGCTTTGGTGTACAAAGTTTGAAAATGGTAACAAATTTGCCATGAGACTGTTTTCTGTTTTATTTGCATGAGTTTCACAAAAACAACTCTAGACCTATACAACCCTTTTAATTAGGGTCAGCACGATCATGGCTCTGCTGACATTAAAGCTAACCTGGTTTTCATTGATGGTCAGCTTTTCTATTCCAGCCTTGTCTTGTTTGTAGACATGCCAAATATTTTTTTAAAAGTTGATTGATGAAATGTTTTTCTTCTCAAAAACTTGATGATAATTATTTCCAACAGAGAGAGCAAAAACACTGTAGAGCCATCAATAACGATATTATTTTATAACTTGGTGTCTGCAGATAAAGAATAATTTGAAAGAACCAGGGACAGAAATAACCAGGGACATTTCTAAAAAGGTTTCATCAAGTGATGAGTGATGGACTCCTTCTGATTCCATTGATTCTTCAACTCATAGTTTGTGAAATAGATGTCTTATATGCTCTAAGCATATTTTTTAAAGATGAAATAATTATTAAATCCCAATGCCTCTTTATATAATAGAGGTATTTTTTCATAAAGCAGGCAAATTTGCCCATAGAAATGATTATTTCCTTAGGCTGTATAAAAGTATTCTATTAACCCATATAATTCCTTACATTGGCATTGCAACCCTAAAAGTTTTCTGAGGCAAACAAAGTTTTGTCAACTTGCAGTAGGGTTTGGTAGGTGCCAACGTCATGTACGTGCTTTGCTGATCTGCTGAGATTCTTTTTGTCTGTTTAGGTAAATATGATTAAAGATGATGGGACTGTTTTACACTTCACCAACCCCAAAGGTAAACTGAAATTCCTATAAAGAAATATATGTTAGCCAGCTTAAATTTGTTTTAAATAAAGTTTCAAACCTATTTTTTGGGCATAAAATTTTGTTTCATATATATATAGTTGCTCAATTTGTTTAAAAATAGTAATTTTTTGTTTCTGTTAGAAGGAATTTGTTTAAATATAAAATATGATAAGTATATATATAAATAAAATTTTTATTATCTATGACATAATTGTTTATCTATTTTTGACCTGCAGTTCAGGCCTCCTTGGCTGCAAATACCTTTGCCATAACTGGACAGGTTGAGAACAAACGTGAGTTTCTCTGCTTTTTTAACAAAATGATATTCAGGTCCTACTATTGGCAGTAATTGAATTTTAATGTTTTCTCAAATTTACATCCAGTAAAGAGACAACTAGATTATTTAAAATTCTGTTGGACCTAAGTTTTATCTACATATGAATCATAAGTTCCTACTCCAAGTCAATAAAAGGGCCTATTTCTTTGTCATCATCGTCATTATCCTCCTAGCCATCCTCTTAATAATTTATTTATAATTGTTTTAATTTTCTTTCAGAATTGACTGAAATGCTGCCTGGTATTTTAAATCAGCTTGTAAGTCCCTTTCACATAACCATTTTTCATGGCTACAAATGCTTCAAAATGCTTTAATGTTTTGTCTTCTGTAACGAAACTTTGTTTAGAGATGTTAGATATATAAACTGTTTGAATGTATGCTGTTGAGATATTTGTTCAGTGGAACTGTCCCATGTCAATGTTCCAATTGAACCAGCATAATCTTAGTGGAAATTCCACAAGGCAACTTTAATTTGGAGGTTTGCATATATCAATGAAGGCAAAAGATCAAATTTGCAATCATGGAAGCAGTTGAAATTGGAACGAATAAAGAGGGCCGTTGAAGCCGTGTGTCAAAGCGGGCAGGCTGTTAGTTTTAATTTAATATCATTGATCTTGGAGAAAGGCAAAAGCTTGTCATATTTGATGGAGTGTCTTGTTATTACCATTGGTCTCAAGTACAGGATTGCTCAAAAGTACTAGCTAGTGCGAATTAACACACAATGATTATATGAAGGAGCATGGAAATGTCTGCAGGGGTGAATTGCATGATTGTTTCAAACAACAGCAGAATTCAAGACAAGGATGCATTCAATAAAATTTGTATAATTATTTTTTTGTTTTTCTAATGTTAGAATTTTAAACAAGCCTCTGTTGCTACAAAATTACAAAATAGCATAGAAAATTACTTATCCTCCAATACTCTGGAACAGTCAAAAATGCCAACTGAAGTTCTTTTCTCAATGTCGTGAATAGATTGTTATAAGTATTTCTTAAGGTTTTCATTTTGCTTAACATTTTTTGTTTCACAGGGGCCTGAGGGATTCTCAAATCTCAAACGATGGGCTGAAAGGCACCAGGGTATGATATTGAAAATCTATTTGCATTTTTATTTCCCTGTTCTTGCAAAACAACTTCTGACAGGATGGTGCTTACTTATCAACTAATGAGCCTCTTGTTGTGTGCTTCATTCGCTTTTTTAAACAATTATTGAACCCTATGATTTTTAGAGAGTTATCTTTTTATCAAATAGGTCGACCAGAAACTACAAAAGAAATGGAAGTGGAACCTGAAGACGATGAAGTCCCAGGTCAGTGTGAAATCGCTTGCTTCCAATGTCTAAATGTAGATTTGAAAATGAATTTTTTAATATGTTCGTTGCTATCAGATGAATCTCCGTTCAGAAGAAGCCTCGTTTCCTTTTTCACATTTGCTTTTTGTTAGCCAGTTGTTTGATTGAGTTATTTGGATTTCGTAGAGCTCGTGGGCAGTTTCGAAGCGGCATCTAAAGAAGAGGAGTCATAGATTGATGGAGATACATGGCCATTTGATCTCTGCTTTGCAAATTGACCAAGAGAACGCGCCTTAAGTTTACTTTTGTATATGTAATGGCATTTCAATGTACAAATGCTACCATTGTTTCCCAGTGCAAGCCCAATTGTTTCTTTTCTTCGTTCGTCTTATGTTATTCCTTTTTACAATTTCTTCGGGCGGATTTGTTGCGTCCCTGGACGAAGATGCCATTGACTTGGCAAGTAGCAAGACCTAGACCAAGATACCTTTGACTTGGTATGCCCATGGCAAAACAATATTTATTATTAAAAAATTATATTTACATGTCAGCTATTTGCAAAGACTAGATGGGTTTGTCCTCAGGGTGGAATGGTACGCAAGTTAGACGCAGTTTTTTGTGTACAACAGCAGCAATTTTTCTTAGGCCTTCTCTATCAACTTCATTGAGTAAAATGTTTACTGCATTGAGAATCGGGCTTGGTGCTGGCCTGCTATGAGCATGTCCCTGGCTCACTGTCCTGTTTTCATTTTTATTTTCATCAAACTTGAACCGTTCGAAATCCTCCTTGTATTGCTCGATTTTTGTTCTTGATTCTGTACTGCCGATTTTTTTCATTATATTTGGATATTTGCCAATGTTCTGCATCCAATTGAAACCTCGCCTCCACGCCCGTAAGTCGACATCGCCGTCTCCTATTACATTTACCCGTGCTGTAGCAATCCACTTTTCCCCCTTGCCCACAGCACAGTGTCCAAAAAGACTGTCGTTGTCTCGCTCCCCTAGCATCCCTGTCTGGTAATCAGTTTCGTGGTTGAACCAGAATACGGCTTTCCCCTTCTTAGGCTTGACCACAAGGCCTGAGTGTGCGCAATAATCGTTGTGATTGCATTCTGCGGAGGCTCTTCTAAGCAGCATCTAAAATGGACAGTGGGTCATTTGTCAACATTGCACTTCAAAAGTCATTCAAGCGAACAAGGAGAGCAGAAAGCAATCTCGGCTGCGTATAACATCGAATCTACTCATACAGAGAAAAATGAATTCACTCATGCATTTGTTGCAGCCACGATTGGTTCAAGGCAGACGAAAGTTCTATTCTTTTTTTTCATTGTTTAATACTAGACAGAGTAAACTTGGGTAGACAGCCTAATTTGTCTGTTGATTCTTCATTCATATTTTCAAAATTACCATTTATGCTATAATTTATTTGCCAACTTTAAATCGATAAATTGATTAAAGAAGTCTTTTCCAAATGTTAACCACTGCTCAAATCATCGTCACCAAAACGAGGCTCACCTCATATTTTCTGTTCCACATGAAGAAGGTTCCAAAGAGTCTTTTTCTTCCAGGAACCCACCAGTTTCCAAGAATTCTGGAACCGGAAATGATTTTTCCAGAATAAATTATATCATTGCCGTTGGTAGTTGTTGAACTGTATGACTTTTGAAAGCGGACATTGTTTCCTGAAAGAACAGGCGACGGTTTTATTTTGGGCTACCCCTAAAAGCATTACAGCATTGTCTTTGTGTATTGTAGAGCTAGCGTAAATCGGCTTACCCAAATGTAGTGTAAACCGGCTTACCCAAAATGATGCCATCCGTAATGTCAAATGTCCCGCTTGAATCTCTGCCTTCCCCCATCAGCATCTGATTGGCTGCTTTTTGTGTGAATGTTATGTTTGCCGTGAATCGATTTTGACTCCCTGTCGTCTTTGAGTACGTGAAATAACCACGCCATTCACCTGAACTTTTCATTATGTCCTAAAGATATCGATTTATTAAGGGAAAGTCATGAGATTGCTATAAACCCCTGAAGCAAATACCAATGGGGGCAAGGGTTATAGTTTTGACCAACCAAGGCTTAAACATGTTCCTTGTATTTGCAACTTGTATTTAGAGAGAGCTAGCTTTGAATAATTGGAAGCAATACAAAATGCTCCCACAAGGTATTGGATACAGGATTCCTTTTAAATGAACAAGTAATAAAGAGCCGGAGGCTAGGATACCTCCTGGATATCGAGGCCCGTCTCATTTGTGAAAAGTTAGAATAAACACTGGAATGGAAAAATATCAACACGGAACAATATTTGAAAGGAAATTTCTTAGGGTTGCTTAGGGAATAACATTTTCTTAAAAAATAGGGGGGAAAAGTCTTACTGTGAATTGGTGATCTGCTAAAGGAAAGACAAGTTCACCGCCTTTCTCGACATCATTTAAGAATATTCCAATCGTAATGTATCTGTAAATGGAAGGAGAAAAATTATGAAGCTGCATTTAAATGTTGTTTGTCATTTAAAGAGCAGAAACCAGCAGCCCCTTCCCTCCCTCTGCTTCGCATAGTTCTCATATTGCCACGCGGTGAGCAAGTTATGTAGTCCTTTATAAGCACCTTTCGTACAAATTCTGGTGTATTATATCTTATGAACCGAATGAAGTTCTCTCAATTAGTATTTGGAAACACTCCTCAAGTGTATAAGGTCCTTTTTGGTCCTCCTAAGTAAAATTTTTGGTCATCGGGCGATGAAACAAAGTGAAGACATTCAAAAAAAGAAAGTCTTTAATATAAGCAAAGAACAGAATGGTTAACTTGAATACACAATCCTTAACGCATGAAATAACACACCATTCTTGTCCTTTAATAAAATTTGAAAATTTGTCAGTAAAAATGTGTGTTCCAAATTAATTATTTAAAATAAGTTGAAACGATTGGTTGGAATAACAGCAGGGCCCACAGCGTAAAAGCCGCCATGGGAACGAGGGAATTGGCAGCTGACCCTGCTCCGTTGTGGGGGCAATGGCTCTAAAGAAGAAAAAGAAGAGGAAAAGGAAGAAGAAGAAAACGGCGAGTAAAACAGGAAGGGAGGTGGAGGAGCTGGATGAACAACTTTTTTTGTTAATTATTAGCAACTATAAATGCATCTATTGGCGGCTTGGCTTGGTTTGGTGCGATTTCATCCCTGTTACTAGTGGCATTACGGCGCTCTGTAAACTTCCCCTTACTTGTGCACTATGAAATGTTTATGGAATTTCAAATAGGCCCTTAGTCAAATTTTGCTTTCGTTGTGAATGAATGAAGTAGATTTCGTTCGCAGAGAGCCATTGAATTTTGGCCATGAAATAGATGCAAAACTGATAAAAAAAGAAGGATCCGCGTTTTATCAGCAGTATATTTAGGACAACATGGTAACTATCAGGTCAAGTCAGGTCGATACCAACCTGCAGTTACGACATTCATCCCTTTCTCCGTACAGGCAGCATGTTGAATCAGAAAGTTCATCAGAATCTCTTTTGCATTGCGAGAATTGGTCTTCTTTGAAATTTTCAACCTATATGGATAACACACGGCGTTATGTTCAAGCAGGCTCCATATAAAGACAAAATAAACAATTTACAACCAATAATGTTTTACCTGTAGAGGCTCGCTTTCTTCGATGATCTCCTCAGGAAGCCCAGTGACTGAGGTGAACCTACAAAAGGCAGTTGCTCGCAGTAAGCATCTCATGGACTTTTATGACAATCCAAATGAAGTTATGTGTTTTGTTAAGAAATCTGAGACGATTATGGGAGTTGTTAAAACAGAAACCTTGTGTGGTATCCAAAGAAGTAATCATCTTGAAATCGAAGCAATTCGTCCTCATCATGCCACACCCATGCATTATCCGACTTCATTTCGCGTTTTCGACCTTTTTCTTCCTTCAAGTTGGCAATGTATCCCTTCACTGCTTGGAGGTCCGTGTTTTGTAATTCCTGTAAATCTATCTTCCCTGCAGATAAAATCGAAACATTAGCGAATTTCTGTCCAATCGTTTTGTTGATAGGAAGAAATCGCATCCTCGATTGTGTTTACCACTATTGCGTTTCCAAGTTGAATGATAATTTTAGATCGAATATTTTTAATCAAAAATTGATACCTACCATCTTCATCTTTGTCCATTTTCAACATAAAAATCCTGAAATTTAATTAAAGAATACAATATAAATTCAAATACGCAGATGTTGCATATTTTCTGAAAATGAATCAGGAAATACGCAACATCGATCGTCACATGAAAATGAAAATTTAGCATAATTTAGCATAATTTAGCGTAATTTAGCGTAATTTAGCCTGATTTACGCATTATTGCGGTATCAAGCCGTAAAAACATACAATTATCTCAAGGATGCTGAATTACTAGAAGGCGTTTATGGCTTCCAAAATGCTCTTGCTGCCTTGGACGTTTATTTTAAAGAAAAACAGAAAATATACTGCCATGCAACTGGGTCTAAATATCGTAAGAAATTTGATGATAAAACATTCCATAGCTTTGTATCAATTTAAATGCATAAAAGTTTTCAAGTAACGAAAGTTTTGAAGTGTAAGTCCACGACAATGCTTAATGAGTACCTACATGTCACTGGCATCTTCGACGCTGAATTTTAAGCTTTTACCGGTAACAAATGCAATCTGAAAAAAGATTTGTTGAGCTATAACATCTGAAAATGTACACGATTAGTTACTTACAAATAAATTGCAAATATTCTAGGCAATTATGCAATTTCGCAAGATATGTCGTTGATTACGGATAAATTTAAAGATGTAAGTATTCCAAGGTTAATAAAAAGCAAGGCTAGGATAACTTTCCTTGTCCCTAATAGATATCATAGTTATTATAAAAATCCATTGTCAAGGTAAATCTTGCTCAGAATTTTAAACATTCTGTATAAATTCTTCATATAATTTTCCTGCCTTTCTTTGAACCATGTAATTTGTGATTTAATGTAGATTTATTTTACTAGTTTGTTGTTAATTCAATGCCGTATGGATATCATTTTGTAACATTTGTTTATAAAATAGGACGATTCTAATTGCAACTGCGAGTAAAGTCGTCTTATTCTGTACATAAAAGCCATAAGTATGTAGTTAAAATATAAAAGCATTGATGACAACGTCGCCTGGAATAAGAGAAATCTTTCATGTTAACGAAATGCTTCGAAAAGATCTACCTCTTCGCTGTCAACGAAACCATCATCGTCAATGTCCCAACTCTGAAATGTTTTCTCTGGTCCAGAATCGATGATGCTGTTCACAGATCTGTCAACATGTGATTTCAATTTTTTTCTCTTCGCGAGTTCAACGATTATATCGCATTCATCTTCATCGAAAAAATCTGCAATCTCTAGGATTTTTAGAAGACAACGACGTTTTCAATATGCAGAAAGATGCAATATGTAAAATTATTGTACAGTGGTGAGGAATGTTCAAATAAAGATATTTTAATGACAAAAGTATTTAGCAAGAGTCGTTATATTTTACAAAATCCAATCAAGGTAGACTAGAAGATTTGGTCTCAACAATCCTGGTTTAGCTGTTATTATCCTGGCTGCAAGGATGTTCCATAATATTTATAAAAAGCAAATGTTATTTCTATAAAAATCTGAAATTGGTAGAGCGCATGCAGATTATAAATTTATTGTCCAGGAATTGTCATTTTGGTGAGACTAACTTTTGATCAATTATAATATGAATTTGGATATGAATCTGAATATGAATTTAAAGACGAAATCTGATGCTGGAATGCTTTTAGGAAACCCGGTGTCCAATGCTCTAATGACTATACGCTGCAAATTATATTCAGTAAGCACATTGAATAGCTTTTCTGCGCAATCTAAATAGATATGTGAATTTCGTTCATGATAAGTTGATAAAGCTTCCGGAAAAGGCAAACATTTGTTTGTTGATTTACCATAAATCCTTGGGGTGAGACTTAGTGTCTTGATTGTCCTGTTAATTCCAGGAAGGATTTCAATTTGCTTTTCAAACCCAACCTAAAATGAAAAATGTTTATAAACTTCTTTACACGAAAAATAATTGACTTTAATTTCTTTGCTTCCCTTTGGCTTAATTTTGTCATAAATTTCTCTTTAGCATTGCCTTGTAATTATTTCTGTTCTTTCGTATCATGTTGTCCTTAAATAGTATTTAAATCTAAGAATTAATCGGTATTTTGATAAAAGACACCAGCAAAAACCACACCAACTGACATGACATTAGGTAGACAGATTGCCTGATATCGTGGCCTCTTTCTGGTGAACAGCCTATTGTTTGAAGCCTGTTAGTAAGTCTAGTTGCAACATTCAAAATTCGAGACAGACTTGAACAATCCACCAAGAAGCTTTGTTGTAAACATAGAAAGTAAAATTGATCTCACATTAGATTTGAACAATAATGCCCTTCCAACTTATCCTGCTGGAAGAAGCTATGTAACTTTGCTAGAAAACCTTGCCACACTGAACACAGCCATATGAGAGTGAATTAATAGGCCTAACCTTGTCATCGCCTTTTGCGGGCAGCCTGGCGTATTCTGGTCTTTCTTCGATTTCATCAGCCTGTAAAACTTCTAGTCTGCTTTTTGCCCTCGATGTACGAGCATGTGGTGGAACAGGCAAAGCTAAACTTTCGCTTTGTTTCTTCTCTCCGTTTGTTTTTGTTGCCCTGGTGTCGGACTTCTTTCCGCATACTGCACCACTGCTTTCACTTTCAAATGTTCCATCGATACAAGCAAAGAAAACAAGACAAATCAATAAACAACATGAGTACGTTGTTTCTATATGCATTGTATTTGCAATACCATTTATAAACTCTATTCAAGCACTGTTCAATGGTCTCAATATCGTTTGTTTCTTCATCTTCTAGGACCCATGCCTTCAATCTGCAGATGCTTTGCCAGGTTTCCAAACCGATCTTCTGACCTCAGCAGGTATGACTATAATACCACGTGATCATGCTGCCTCCATCAAATTTGATCTGTTCTAAAGACCCAGCCATCATACCTGACCTGCCTGTGAACTCTATTGAAATTATAATTTGCAAATGACCATTTCGCTTTCCAAGATAGAGATTTTAAACGGCCTGTGTCATTTAGCAAAAGCCCTTTTTCCTAAGAACATTCTGACGACATTAAACGATCGATAGCATTTTTTTCTAAGAACATACTGACGACATTAAACATTTAGTTCAATATTTTTTCATC
Organism: Rhopilema esculentum; assembly: GCF_013076305.1. The sequence goes on along the minus strand of NW_027020174.1, from coordinate 764,049 downwards.
TACAACACTGCTCGCTACAGATTTCTATTGCAACGTTAATTAATTTTTTTGATTAAATAGAAAATGGTTGTTATTTCACAGCAGAGGCGCTCTACTGTAGCAGATATGAGTTCTGCAAATAAAGGTTAGAAAATGCTGTTGTTGCAGTGGGAATAAGTGTGCCGTGCGGGTCATTACATCACCAAGTAAACGTGCGACTGCCCAAACCAATCAACCGCAAGTCGCGCAAAAAGGGCCTAAATCTTGTATTCTAAATGACCCATATGATTGCATAGCATAATCAACGGTAGCCTTCTTTCTTCATCTTGAGAAATTCTACGCAGAGTGCGTGAACTCATCTTTTTGCAAAAAACAAGCGGAAACAGCAGATTTCCACACAAGGCCTGATCATTTGACCGTATACCTGTTTACGGGCAACCATTGAGCGCAATAGAAACACAATGTTTTCTCCATGCATATTCGATTAAGGTATGAAATCATGAAGCTCCGTCTGTGCGGCTTGAAACTGCATCGCTCATTATAATCTGTCTAGAGGAGAGGAGAGAGCTGCGAGGAAAGCATGGAAGTCAAGATTATGTTGCTTTCTCTAATATTGATCATCTTCAAATCAGAAAAAGTTGAACCGGCAGAAGCAGGAAATGATGGAATGACAGTTCAGCAAATGTTTGGTTCAATCCCAAAAACGAAATGTCTTGCTGGAGACGCAGATGGGCAGTGCAGTAAAACCTTTGATGCTGCACATTCTATGAAAAGCAATAAAGTTCAATTTGGCCCACGATTTCAGAAGATACACCTCGAGCTGCCAAAAATTAATCCAGTGCGCGTAAGGAGAATGGCCATCTTTGTTTTGCTTCTTTATTCCCTCTTGGCGAAAGACTCATTAACATCTATCATAAACCGTCTACCATACCGCACAGATCATTGAAAAACTAACATTGATCATCTCTGTGAAAAATGCACGTCCCGGAAAGCTGGCCTATTATATTGTGAATCCAAGCGTATAACTGGCTTTGCCAAAGCAAAATTATTCCAGGGGCCGTCAACTAAAATGTTGTATTAACAAAAACCAGTCCAGGTTTTTTAAAGTAGCACACATGTAAATACTTTTTCTTTAGTATTTTGATGGGCTGCATATAAGTATGATGTTCTTGTTTCAGACTGGCTACGTAAGAAACATCGATATTACAGACACCAGATCTCATGAAATGAAAACACTCTCAGTTCACCCTCCAGTGTTTGGTAAGTTGTTCACTCGACTCTAAATCCAATCATCTCCGTTTCGATTCTTTTAATTCCTTTCAATTCTTTGTTTTTTTTTAAATTTGTATCAGTTTTGAAAATGTAGTCTATGTTTTAAAAATTTTTTATCGATCAAATCTTTCTGCTTTGTTTCCTTTTGGTTGGGTGCTATTAAATATTTGATGAACATTTGCGTATGACTATGGATACCTCAAATGCTCATATCAAACCCATATCTAACGGCATTTGAGGACCTACTTTGTTGCAGATGTACAGTTCTTTTGACAAGGCTAGCTGTCCGAACCATTAGTGGCAATTTAGGGCATTCCGCCAATTTTGCTTATAAATACCATTGCTGTCCCTTTTGAATGCCAAATAGACCACTTATTTAATATTCATTGTAATGTTCCGTTGATGGACCTCCGACATGAAGCTTAATACCATCATAAACTGAACCATTTTGATTTATCGCATTGACGTATCTTGTCTTATTGCTAATCTTAAGGACGACCTTTTTGTGAAACTCCTTTGAGTACCAGTGATGTTATATTTTAGAAATAAAAGACTTTCTAAGTTCAGATGAATGCGAGGCACTGATATATCTTGCAAAAGAAAAGGGAATGAGACAATCACCGCCAGTTGCCAAGGACATCAACTTCTCTGCAGAAAACAATCATTCTCTTTTCGACAATTGGGATGAGGATCTAGATGGATCTTTGTCATTTACTGAGGTAATTTATTTAAAAAAGTGTTGACAACTGTAAAGTACAAAATTTCTTTAAACGGGAATTTCTTTCTAAATGGCAGAGGGTTGGGTTGCAGAGGGTTTCTAAAATATTTATTCTCAAAATTGGTAGCTAAACAAGGATTGAGCACCATGTGGAAATGATAATTTGATTTTTTACAAGGACTAAACTAGGAAGACAAATCCCATTTTCCTTTTGGCTGACTTGTCCTGATTACGCTGCTCAGCACCGCAGCTTCGCTTGCAACTTCATAAAAACAATAAAGAAATAACTACCTTAGTAACAAATTAAATCAACAGCTTTCCTTTTACCTTGCTTAAAGATTATCCAAAGATTTCACCAAACAGACTTTCAGTTTTAAAGCATTATTCTGATTCCATGACATGTGGTTTGCTGTGGCTTGCAAGTAAATTTGCAAGCTGTAGCTAATGTTTCGTGATTTGAAATCTTTTTTCAAGTCAGAGTTGAAGAGTTTAATAATAAACTTACATTTGACAGCTTCAAATTGAAACCGAAGCTTTCGAATGCGTTGAAAAAGCAACGTTAACGGGCAAATGATTGACCTAAACACGTAAATAGATTCTTGTACACTTTAACCTAGTTATGAGTAGGACGTAACAGGGCTTTTTAAGACTCTCTGACCAACTTGTATAACTATTGCTAAAAAGATTGATCTTTGAGGTTTGGAAGCTTTTTCATTGTTTTACAGATTTCAAGGATAAAAGAAATTCAACATTTACTGCTTGATGAAGAACAGATTTTGAAAATGTATGAAGTTACGAATCAATCGGCTTTAGTGCTGCAATGGGTGACCTAGTTCGGTTGCTTTTCAACTGTCAATGACCTCTCTTCGGACATGTTGTTCGCTTATCTCACGGGGAGAAAGGCATAGATTTCATGCCTAAGCCTCACGTTGCTATGGAAAATTGCAAGAATTGAAAACAGACAAGGAATATAATATGTACTACCAACAATATGATATGACAGAATTCTTAAACATATCAGGTTTCCCTCTGAAACTTTTTACAGAAAAAGCATTATACAAGGGTCGAATATTCTAAACTAGGAAGAATTTGTACCCAGTTGCGAATCAAAATAGCTTAATCAGAAACGCAAGCACGTGACTGTTTTGGTTGCAAAATCAATTCTGCTTGCATAAACGAAAATATTATCAAAGGAGTTTCACGCTTAAGTATGCTTCAAAATGTTAGTATTTTTTCAAAGCCATTTTAAATTTTTGTGCCACAAAACATTGTCTTATAATAAATATATGAACACGAAAGCATTGAGTTGGACGAGACTTGTTGCGTTGATTAACTTGCAGCTTACTAATAAGGAAATGCTACACACACTTTGAAATTGTAAAGATTTTTGATAAAGATCAGTTATATTTCATGATTCTTCACTAAATCTTAATCGCTAAATACTGCAGGAGTCTGAAGGAATCTGCAAAATGTGTATTTTTGACTAGTACATTGATTAACACTCAAACAAAAACATTATAATCCAAATTAAATAAAATTCATTTAAAGTTTTGCCGTTTTTTCTAATGTTTATCTGTTTATTTTACTGCTTATCAGGTATGCTACGCTGGGAATCAAGGCAGGCGATAAAGGTAAATCTTTGCTTTCAATTGTGGGTTGGACTACTTTGCTAAGGAGTGGATCAACTTCTCGACACGTATTATTTTAATATTCTTTATGTTACAAATATCTTAATAAAAAGCTGTTGGAAGTATAAATGTTCTGTGGTTTATCGTAGATTCTGTATGTTTACTTTGGCAATGAAACTTCATGTTAACGTTGCTTGGGCAAAGAATCTTCTGAGATAATGATAGAACCTATCTTTTATTAATTGATTATTTCACTTTCTTTTACCTTTTAAAGTATATGGATATTTCAGGCTACAAATTGTGGTGAATTGAAGTGATAACTTTATTTTTTGATAAAAGGTCACGTGAGCTATGGTGAGTTGGCAAGAGTTTCATTCATAAAGTTCAGAGATTACTTGCAAGGCTTGAGTGAAATGAAAGCGATGGCAGCTGTCAATCAAACTGAGCAAACCTGGATGTGGCATGACGAAGACGGACTGCTTGTCTTTGATGACGTTTTTCAAAATTATCATCAAAGGTATTCTATCGAAGACTTCTAACAAGAAAAATATCTTCTTCAATTCCGCTTCTTTCTTCCTTGTTTTTTATATTGATCATCTCAATAAAATTCTTCTTTCTTTTCACACAGGCTGTCAAATTTGACGAGGATTCCAAAGGAATTGATCGAAGAGAGTGAGCCACTGCAGGTTAGGCCCTCTATCTTCAGAAGCGATCTTTTTGCTTTGTCATAATACTATTGCAATGTTCAAGTATTCGCAAGCATTTCTTTAAATGCACTTTTGTATCGTCTTTTTCGCATTCAGAGCTTAACGTTTCTAAATTGTCTTTGCTCTGTTCAGGTGACACGATTCAAGAATGGCTCCTTCACAGAATGTCGTCATGACTCTGATCCATTCGTTCCCGAGATCCCTTGCTGTGTCTACGGCTCCACGTCACACTGCCGAGCTTGCAGGTATCCATTTTTATGCCTTGTCGTCCATTAGAGCAATTCAGTCTTTACACTCACTAATTCCTCGACAGAGGCATTTCACAACCTTCATTGGCACATCGTACTTCTAAGGGTAGAGGTTCCATTGAAGATACTCTGAATAGAGAATTGTCATATTTTAAATAATAACTATGGACTCCCTGTGGGGCAATCTATATAATCTCGGTTCTTTCTTGTAAGATGTTATGTTTATGTTTGATTGCAATGAGCCAGTCGCACTTTCTTCTCGATTACTCTATAACTAGAGAATATGATAAAAACAAGTTCTCCTCAAAATTTGAAAAAACTTTATATGCTGTAATCTCCAAAAAGGGTACAATGATAACTGCAGAAAACGCATCACCAGGAATGTCTCACATTTAAAAAAACTGCGAACATTGGTGAACGCATCAGTAGAGACAGATTGAATGTTATGCACCTGCTCAAGAAGTGCAACATAGAAGCATACAAACAATGACAAGTGATGTACAAGATAAGAACTGATAAAGTGTTGATAAACTAGAGAACATGATAAGAACTACATGTTTCATTTGTACCTTTATGAGTTTAATGCCACAGTTATTAATTTGTTTTGAGGTTTGTTTCTGTGATGTACTTTCTCAACGACGCTGAAGATGGTGAGCTGCTGTTTCCTTTGGCAAACAACAAAACGTTTTTGTGGGACGTAAGTTTGTCTTTCAGTTAGACTCTGCATAATGACCTTTCTTTGTCAGATCAAATTGATTGAAACAAAATAATGAAAAATGTTTTTTTTACAGTTACCAAAAATATTTTACATTATGATTTGAAATAACAGGCCCTTCACACTGTCATTACATGTCTTTTGAAGCTGCTTCCTGCAATGTTTCTTTGAAATGTTGAAAGATAAAGTCTCAGAGTATCTCGATTAGGAAACGTCTTTTTAGAATCCCTCTTCCCTCCCCCAGCATAGAAGGTTGACAACGTAATTTTGATGACGGTTGGTTTTCAGCTCACTGCATAACTTTATTTTTCTTTTTCTTTCAGCAACTTGGTTTCGGCCATATCTTATTTCAACTATCCAAACTCAAATACTTAAATAACAAAATTTTACTTTGTTTGCCTTTGGCTGCAATGAGTCTGGTTTCAATTCACAGAATGCAGATTTCGGCAACACAGCGCTTTTGCATTTTGCATAACCATCCTTTTCTTATATTTTTGCCCCTCTGTCTATAGGCTTGTGGATATATGAACAGCACTGGTTGGCCTTCTAGGCCATTTAATAACAACAAACCTCTAATGCCAATCTTCCTGTTTTAGAACCTTCATGCTGATACAACTAAGATTTGTTCCAAGGCTCCCAACCCATCATTGTCCAATTTGGTTATAAAGCCCAAGAAAGGGACAGCAATTATGTGGTACAACCATTATATAGGTAGAGGCACCGGATGGATGTCTACGCTGGACCCTATGTCTTTTTACGGCGCTAACTCCGTGCAAAATGGTGACAAGTGGGTCGCAACAACATGGGTTAATATCTTAGGTGACGGGGTCAATGAGCTCAGGCCATGGAGAATAGGGACTAATTGGCTTTCATCGAACAACAAAAGGAAGGATTTGATTGAATTGATGCGAAATGACGATTTTATTGAAGGGGAGCCTTACTCCCATGACGCTAAACTTACTGTTGTTGATGAAAACGAGACTGCTGTTGAAAAGTCAAAAGTTGCGAACGATACTGATGGGTCTGTAAAAGATTCTTCTTCGCAAGCAGATTCAGGCAATCCATCATTGCCTCTGCCAAATATTAACGCTGCTTCGACTGCAAAAGAAGGTGCACCAGAAACTACATTAAAAAATGACAAGTTACAAAGCAAAGAAAATGAGCCAAAGCTTGCCACTTCTAAGGGCAAGCATTCTAGTTCAAATGACATTAAAGAGAGTTTGCAAAAAACATCTGAGAAACAAAAGATGGAAAAAGAACGAAGTGCAATTCATGAAAGCAAGATGATTAGTAATAAGTCAGATAAGAAAGATGTAAATAAAGAAAGTAAAAAGGTCAACAGGAATCGATCGCCTGAGAAAGGAGAAGGTCCTCTAGGGCCACCAATGAGAGGCCAGTCTATCAGCAAAAACGAGGCTCCTGTTGGTCCTCGGGTAGAGGACACTTTGCCGTTTGTAACACCATCAGGGAAGATGGTTGAGAATAAAGTGGTAGTATCGATTCTGATGCTTATTGATGAACTAAGTCGCGATGAACTTGAAATAATCGCACGATCATTGCACGAGAGACTACAATTAGCGTGCATACCAATCATGGTGAATCCCATTGGCCCGATGTAACGTCACAAAATCGAATCTTTCCTAAATATTAGACAGCATGCTCTCGCGGAATGTCTTTCTCATAAATTCAAATGCGCAAATGTTTTTAAATTTAAAAATCTGAATCTAAACGATGATTGCAATGGTTCAATGAAGACTTAAGCGCAGTAAAAACTGAGAATGTAAATCTGTATAAAAGCCGCCAATTCGAAGCTTGTTTCTTGTAATTAATTTGTATCATACTAACAGAATCTGTTTTTACACTTTTGTCTTTGTTATGTTGTATTTCTTTTTTTGACAAGCCCTTCTGCATGCAATAGAATAATGTGGAAAAACAGAGACCATAGTAATGTTTCCAGTGGCTTTACACAGAGTATGACCATCCTGTTTCAGAAATACTGGTACTTTTAGCCAAAAACGTATTTTTTGTTAATGCGTGCTCGATTGGTTACCAACCTGGTCTTTTCCTTTTATTCGTTGAGGTTGTTGAATCCCTTAAATGTTGTCGTTCTTTGAGCCAACGTTTGCTGCACTTGGTTGTTAGAGCAACTAAAAGATGCAATTAACTATTGAAACACTCTTTTGTTGTACAAAAATTGAAAATAGCTTTGAAAAAACAAGTATTTTGAGTCATACTAAAGCTTTACGTGTAACAGTCTTCCAAGTATAAAGCATCAGAACATAGATCGAAGCACTACGCTAATATATACACCCAGTTGTAAATTGTCTATTGCTTCTCCAAGGACATTCTAACAGCACATGTTGTACCAAATTTACACTTTCAAACAGCCAGTAGATTTTCCCCTACTATTTCTATTCGTCTGAGTAATCGAGGCTCTACTGAGGGCTATAGGACCTCGCTTTCACGAGCTGGAGGCAACAACGGCAACAAATGCTCCTTATTCTAAACAGCATGGTGTCAGTTCTTGAAACTAGTGAAGCATAATTTGATTTGCTGGTAGTGCTTTGTTATAGAGGCTAGAGGTAATATACAGACCAGCAGAGTTTGTTAATTAGCAGGTTTAGAATCAGCAAGATCACAGGTCGCGAGTAAACAATGCTTACTGTTATGATTTTTGTAGAACTTTTAGCGAAAGAAATGCCTTTTCGTGTTTTAATGTTGGAAAAGACTTTCGATTCACTAACCAACTCATTTTTGAGTTTACATTAATGAAATTGTGCACAGAAATGCAACATTTGTATTGAATAAAAAAAAATACTGCAAAGAGCATACATCGTTGTTCAGTTACTTACATTTTGCATTTGAAACGAGTGGCTTTATGGAAATGATTTAAACAGCAGATATATTCACGAGTGTTAAGAATTTCTTCTCAAATCATGGCCGAGAAGAATTATAGTGATTATCCAGAGAAGGATGGCAAAAGGTCAGGACTTGCAGATCTTATCACGACCATTGGCGAATGTGGTTTTAAGTGTATCAAGGTGACGTTTTTTTGTTTCAACTTGATATTTTGTCTGGCTGGAATTGCCATTTTGGGGATTGGAGTCTGGCTTCACGGTCAAAAAGACGAAGCAGCAAAGGACTACGCGCATTTGTCTGGCAACATCAACTACGTCAATGGGCCTACATTTTGCATTGCAATTGGTGTGATCACGGTTCTCGTTTCGTTTCTTGCGTGCTGTGGAGCAAAAACTGAGAATATGTGCATGCTCGGGTGTTACTCTGGTTTATTGTTTGTAATACTTGTAATCGAGGTTGTATCTATTACAATAACTTATGTGTATCGAGAAAGAATCGAGAATTCTCTCAAAAATGATTTCCAAAAGACGCTTAACAAATACGGCCACGAAGACTGGACTCGACTCACAAAATCTATTGATGAACTTCAAAAGGATTTTAATTGTTGCGGCAACAAAAGGTTTTCTGATTGGTTTGAAACTCCTTGGGCTCTGAACAATACAAACAGTGTGCCCCGAAGCTGCTGCAGGAAGATTACTGAAAAGAATTGTAATACCGATCTAAGTAAAGATTCCAGGAAAATCTATCGACATGGATGTTACAATCATGTCAAAAAATACTTATTAGAAAACCTTCATATCATAAGCGGATTTGGAATCTGGATTGCCATGATTGAGATGCTTGGCATAGGCTTCTCAACTTGCCTTATGTGTCGATTGAAAAACAAGGCTAAGGAATTCGTCTGAGGGTAAAGATACCAAAACCTTGGCCTATCAAAATTAATAAGTGCTAATTATTGCCAGGGAAGGAGCAAATTAAATAATCAAGCAACTTTCAGAAGTTCATAATGATATAAATTATGCAAACGAGCTGTGACTTTTCATCTCAAAGGTCCAACATTTTTCGATGCAAATTCTGTTTATCATAAGAAGTTGTTTATAACAGCTAGATATTAACGTCTAAAAATTAATCTCAAGCGCAATACAAAACAAGATCTTTCTAACACAATACCAGTGTTAGTATGATAACTTCAAATAATAACTTTAAATAATCAGATATCGTTACTGTTTTGTACAAATGAATTAATAATGTAAATAGTTAAACAAAGTCTATCAAAGCTCATCATGATCTAGTCTCTGCTTCAGCCAACCTGACTTGAACTCCTCACTCCCACTTTGTCCAATGATGTTTATCCAGTTGTTTGCGATCCATTTTGCTCCTTTTCTCACCTCGCAGCCTCCATGAACCGACATTGGATTCAATTCACCAAGCATCCCTAAATGAAAAATTAACGTATTGTTTTGTGCATAATTGTCATTTAAACTAATGCAAGCAATTCTAAGAGTGTAGTGTGCTGTGGTTCAAAAAAAGTCGAAAACATTTATCTAGATGACTATTTCGTTTTAGCTTTTTAAAGATATAATGAGTATGGATAAATGGAGACAATATACTAGCACCGTATTTACTCTAATATTCCCGCTGCAGGATTAGTGTTTCAACCTAACAAAAAGGCGGGATTATTTGAGAGGCGGGTATATTGGAGAGGCGGGATTATTTTTTTAAAGCCTTGAAGTCTAGTTTGAGGATACCGTTTGAACAAAAAAGTCTCTTAAACATGATTGTGGCAAATCAGAGAAAAAATATGCAATTTCAAAATGTATTGGGGGTTAAAATTAAATGGGGGGTGGGGCATTTATTTTCACAGACAAGACAGATCAGATATTGTGCTTTATAGACAGTAGTACTTAGTCAAAGAATCAAATGTATTTTTATGCTGCGAGACTTGGATGTTTGATAAACTTGCAAAATAAAACAGCTATCTGTCCTCTCTCGTCTATGACATTATCATGTGATTCAACCCATTCACTCCAAGCATAAGTTTCAATTTTTGATTTTCAACCCATACAAAGTGTGTAAAGAATAGCAAATGCCAAATAAAAGTTTCAATCCCGCATGCGGGGTTACTCGGGAGTCAGGATTATTCTTACAATCTATGAAATACAAGCGGGATTAATAGAGATGCGGGAATAAAAGAGAAGCGGGAATATTAGAGTAAATACGGTATTTTAGCTCATATCCGGTAGAAGGTGTTTCCCAACAATACAGTTGTTTTCCCCGATTGAAGTCTTTCTGCAGTCCCTGCCAAAGTCCCTTCTCTTTTCGATCAGTAGCAAAGCCCATGCTAAGTATAACTTCTGCTGCATTTCATTTGACAATTTTTATTTCTTTCAATCTCATATTGATATTAAATCTGTGATTGCCTCATAACAAATAAAAAAGTGCTAATAAAACGCTTGATTCCACAAAGTTTTTGATGGTAGAGAGGTTTTGGGCACGTAAGATAGATTAAAGCTTGATTTTATTAAACAATTCAATCTAGCACGAAGGGCAAGGGAAGAAAAATTTATGCTCATACCTGTTTTAGAATCAACATCATGGTTGTACCACATGAGCGCCGTTCCTTGCTTTGGCTTAATCACAAGATTTCCTTTGGCACAGTTTGTCACTACGTTGCACTTTTCAACCGCCTCTAGTGCCCAGTCCTAAACATTTATAAGAAATATAGTGATCAGTTTCTTTTTGTGGTGGTGGCCTATAACTGCCACTCACCAAAAGCCTGGTTAAACGAATCAAACATCCAAAAAACAGTGCCCAACATTGGTGTACCAACATTGTTGGACGATGTTTTATAACCTGACCAAACGAATCAAACAGTTGCTAAGACATCTGTGGTGGAAAAGCGCTGCCGCACAGCTTCCTATAGTTACATCAATGATGTTAAACTGTTTCGCACACAAACACAACTGTTCGTGTAAATAAAGTAAGTGTATTTACCATTTTGCTGTGGATGTCCTTTGTTAATAAATATATGCACTCCTAAGAACTGGTTGAACAATATGCAAAGATTTTGACACTCGCAAGCCTTGCTAACACGTGTAAAATAATCTATTGAATGTTGAATAATAGAAAAAATATAAAGAGACTTAAGAACCTCTTTTGAATATGTTGCATTGTCAGCGATTTGAAAAACAAGTTCACCACCTTCAGTGACATTGCTTAGAAAAAACATTACGGTGATGTACCTAGAAACAGAAAATGTCGGAATTTAAGGATTGCTTCCATGAAGAGATGATATCTAAATAAAAAGATAAGTTAAAAGAAAATGGGTTTGAAAAAAAAGGAGAAAGAAATGTTTTGCGAACGATACCTGCAAAGTCTACACTTTCCATCTTTTTGATTTTGGTATGTACAGCAGGGTCGCTCATCCACTTCATCTGAATCGTGGTGGCAATGAAAATGTCCCTCACCATTGTATGAGACAATCTAAGTAGCGGAGGTAACAGTAAGGAATTGGTAGCATAGCAGATTACAGCAGCAAGTTTCTACAATATCCATGCGAGGTGCTTGAAAACTGATGCTTTTCCGTGTGAAAACAGAACAAAGCAGAAATCAACGAAACCAGTTGGCTAGATTGCAAATGCAAAGCAGCTACAAAGGTCTTTCGTTAAAAAAGAGAATTTCTCTTTAAGATTGTTTTATATAGATTCGAAGTAGCTCTGACATCGTACTGCTCGAGACACACAATGGATGCATACTTTATCAACATAACCTTGCCCTTGCTTGATAACCAGCCTGCAATTACATTCTAATCCTAACTGCGTACTTCTCGTAGCATGTTGCAACAATAAACAGCTAATGAAGAACTCACCTGCATTGGTTCGCTCATTTCGATTACATCGTGAGGGATTAAGGTCAGTCTTGAAAGCCTGCAAGCGATAGTGTGAGAATCATTTAGATAAAAATAATGTCAATCATTTTTAATGATAAGGGTAATTATTATCAAAGTTGATTGATTCCCCTCAACATCAATTATTTTCAATCATTATGATCATATCGTTTCAGATCAAAATCAATTACCTTTTTCATAAACAGGCTATTTCTCAACTCCCCTACATTTCAAAGATGTCTCCTAGCACTGTTTATAGGTATTCTAATGAGAATTCCCAGTCATTTCTTAAAATCCATATGTTTTGTTAGTTCACGCTTCTGGTGTATAGAACTGGACGGTTCTTCGTTGCCTGGTGATCGCATTAAGCATCAAACTCGGAATTACAACTTAGAACAGTCCTGTTCCATTAAAGTTTTTATACACTAAAAGCGCGTACAGCTCGTCATCAAGCATTTTATAGAAGATCGGTAAACAGTAAGTTTCATTATGTTGTAAGTTCCAGGGTAATATTACTCAATTGAGCTGCAAGAAATCCAGATTATTTCATTATCTTATACAGTGGTGTAGTAACATGGGGTTCTGTGGAAGAGGGTGGGTGGATATGACCTCTATTATTTTATCAAGGAGCAATTTCTTGACGCTTTATAGCAAAGGGTTGTATGAATCTGACAAGGGTTTATTTTTGCATGTCTCAGTGATGCAAAACGATGCCCGTTTTTGATCGTGTATCCCACTTTTCAACTGTTTCTACACCGCTGATTTGATACCTTTCATGGAAGCTTTCAAGCAGGTCGTTGTAAGCGCCGTAATGCCATAGCCATGTTTGGTTGCTGTTTCTGCTTTGAATCAACGGGTTTTCTTGACCCAATTTGTACAAATACACCTTCATGTCTCCCAGTGGAAGTCGAAGAAACTCGACGAGATTAATCATCCCTGTAATAGATAAAAAGTGGCAGAAATGATCTGAATTTTGTCAACAGAAGCAAAATACATACTTAAATTCAGATTGCTCTTGAAGATTGCTCTTCACCAGTCTGTTTTACTCTATTTGATGCCCATCTTCAGAGCTTTAAATAAACTATTTGGTGCTTAGAACAGGAAGGGTCTCCGCTGTAGCCCGAGCACAGAATTCTGTGACCCGAGTATCATGCCGAATACTGTCAAACTCTTCAGTTGTCTCCAGGCAACGAAAACTTTTTCGAAATCAAAGAAACCTTAGAGAGTCGTCACGGAGCATAGACCTCTGGTGTTCATATGATTGTTGGGAGGCACGCAATATGATACTATGTAGTAAATTTTAATTAGAAATTAAAAGGAAAAAACATACATTTTCTGAATAATGCAGAACATATTCAGGAGATGTGACGCAGTTTTCAATTCAACTACAACTGTTTCATTCCCTCCTTCAAAACCATTTTAAACAAACAATCTTGCTCTACGATACGATTTTCAATAGCCTAACAACTCTCCTATTCCAAATTGTTGTTTTCATCCACATACTAAGTTCTCTGTCATCTTGATCCAATCAAATCCACTATGAGTGGTGATTGGGGGAGAAGAATATTGAATCATGGGACCATCTTTCCCCCCAAACAGACCGCAATAGTATGACACACTCTCTGACAAGAAAACTTTTACTTATGAGAAGACAAACTCACCATCACTATCCTTATCAAGCCTCAACTTTCGAAACCTGTAACAGATAAACACTCATATAAGAATTTTGAAGCCAGCTACTCCAAATTCAGTAAGATTATATATGCAAGACTTTGAAGCTTGAAAGGAAGGCAATGATGTTTGGAAAAGAACGAAAGCTCTGCATACATCGTTGATACATCTGCTGCAGACAGATAGAGATCTCCTTTGCCTTTGATGTAGGTAAACTGCAAGAAAACATTTTTGAACATTAAGATTGGAATTGTTTCTTTTTGAACAAAATCCAGGAAAATAAGTAACGATGCTTGAAATCTATCTTGCGCTAGAAACGATTCTTGTTGTTATTGAGGGTTTGCTACCTCAATGGGGCTCAAAAGCCCGTCCTTGTCAACATCCCATTCATGAAAGAGTTCTTCTGTAGCAATGTCTGGAATGCTGACTCCTGTAGGCTGCAATGGGCTCCTTTGCAATCCTGCGTTCTTTGCCATCATTATCAGGTACTCGCATTCTTCTGGCGAGAAATACGCGGGAACTTCTGCGGGAAAAGAAGAGGCTAGCGTAGTAGCATTATTATTAAAAGTTAATAAATAACTATACATCTGCGATTACAATCATCAACTCTCTGCACAGATCGTTATTTATCTATTTGTTTTGTGTATCTATTTATAACATGACTAAAATTTGTTTCACAACCTCTTTCAAACTATAAATATCCTTACCAAATATGGCCGGGTTGAGGCTTCGTGTTATGATGGTGTCTTTTCTCCCTGTCGAAGTGACAAGCTCGATATGGTTGAAATAACCAACCTATGAACAAATCGCAAAAAAACGATTCATCAGCCATTGGAAGCAAAATTTCTCTTTTCATATTTTTATTGTAAAATATTGGAGGTAATACATGTAGCATTATAGGAGTAACATAGGTAAAGTAGCAATTTCATTCATTCCTACTTTTCTTCACTTATCTCAATTTATTTTCCAACTTGTCTTTCTTCTTCAGAAATTTCTTACCATCATTTCCTTATCGTAGCATTCTACGAACATATCACTTACAAGCATTCCCTTTCTTTTGTTTAGGCCAAAGTCGACATGATTTAGATAATAAGCTAAACTGAATCTAATCATAATTGTTTAGAAAAAGGATGTTAAATGAAAATGAATTTATGAAGGAACAAAGTTATTCAGTTATGGACTTTCCAACATCGCAAAATTAGCAAAACCGGGCATAATATTTTTCGAATACCATTCCGCAATCCTAGATTTTTCGGACAGTTTTAAGGGAATAGCAATAACATCTTAAGTTAAGCAATAGTTTCCATTATTATCCATTATTCTCATTGATAATTCACAATTTCACGACAGACCCTACATCTCTTTTGTCATTTGGCTCTCAACCCGAAAGCACGTCAATCAATCAAGACATCAATCAATAGCTGGAAAACTTGGGAACGAAATAAAAAGCTGCTATATGCTCCAATAAGCAGGTTTTGGGTAAACCAAAGAATATTTTATATTTATCCAATGCCTTTCCCAGAATTTAGATTATAGTTTACAATTGCAATGGAGAAATTACGAAGTTTTTTTACTTTGTTTACAAAGTGGCAACAAATTTGAAATACAAAACTGCAAAATGCACAGTATATTACAAACCTGAACTCCCTCCCTTTTTGGCAAGCGAAAATTCTCAAATGTTTGCATGCCGCAGCTGAAGAAAATCAGCTGGTTTAAAATTAACACTGCAACGGTTAAATCCAGTCTCATACTTGTCTTTTTTTCGGCAGATCCTTAAACTTACGTCTATAATTTTAAGATAGAGCAAGATGTAAATTTACGATTTGTTGTTGATCTTTGATGTAACCTGCTGATCTTGACAAAAATTTCAGATTCTTCATCTCTTCTGCATGTACCTTTGTTCGTAGTATAATTTCGAAGCGTGTATTGCCGGCCTTTCCTTATTAGTCTTGGAAGCCTCGATCTCGTTTTATGCCTTTATTTTACAGTGAATTGACCTTGGACTTTCATTGCTAAACACTATCATTATTTTTCCAGCCCATTCCGACAGGCACACTTACAAGTTCTATAGCTGCATGCAAATTTGAGATTTGCCTTGAAATTATTTTAGGAATAAAGGCTCTTTTATTTGCAATGGCAGATCTCGCCTAACCTACTGACGTTCTCAAATCTAAATATTGCAGATAAACAAGCTATCATGATATTTCTTCAAGGTAACATGTACTTCGCTTTTTATATAGAAGTTTTGTCGATGTATTCAAAGTGTGCTGGTTGCGAAATTTTGTTACATATTAATTGCAGCAACCTAATCGTGATGTTTTTGAAGTTTATGCCTAAAGCCTTCAAAAACCCCTGCAAGAGCATGTATGTTCTGACTTTCCTCCTCGCAAATCATGTTTACGTTTCATTTGAGATTTCGTTTTAGACAAGTAAAACACACAGCAATGTTTATCTTCTTGCTATTTTAAAGCACGTATTGTGATTTTTGTTTTTTTTTCACATCAAGTTGTAACACTTATCATTCTCTTAATTTATATTGCTTTTTAGAATTCAAGTTCCTGCCACTTGAAGTGAAGAAAAGCAGTGTCACTTTCAAACTTTGACGTAAACATAACCTCACATAACTCATGGTGAGAATGATTAAGTTAATATTCTAAACAGGAAGGGCCCTAGGGTTGATTCCCGGGGGACACCTTGTTTTATTACTTTCAAGCAACTGCATATGCCATCAGCATCCAGCTGCTTTTATTAACATGATAACTAGTTATGCATGACCTGTGCATGAAATCTGTATGAATTTAACTAAGCCAGTAAAAGGTCACGACCAAAGCCTTCAACGAGTTCGTTCAGATTGCCCCAGCAAACACTTTTATCAAAATCTTTATCGATAAGCAGAGATTTTGGCAGAAATATGTTCACAAAATGCAGTTGGTTTACTGGAAGTCTCTGACAGGCTTTTTTAGACTGATGCTATTATAATAAGATTATATTCCTATAGCTCTCGTTTGTGAATAAGTCACTTTTTTAAAAATGAACTAATATGCCGTCATTGAAATTTTATGGGACAAGCTTTACAATCTTTTGGTGGTACAAAACTTGAAAACGGCTTTGAAAAAAGCAAACATTTAGTAAACTAAAGCTTTTCGTCTGACACTCTTCAGAGTTTAAAATGTCAGAACATAGACCGAAAACTCTACGCTAGGAAACTTATATACCCAGTTGTGGATCGAAATAGGCCAATCAGAAACATGAGCACATGACTGTTGCGGTTGACCAATCAGTGCCGCTTGCCTATTGAGAATGTTACCAGTGGAATCCTAAGGTGAAAACGAACTCCTTTTGTCTAAACAGTAGCGGTTATTTCGTGCTATTGTAGATAGATTCCAAAACTGCTAGGTGGAACGACGATCGGGCTTTACCAATTATCCGAAACATGTCGCCATTATAGTTTTTTGTACAATCTGGGTTTTCCAGTAAATGCTGTTCGATAGCAGAATCGCAGTTTTTAGTTGTACTTTTAGATCTGCAAAACCGAGGTGGCTGTTCTCTTTGGGGACGAGTTTTGTTTCTAATACTAGGCGAAACATGTTGTTTTATTCTATCCTCTAATCTTTGGGTAGTGCGCCATACGTAGCAAGAATCACGCTGGCACGTTAATTCATATACAACGAAACCTTTTTTGTGTGGTAGGAACGCAGTCCTTTTCAATGGACGGAAGGGCCTTTTTTGTACTTTAAACAACAAGTGGGTTGATTGCAAAGAAACAATTTGTAATGGCCTGTTTTATTTGACTTTCAAAACGTAGGGAACTGCCACCGATCCAGGGTAGTTTTAGATAAACCAGGCACTTTTGAGGACCAAATTTTACGTCAGCTGAGAAATTTCCTATATTCTCCTTAATGTAAACTTAAATAACATCTTCTGGATAGCCGTTCTCCAAAAGATCTTAATTAGTTTTTCAAGTTCCGAGTCGAGTTCAGACTTGGAACAAATCATCAGTGCCCTATGTGTAAGCGTTTTGATGAGGCTGATTTTTCTTTGTTTTGGGCAAAACGAACTCCATCGAGTGTATAACCCCGAAAATGTGGGTTTACGGTATACACTAGTGAAAAAAATCCAGCTCCAGATTTTTCAACCAAAACATCTAGAAATGGCTGGCAAGAAAACGAGTTATTTTCTTCCTTTTCAAATGTAAACTGTAGGGCTGTGTGCAGGCCATTAAGGCGTTTGAGGAAAGTATCACACTCAGCCTCTGTTTTGAAAATAGTATATGTGTCATCCACATACCGAAAATAGACACCTGGCTTTTGGTCGCAGTCAAAGAAACGCTCTTCATGAAAGCCGACAAAGATATTGGTCAAGGCAGGTCCTAGAGGGCTACCCATGGCGACACCATCCTTTCGTTGGTACATCTCATTGTTGAAGCTGAATTCAACTGAACGTGTTGCAGTTTCCATCAGTTCAATGAATACTTCCTCTGGAAAGCGTCGGCACACATTTTAATGGTCTCACTCAAAGGGACATTTGTGGAAAGGCTGCTAATGTCAAATAAACACATGAAAGATGTTTCGTTTTCGATGTTCAAGTTTTGCATGAACGCAGCGAACGTAAAAGAGTCCTTGATACAATGTTTTGAATATTTTTGAAGAACAGGGTCCAAAACTTCAGAAAGCCACTTAGCCAGTTCGTGTTGTGCTGAACCAATCATAGACAAGATGGGTCTAAGTGGAACATTCGGCTTGTGTATTTTAGGGAGGCCATACATTTGTGGACGTTGTGAACCTGTGGGTCTTATCCTATCGTAAACTTCGTTGGTCAACACTTTTGAGTTAACCCTTTTGAGCTCCAAGGTTAACTCAAATGTGACAAAAGCTTCATGGGACAAACGACAAACTTCATCGAAAAGGTTAAGCAAGCAGAACGCAACTATCTCAGTTATCTAGGAGGAATAATCCTAATAAGCTAGGCCATCTTGATTTTGAGGTTATCAACATGATCAAGAATTATCGAATCAAAGCTTGGAGATAGTGTCGATTCATGAATTGCTCAGTCTGCAAAAGCTTTACTATTACTTTGCTATCTCGTCTCACGCAATTAACTAATGCGTTAATGTGCAGCTGACCAATGCATTAAGTAGCTAAATCCCAAGAAAAGAGTTTTGTGGTGTATCCTTCTTTATATAAGTATATTGATGAAACCTCATACACCAAAAAAACCACTCGGTGAGCCATTAACAGTCTGTGAGTCATCAAACAGGAACAAAAATACCCAACAGGCCTGACCCCTTTACGACGATTCTTATGTTAGAGCTACAACGACGATTTTTATTACATTTGCAAATAATTACAGGCCTTTAAAACTGGCATTTTGTTTCTCGTCTAGCCTTAAGAAAAGCAACTCGAGGCTAGAGTCTCATTACATCGACTTTGCTTGCGCTCTGTTGAAAAAGAATGACATTTATTTATTGGAAAGCCAGTGATATAGCCTCATTGGGTCAAAGGTGACTCATGGATGATCGGCATAAACAATCTGCAAGGAGGCCTGTTTTGTGACCGACTTGAAGAATTTTGTCAAAGTTCGAATATACTGAAATATTATGGGGTTCGACCCTCCTACAAAGTTGCATTGTTTACAATTAGTTTGTCTGGACATCGCAAAGCTACCCTGCCACACATAGGTTGTTTATGTACAAGCCTTGATGGTTTTCCTGTGATCAGTGAAGCGTGATGAGGCTCATTGGTGATCGTTGCCCATGTCGAGATTTGATTGAGAAGACCACGGATGATGTTAGTTCTGCGCAATTCCATAAGCAGCAGTGAACAATGGTCGGGCAATCAAGCGCTTTTCATTCATCTGCGCTATTCATATCCATGTTTATGCCGAGTCAAATGATCAGCTGAGATGCCTAGAGACAAACTAATTACCATTGATAAGCTAAAAACTTCGCTGAAAGAGGAGCAACGGCCTCAGCAAAATCAGAAATGCGATAAAATGCAAAACAGCTTTACAATGTTCCTTGTTTATTTGCTCGAACCGATTTTACCTGGCGATGGTAACAAAACGGACGGGAAGATTGCAAGCGTCGTCTACCTCATTTGTCTCACAACTGCAGGAATAGTAATGAACATCGCGAGCTGGCTGCACAATGATGGCACGGTAACTGGCGTAACGAGGGATCACATCGATGGTTTCTTAATGACATGCATATGCCCTGCACTTATTTGGATACTTTATATATTTTGCAAGCAAAATGACAGGAAAACTGTTGATTTTATCAGTCCAATGCCCCATTCGCACAGGCCCTTAATGACGGGTGCATATGTTTTTGGAGCTGGGAGCTGTGCAATGGATGTTCTTCACATTGGGTTCTATATGCAATGTTCAGAAAGCTTGTCCGGCATGGCGTTTTCCGTGTTCAAAGCAGTTTTTATCATTGCTCAAATCCTTTTCTTGCGGAAGTTCTCGGATGCCACCCTCCACAAATCACAGAATATTAGACTAGTGCTGTTTCATATACTGGGTACAAATGTTTGCCTGTGGTTTCGTGCTTTATTCAGCCACGTTCGCCTTATTAACAAATCTAGCTTTCAATTCAATCCTCTTAATCAAACAGTGACATGTGACAACCAAAAGACACCAATGTCTCAAATATGGCTTGCCTCAGAGCCGTACCTTTATCCTTTCACCATGGAGTACTCCCTCATCTCAGGAGGGATCCTGTTCATGATGTGGAGCGGGCTGCGGGACCTCAACCCAGACCCCCAAGATATATACATTTACGATGAAATTTCCGAATGGAATACGAGCGAGGCTGGGGATTTCAAGGATGACAGTAGTGGCTATATAGGAAGCAGCACACCTTCGACGTCATGGTCACGGTCCCAAAGTCATGCTTCGCTTTCAACAGCCTCTGTTTGCAAATCATGTCAAGAGACTAGAGAGGCAATTCGAGATTCCTACACTTCGAGCTCCGACCCTGGATTCCTATTCGGAGTGCTACTTTCAGCCTTCCTGCTATTTGCCATTGCATTGTTAATGCTAGACCATGGCTCTGAACATGCTTTGCGCTTCTATTATGTGTATCAGATAATGCTACATGCTGTCATGGTGACAGCACTATGGACCTTTCTCAAGGCACTACAAACCCAGCTGCCCGCCTGGTACTCATACGATTCGGATGACACACTCTTGATCGTTTCTTTCACAGGGGTTTTTCTTTATGCTGGCCTCGGTTTCACATCAGCTATATCTGAAATGAAGGCAATGTCGTCATTATCAAACTATGTAGCGGCCAAATCTGTACTTGTACTGTTTGAATCGATGTTGCAAGTGACTGCCATAATAAAGGCATTACGATTCAAACCCAACGTGAATGGTTCTTATGCAGACATGATCAGACAGTGCGCTCTTTTTCTGTTAACAACAAACATTGCTCTTTGGGCGCAAGACTCGTTTTTTGAAATGCGTAGTAGTCTAACTACACCAGTGCAAAATAAGCAGTTTGGAAGCACAAGTTGGCGTGCAATCACTGTTTTCGCCTACCCATTGTGCATATTTTTCAGGTTCCATTCGGCGGCTTGTTTATTCGAGGTTTGGTCAAACTTTAAGCAGTGCTGCTCGTAAATTCGCCGCTTAGAGAAATACTAGAGAGTCTCACTGCCTGCATAAAGCAAAACGATTGTAATACAATGAAACTTGTATATTTTATACTTATTACTACTAAGAGCTAACAATAAAAGTATGATATCAGAAAGGTAACTGTATTTTTTATGGATTGAGATGTCTATGAAGCAGATTCATGTACCTCATATGCAATGATATAAAAGTTCGAATGGAAGAAAGGGCTCCAACGAGGTTTCCGCAAAAAAGATTATCATTCTGAATGTAACCATAATACAGACGCTCATACCAAGCTTAAAGTGCACAGGTTCAGTTCAGTTCAGTTCAGCTAAACCTTTAAAATTCCACAACATATTAAAGCTTTTTAAACTAACATAAAATTAACTTATAACGAGTTACACAATAGACATTTTATATAATAGGATTACATTAGATTTGGTATATTGAGGAAATTCCTAAGGAGAAGTCTTTTCAGTAGATAAACTAATCGAGAGCATCGCCTAGGCTGAAAAACTATTATTTAAATTATATTTTCATCGACAGTTTCGAATAACATATGTCGACAAAATTTATCATTGACGAGATTTTAACACTGATAATTGGTGGAGAGCAGATTCAATTTTAGATCAAGACGGGAAATCATCGGTGAAGGAAACTGTTTAACATTGAAGGGGTTTTCATTCCAAGATTTAGCGACTGCATATCTGATTGATTATATTGCAATGTATTTGTATGCATCATAACAATATCACCTTTGTAAGACTGCCTTGTAATATATGCAAAGAAACTTTGTTGACAAGTTGCAAATGCTGCCACGTTATTAAAACATTGGTATTTTTGTTACAAAGCCAGTTTAATAGTCGTGGATGATTTTTAAACTATATTTCTGAGGCGTTGTTCCTAAAAATGCTTGAGTAAAAAACGTGCAAAGATTGTGCAAAGTGACGCATCTGAGGAAATGAGGGCTGAGACTTGACGGATGCAGAAACATCTCTTTAGAGTTACAACCAACTCTCGCGTGTTAGCACAAAGGAAACTTTAACGGTGCTCTAAGACTTGCGGTGATTGCATAAGTCTGTATGTACTTTTCTATCCATGCTATTTTCTCAATGTGACGTCATTTGCGTAGTGTACCTTTCCACATGAAAAGAAACAGCAGTTCTAAATTAAAGTTCTGAATTAATTTGTTTTTTTTTCTTAGCTTTAAATTTTGAAAATTTGAATAGAAAGCCCGGAAGATTACAATAAAGAATTGTTGATTTTACCTAGATATTGTACCAAAAAATAAGAAAACAATTTTGGTTTAGCGAAGTTATGTCTATGCTCGTGAGGGCTAGCTGGAAGTTGGATTAACCTGTCAGTAGCCTTGAAAGGATTTGTAGTATTCGTGACGGCGAATTTTTCTATTTTGTTCTTTAAAAATTAGAGATAAATGCAAAAGTTAATGCAAAGCGTCAAGTCCAAGCAAGATGCTTGAAGGTCCAAGTATTTGAGTTGGTAGCTCAAGTTATTCAAGAATTCTGAATAAGGGGGTTGTTATTCTGTCTAAAACAAAAAGCAAACTTCGAATAAGCACAGGCTGGAAAACAGTCTGTAGTACATGCAGAGTGGGTAAGTGCTTTTGCTTATGATTCGCCATAACTTGTCTCCATAGAAACTGATTTGCAGTTCTGTTTTATCGTTGTGATTCAAATCGAAATAAACCAGGTGAATCCACAGAACGAAGTTGCAGACCATTAAATAAAGGATGCACTGCCTCACGATGTTTGATGACCTTGGTTTCAGAACCACTTGGCAATACGAGTATGCCTTCAAGATGAGGTGAGTTTGCATGACAACCTGCGCGAAAAAGAGGCAATGGTCGCAGAATGCAAGATTTACATAGTCAGTAAATTGGTGTCTTTGCATTTCTTTGATAAGTGCCAGAATAGAGAACCACGAGTACCACGTACAACAGAACAGCAAAATGAACAAAAGAACTGTCACAGGGAAGGAAATGCCAGGCACTTGTGGAATTGGGAACTGTTTTAGTTTTAATGTACATAATATTGTCGCTATGATCATTGACACGATAAAAATTAAGTGGAACGCGAACAGTTCTATCTTCTTGTCAGTTAAAAAATTTTTCTCCCACCAAAAAGTATAGGGGATAGAAAGAATCGCCCCAATCGTTAGACCAAATACGAGGCCAGCATCCATATGAGGCTCTTTCTGGACAGCACTGCTTATTGAATGAAATTTTTCCTGGCTCATCTCAGTTTCGGTTGTCGTTTCCATGGATATGTCGTGTTGCTCCTCCCCAAGCTGATAACTGAAGCGCAGCGGCTTCGAATGAGATCTAGGAATCTTTTTTATATTCGTCCAAATGATCAGCAAAAGAATAGCAACAGTGATGTAAAATTCTTGATCAAAAGCTATAATGTATTCATCTTTACCATTCATAATTGGATTGATAAGCACATTTGTGCAGTTGCTAACCATTATCCACGGCGATGAAGGCAGAAGTGTGCGCGAGTTGGCCAGGCACGTTCTCAGCATTAGACAAACACATGTACCCAACACATGAAATATTTGAACGGAGACGTTGATGAGATTAGCTGCTGCATATTTGCGCAAAAACATCATCAAAACGATTGAAAACACAAGTTTTAATGCAGTTAATGCAAATCGGAAATACAAGGTTTTGATGCAACCAATCAGAATCCAGATTGTTATTGTGTCTGTAACAATGCAGGATATGCCGAAGAGGTAAACGACTATCAAGAGAGGTCGAACGTATCTCTTGGGAAGATCCATGAAGATAACGAGAGAAGATTTCTGTTGCTTTAATAGAATTGTAAACATCCAGACGATCGATAACAGCATGCTTAAACTGCAAAACAAATCAAGGGATATTTCATGTAGTTGCCTTGCTGACTTGGCAGGCAATTGTGGTGATATAAAGTACATCACGGACAGAATGAATCCGACAGAGACAAGAAAATACAAATACACCATTGACTCAATGGTTCTGTCTTTGCCGACATCATTTGAAAAATGGCTTTGACTTTTCGGTGACATTGCCAGTGGTTGATTCCTTGGACTCCTCTGACCGAGTCTTTCATTAACAATGCTGTGATTCATGTTTTTCGGAGTTGTTTCTGCTCACCCGAGAACAAGTTTGTATTCTTTTAGGCCCTTTCGGAAATTTTAGGTGTGTACGTTGCAAATGGATTTTGTATTGTGTATGTACATGACCTATTAACCATGAACTAAAAGATCATCGAATTCGTAAGTCAAAGGTAAGGCTCTGTTTGCCTGCTTTTTGCTTTATTCGCCAATAGCAGGTTTTGTTCAACTAGCTTCACCGGCAAAGCGTTTTGATAAGATCGGTATAATTAGTGATCGGGTGATCGTTCACCATGTCACCAGTCAGCGCAAAACCACGAATGGTTGATGAGTAGGAGCTCTGATTCTCACTAAAAAGTTCTTACTGAAACGAATAGTGGGTGGTATCACTGATGGTCTATTGCCAATTTGATTGTTTCCCTGTGGCTAAGCTTCAATTACAGAAGCCAGATGTAGCTAATGATCACCAACCGTGGCATCAGGAATATCTGAAAGTAGTTTAAACGGACAAATTGTAAAGCTGCCATGGATCGGATGGAACTCAGCGATGATGACGGAATAAAGAGTCCCGTTTCGGATCAGAATTGCAGCTGTAGCTCTTGCTGGCACTGCTGTGTTTCTAAGAATGTTAAAAAGTCTAGTGACGTTCTGAAAACACACAACATGACAATAAGTCTCCTTTATTTGCTTTGTTTTTTGACGGGAGCAAGCTCATTGGCAATCAGCTTTTGGCTCGGCTTAACAGATGTGTATTGGGTGCACATCTTTATGATAACATTGATCAGCCCAGCCTTTGTTGGCTTTGGTTTGTTCCTTGGTTGTAAGTCCAACTGGAGTGAAAACACGCAAAGCGCAAAAGCATTATGCTATGGACGTTCCTATATCATCGCTATTGTTCCTTGTTGCTTAGCAGCAGTTGCCCTCGATGCCTTGCGAATTGCGTTATACATAGAAACAAACCGAAGCATCACTGATATTGTGTTCATCAATTTAAAATTCTTCTACATTGCATTTCAAGTCGTTTTTTTGATAAAATATATCCGCTACCACATTGCAGAAAGTCTTTGTTCAAGGCTGTTTCTCGTGCACTTGATTGGGACTAATATTTTCTTATGGTTTCACGAATTCTCCGTCCACTCTACACGCAGCCTAGAGTATTTGCGAAACGAGTACTCAAAATTATATGTTCAAAAAGGAAAATTGATATTGAAGATAATCGACAGCAGTGAACCATACGTGTATCCGCTGGTCATGCAGTTTATGATAATTGCGTCTGCAGCCTCGTTCCATATCTGGCTGAACGTGCGAGGGCTTGAAGCCGAGACACAAGATATCTACATTGATGATGATTACACAGAAATGCGAGGGGCAGTCACAAGGAGACACCGCACGGTTCGCTATGTGGCAGGCCCCATAGCCCACTCAGAGATGATCGAAGCAAACGTTGAAACAAGCGAGAAGCACATTCCATTGCTCTCTTGTGGGTTGGTGATTGGCTCGTTTTCTTTTGTCGGCCTTGTGTTCTCAGCATTGCTACTACTGTCACAAAGTTTGGACCGCAATACAGCCTTGACAGTGTATCATGTTTACCAAAGTGCGTTGTTTGTGTGCATGATTTCGTCATGTGTTACTTGCCTTGCGAAGATGTCCCAAGAGCAAATACATACTCTCAGTGTTGGTGGGTTAGACATTCTTATCCTTGTACCAATGCTTGGCTATTTGCTTTACGCTGAGTTTTCTGGGGTTGCTAGCTTTTCGGACATTTTTGATCACCGTTCTTCGGCTGTAGTACTTTTCTTATCAATTGCAAAAATCATTCAAGCTGCCTTGCAATCTATAATCATCACCAAAGCATATAGAAACGAACTAACATCCTCGGGCCAAGGTTGCTGTTCATTTGTTCCAAATGCTTTGATGTTTCTCCTTTTTTCAAATGCAGGATTGTGGATATCGGAATCTATATTTGATTTACGGATATCGTTTGTGACACCTGTCCAGTGCAGGTTCTATGGAAGTTCGCTTTGGGAGGCAATCAAATTTGCGCTTTATCCTTTATGCGTACTGTTTAGATTCACTTCCTGTTCAAGCCTGCTCGAGATTTTGCTCTGGTCAGATGAATTTTGACAGATGTTTCAATTTCATACGTTTCATTTAACCGAAAAGAAGGTTATTCGAATTTCTCTCGTAGTTGCAGAGGCTGGTGTGTACAGCGGCTGTCGTTTTGGAAACTTTTAAATTTGATTGATAAATTATCTGCAATGTAAAAAGTCTTTTGTTTATTTGCTTTTTAAATATCTTAAATATTAATTTGCTTTTAAATGTTTTATTTGCAAACTGCTATTTTCTTTAGATGCATTTTAAAGCGTTAACGGTTTACTGGTATCTAGATATTCATATTGAAGAGATGGATCAGCTATTCAGTGCTTACGCAAAGATCAGAACATCCAGCCCCCTCCCTTGTACACAGACGCAAGCCTTCAAAAAACCTTTTACCAATACTTTTTCCCACGTATGCTATCGACCCCCTCTTTTTTGAGGATGAAATTTCTCTGTTTCAAGAATACTTTTATTTTTTACAAGTACTAGCGTATTTTAGATGCTGCAAAAGATTGCTCCGAAGCCTATTATATTATGGAAATCTTTGATATGGGAGATTAGTAAAATGTGCTCAAAACGCAAATTTTTACGTAAAATTCAACTATTTCGCCTCGCAGGGTCCAGGTACGGTCAACGGGAACGATGCTGTTTTATGCCCTCAGAGCATCTCGACTTGCACATACAATTTCTACATAATTCCTCCTAAAATCAATGAATTGCTCAGTTAAAGGGCGTTAAAAAGTTGATGGGCGTCAAAAAGATGATAGGGGTCAAAAAGAGGGTTTCCTCACAGTGCCATCCTAAGTGTGAAATCCACGTAGTAGAATTATTATGAACCTAGCGATTTCCTTATCCACATTTCATTGCAGCTACAAATTATAAGTGCGTGAAGAAACAAACATGTTGTTCCATCTACCATTCGTTCTGCTTTGCACCCATTGACTTGCCTATGTTCTTGGAATGTTATTCTTAAAAGCTGTAAATTAAAAAGCCGAACTATGCAAAATATGCAAAATTTCATCATCCAAGCTTTCAAATTTCAAATGCGGACGACGGGTGGCGGACGAGAACAATTAGAAAAACGTTTTGTTTTCCGTGTCACGTTTCTTTTAAAGCCAGGTAAACAGCCAGCCTGGTTGTCAATTGATACCTTTCCTCCTCTTGGGATCCCTTTTGCATGTCAAAAAGGTTTAAGCTCATTGCGAATTGAACCGAAGGCACACATTAACCATGCAATTACCTAAAGAGGGCCTGGTTTTTTGGATTTAGTGCCATAAAAGGATCTTGATATCATCAATGCTTGATGTTGCCCACGTTCAGGTGAATGTCATATGTAACTAAAGGAGGAGCTACCTATGGCGCGCATATACCGACAAAAATAGGAAAGTCATGGCACAGAATAGAATAGAAGAATAAGAATTGATTGCGAGGAACAACACCTTCGTACCTTAAAATTGTATAAATAAGGTAGTCACTCCTAAAATGAATCGAATCTGCCATGTTTTCGTCATTTAATGATGATCTTTCGCAATCAATTCTTACTCTTCTGATCATGTCACAAAGGAAATCAGCAGCGGACCATCGTTGTGGCAGAGAAGCTTCCGCCATGACTTTCCTATATCCTGGAGCACAAAAGGAGGCTGCTTGGCAAAGTTCAGGAAGAGGCTATCAACATTCACCATTGAAATTTTGGAAAAGCCACTGAAACTTTAGAGTGATTGAAATTTTAGAAAATGTTGAGCGGGGGTTCAAACTTTAGAAATGGTTGCAATATTAGAACTAACCTAGCATGACTGAAATTTTAGAAATCTCGCAGAGCAAGCGATCGGAATTTTAGAAACGTTGACTAAGTAATTGAAATTTTAGAAAATGTTGAACGGTGGTTGAAACTTTGGAAATGACTGAAATTTTAAAACTAGCTTTTCATGAGAATGCAAAGCAATTGAAGTTTTAGAAGATCACTAAACTTTTAGAAAGTAGGTGAAATTTTAGAAAGAACTATTTTTGGCGGTATATGCGCGCCATATCTACTGACCATAGAGTTTGCAAACCATATGCAAAAATGGTTTACTGGAGAAAAAGTTGAGAACAGACAGTTAAACATTTTTTTCTGAGAAGGACAAATAATTGTTACATTAGCAAGGGCTGTGAAGAAACTATGTCCGTCAACTCCATAGAACTTGAGATACCAAGTAACCATGAAGTTTTGAGAGCAATTTCCGTTCAAAATCTAGTAAGGAATTTGGTTTTAAAGTACGGAATTAGAAACTGCATCTAAATTTATCAGCCATTAACCGCACTCGCCAGAAAACCGCAATTTTTCATACACAAAAACCAAATTATGATACATTCTGATATTTGAACTTCTTGTATCTAGCGTGTGTAACATAATTTTTTATTAGTACTTTTTAAAGCGGGCATCTGCAAAGTAATGGTAACAGATTTTCGGGGCTACCGTGCCTTGATAATAAAAAAATGAATGAAAATAAGATGAATATATGAATAAGAAACGGTTGAGAGAAGACATTCAGAGAAGGAAGTTTTTTAACGACTTGAAGAGGAGAATATCCTATCGTTAAGTTCAAGTTAGAGTCAGCCCCCAAATTCCTAAAGTCTATTTTACACAATATAATTTTATCTTTTCCAGAGCACCACAAAATCAACCCCCCCCCCTCCAAACATTAGCAAGATCTGAATTGTTCTAACAATGAAATTGAAGAGGATTCGGTAACCAATGTAAATCAATGAGAAATAACGGCTATCAGCTTCAGGCAGACGGAAATAAGTTGAAATACATTTTCATTGAGTGTTCCAGCGAAAAAGACAGTGAGGACGAGAATGGAATCCATACCATATCCTCTCAAACAAAATTTACTTTTGAGTTGTTGTTTTTCACTTGTTAAAAATTTCTACTCTTACTTTCCAATGATATTCAGTTACCTATAAAGGACGATGAAGTCATGCAAAAACGTCGAGAAGTAAGTAAAATAGCAATTCTATACATCCTTCAAAAGCTCTGATTATGAGCCACTCGAAAATGGACATTTTTGTCAATTATAGTTGCGAGGAAACAACAAAGGCGTTTCAAAGTGACTTTTCTCTAAGTTGTCGGTGTTATCGTAAAATTGACTTCACTTCAAATTACTCTTTATTCTATTTTTGTTTTGAAGTCTACTTAGAAAATTTAGTGCAAATATGCAAGAAATGGTAAGGCCGAGTCATTGGCCGATTTTTAAAGAACTTTAATAAAATTTATGATGTAACAAACAAAGTAACTTCAGTCGGTAATATTTTTTCCTACCTTAGATTTGAAATATCCATAGCTGAATCATTTGGAAGGTGAGGTAGATTTGAGGTTAGGCAGTTTGCTAGCTGTTTCTAAAAACCTCTCTGTGTACAGCTCTGCATATACGGCGTCGAGCACTTACTTTATGACAGACAGCTAAACAAAAATTGTCATTTCATATTCATTCGTATTTGGATTTATCGTATGGGATAGAAAGTGATGAATCGAGAGTGTCTTTTTCACACAAAAGACAAGACTCAAATGGAAAAAAGAGTATAGACGTAACGTAGACATCTTCGACTTAAGTTCATTGAGTTTTAAAAGCGTCACGTAACAGGAAAAACCCTATTGAATGACACCGCAGGAAGAATAAGATGAACATTGTTTTTAGGACGTTTCTAATTTCATATGAATCAAGCAGTGAAGTGTTTCATGGGCGTACTAGTTGCCCAGCCTTGGAAGTCACTGGTATTTTGGAGCAGGGCCAAGGGGATGCCAATTGTTTTAATAGCGGTCGACGCATGACGCAGTATCAATGAATAAGAGGGCTTTCCGGAAATTAGTTTCACCAGTAACGAGATCTCAGGATGTTATTTTGTACAAACGTTCAACATAAGCTGTAACTTGCAAAAATAGCAAAAGTTGTCCTGGTTGTGTTTAAAATTTTATAAATAGAAGCTACATGTGAATGCAAACAACAAAAAAGAAAAGTCAAAGTGAATCGATATTTTGTCTGCACAGAGTCGCGAACTTGTGGCTCTATTGAACAAATTCAAAGAGGATTTTAGCGAGGTTAAAAGAATGCTATACCACAAGTAAGCTTCAGGGCTGATCAGGGAACAACGCATTGAGAACAACAAAAATACTGTTTTCAAGAAGACCAATTTTTAGTTTAAGACAATGGAAAATTGGAGGGATTGCAGCAACCAGTATTATGAAAATATGCTGAAAAATGCTGAACAATTTTTAGAAAAAAGAAGGTTGAAGACGCACCAAGAATTGTGTAGATGCAGGGAAGAAACAGAGACAGAATTCAAGCTGCGTTTGAAGGAAATCGCTTTCCAGTCGTTGCTCAACCTACGTGCAAGATTTTACGAATCCAAAAAAGAAATGAAGCTGAAAGTCAATAGAATCGAAGGATTGATGAATCAAAGGGAATCGAAAGGAATCGTTGATTCAATCAAGAAGGTAGCACAAGGATTGGAATCTGATAACAGCAATCCGGGAGACAATTGCTTTGAACTATCGAAAGATGATGAAAAACGTTTTATACATGTTTCAAGCACGCTAAGTATTGGCAAAGAAAGGAATGTTCCGAATGAAATTTCATTGCTAGAAAAAGTGCATCAAGGAAAAACAAGCTTTAGCCACCAAGACATTGAAGGTGATTCAAAAAGCATAGATGTTGAAAAGCTAGAGATGGACAATTCAAATGTATTCAGCGAGAAAAGCAGCGAAGCTTCTGTGCTGGACTCAAAGTTTTTAATGAGGAGTCTGAATGACATTGACATCAAAGAGAGGCTAAATGGAGAGCCAAGTGAAGAAAGGTTTTCATTTTCATCGTCACTCAGTTTCGAAAATGAGGCTAATGAATGGAAGAATACAGTAGAAAGTGGTCGTGGAACTGATTCTTTTATTAGGGGGAGAACAGACGAAGAAATGCCGCAATGGGAAATTGAAAACGTTTGGCTTTCGGGGGAGGAAGAAATTCACATAAAAACAGAAGAATCTGGGAAGAGAGAAATTGAGAATTCAAATACAATTGGCCATGTCGAGCTTGAAGGCGAAAGAGATGGAATTACTTTGATGAAAAAATCATCTGAAATAAAAAGTGATACACGGATACACCCATCATTGGACATTCACGTAGAGCAGAGCTCTGGAAAATTGCGTTTACCCCCAGAAACACTTGAAAACACGTGTGAAATATCAGTTTCTTTTTGTACTGAAATAGAAGAAAACTGCGAAAAAGTGATCAAAATGCTACACGAGGAAAAATATTCAATAAACAACAATGAAAATAAGAGTTTGCAGCAATCTGAAAACATTTGTAGTGATCAATGTGTGAAGGGGAAAGTGAAAGTGTCTGGTGTAAAAAAGCGGGAAGAGGGAAACAACTTCTGGGAAAAGGCGATGGGAGGTTCAAAAAGCACAGAAATTGAAAACGGGTCATCGTCAAGTTTAGACAGTGTCTTTGGGGAAACGCAAAGGGAATCAGAAACATCGTTTGAAAATGTCTTTCCAATCGGTAGCTCACCAAGATCGCCCAGCAAATATGGAAGATTCAAATCCGAAAGAAAAGAGAGAAAAGCCTTGCTAGTTGACGGAAAGGAAACAAACTATGCACCAGAACCTCCGCAAATGCTAAAGCTACCGAACCAACCAATATTGTCACCGTCAGATTCAGAAACGGAAGATATTTGGTTGGTGACACCACTACCAAGTCCCTGGGTCCAATTCTCACCCTTGTTTGTTAACGATGGAACTGATCCATACACAGTTGAACAACAAAAACAATATTTTGTATTTTCTAAAAGAAATCAAACTGAACAAAAAAACCTTGATGACATTTCTACCACTAGAGAAGAAGATATATCGAGTGAAAATAGTTCCAATTTACTTTCATCTAAAATTTATGAACCCAGAAAGAAAACTGAAGTGAGGAAATCTAAAATCCCTGTGAGGGTGGATAAAAGTAAATTCATCAATTTTGCTGTGTCTTGATAAGTTTAAACAAGAAATATGAGAGTTCTGTGACAAATGGTGCCAAAGGTCGATAATTGAGCAAGGCCGGGATACACCCATCTTTTGACAAATTGGATGCAAAGGAAGGATACAAATCAGACACAAATTTTCTCAATAGGGGAGAGGAAGGAAGCTGAAGGACGCCAAACGGGACATCTTTTCTAAAGAATGATACTAGCAAAAGTTTCATGAAATAATTTTCGCCAAAAAATTCTTGTCTATACACACTAAATTAATTGTAATAGCAAAATTTTACATCGGTGGTCCTTGAAATTTGACTGAGAGAGAGGGGTAAATAAAAACATCACGTCAAGTTATATGAAACTAAACACAGGAAAAGTTTTGGAAGATATTTTTACCAGGCAGCAAAAATTGAATGTCAATTGCAAGCAAAAGAGACAATTGAAGGCATATAAAGTATCGGTTAATTAGCCAACTTATACGGAAGATCGAACAAGTCAACTGGCTTCAGATTTCCTATTTCTGATGCTTGATATCGCTGGCTTTTGAGAATATGTATGTAAGCAATGTAAATTTTGAAAGGAATTATATAATAGTATTAAATCAATTTCTCCTTTCCTTTAAGCTGGTCTTACGAAATGCCAAAATTGATAATTACAAAACCCAGATATAAAAAGTGCCTTGCTAATAGACGTAAGTTTTGTAAAATGCAAAGCCGCTCCCCTTCAAAAATTACAATCTTCGTTTAAAGTCAAATTGGAAAATTGAAAAGGATATATTGAAAAAAAGAAGCAGCAGAGATCTTTAATGACCGACCCATTGGGGATTTCTGAATCTGAGGACAATATGGTCTCTACCGATAGACCTTAATATCTGGTTGGAATTGCCATCAGAAAATACAATTCTCGTTCTAGCATAAAAGTTCATAATCGGGATCTTCAGAATTTTTTAAGGAATATCAACTTTTCAGGAATATTTTACGAAACATTTTTTGCTGCTTTTCCCTTTATTTGACATCCAACGAGGGGATCTTTTTGCTGGCATCTCAGTAGAATTACGAACATTTGTTCAAATCAGCACTCTTTCAAAAATGATGAGGTCAAGTTTATAATGAAAGGGCATATGCTGAAAGAGCCAATTGGGTCTCTTTTTGATCTCTTATAATCAAAATATCTTTGCGCCTTTTGGGAAGGATACAATACACAGCAGGCACTTCCTTATAAGGCAAATCATCCCTAGATGAAAAAGGATATGCTTGAGTAATTCTTCTTGATCTTCCCAAGGTTTCACACTGTTTCAATCATGAACTTCTAATGGCAAAACTCTCAGAATACGGATTCAGACAGGAAACACTTAGCCTAATGCGCAGCTATATGCATAAGAGGCGACAAATCAGGTGAAAGAAGTATTTGGGCGTTCCACAAGGCTCAGTGCCAGTCCCTCCCCTGCGATTCAATATCTACATTGACAAGACTTCTCTATCTGATGATGCGGACGGTAGTCTGATCTAGACAACGTATTAGATTATATAAACTAGATTGCGTGCTGTACAATAAAATATAAAATAACTATGAATTTAAGTAAATTGTGTTAGGAATGAAAGATAGATTATTACATAACGACGTTTCGAGCATATCCCGTTATCAAGTGAATAAAAAAGGCGATAATATTCCTTTCTTGTTTTTTAGTTTGATTATCCCAACAAATTTAGAAGCAGAGGTTATAGGAGCTTTATGTCCTTTAGATTAGTTAAAAATACATTACAGAATGTCTTCTTGTAGTCGTTATTTTTTGAATGAATAGGCTAGCCCATTCAAGCCTTCATAAATTCCGCCACAGGTTTTTATGATAATTGCTTTTCGAACATTTGACAAAAAATTGCTTTTGAACAGCTTAATACATTGCTGCTCGATCTCGTTGCCAACTGTAAATATTTTTCATTACATGGAAGGTTCGTGCTGTTTTTTCTATCCTCCAGTCCTTGGGTTGTAAAGATGCAAACCTCTGAATTGATGGAAGGTTGAATAAAACGATGATTGACTGCAAAGAAAGTTTTAGTAGTGACCTGATCAGGGAGGCCGGAGAAGGGGGTCAGCGAGGGGCCAGAGGGGCCAGAGGGGCCAGAGGGGCCAGAGGGGCCAGAGGGGCCAGAGGGGCCAGAGGAGCCAGAGGGGCCAGAGGGGCCAGAGGGGCCAGAGGGGCCAGAGGGGCCAGAGGGGCCAGAGGGCCCTTTTGATTAAAGTACCCTTGAAGCCGGCCAATTGTAGCATCAGAGAGATTCTTATGAAATTCCCGGTGGAATGGTCTCTGTTGTCCTAAACAAGGCCACCATCGACAAGCCTAAGCCTCGACGAGGCAAACGAGCTGTTGCTCCTGTATTTTTAATGAGTTTTAATATAGCTTCTAGCCATTTTTCCTTGGCCATAATTTGTATTTTTGTGTGTTTTCATAATTCTTTTAATTTTGAGCCTTAGATCATTCTTAAATTTTTATTAAGCGACACAAGGTGCAGCTAAAAAATATAAAAAAACGTTTTATAATGGAAATATTTATAATATACTATACCATTAACTACAATATACAATATATAGTGTTTTTCTAAGAACCTGGTTCTTTCTTCATGTTCGCCAAATTAATTCTGGACGAAGCTGGAGCCTTGCACTATGTTAAATTAATGTAAAACGCAACGAAAGTTGTACAAAGAATGGGCGCATTATTCCTGAGTTTTGTTGACGTACTTGCATAGTTTCCGATGTCCATGCACGAGAGGTCATACCACAACCGGAAGTCTGGTCGCGGCTGTTATCATAAAAGCACCGCGGGACATATTGCATCGTCTTCCTTTAGGTAGAGAACGGATTATCCTCATTATTGTTTGTAGATCTTTTAAAATACACAGGTTAGGCCAGACAACACAAGGATCAGGCCATAATCTTGCATTTTTGTTCTATATGACGGGTGAAAATGAAGAATTGGAATCTTTTACATTTTCTTGGTGTCATACTAACAAGTTTCTTAATAATTGATAAGGGTAAGTAGCCTACGTTTTCTTTGTTCTTGAACAGGTTGATGTTTAGTGTTTCAAATTAATGCATCATTCCCGTTTCTTGATGATTAAGGCAAATAGTCTCTCACAGCAAACCTAATTACCTTGACACAAGCTTTGGATCTACAAGAAGTGGACGTTTGTCAAGACTTTATGGTTTCATTGACTTTTTCATGACTTCAGTTGGTTTTTTTGTCAGTAATGGTAGTTTTCCTTTTCTGTCAGAATGATCTAAGGTCCATGGTGTCATCAGAACACAAATATTCTTCATTCTCATCCGTTTCCAGGGGCGCCGCCAAAAAATTCATAGTAGAGGAGGAGGGAAAGGGGGCTCCAGTTGATAACATTATTAACTCAAAAACAAACTTTTGAAAAACGCACTGAAATTCTTCACGATATTTATGCCTATAATTTCATCAGGGACTCGTTATGCTAGCGGTACATTGGAAGGCCAGCGAGAGGTTGTTGGGGGCCTTAGGTATATCCAAGTTTTTGCAATCACACCCTCTAAACTAGCTTAAAAAAATTTCAGAATATTCCTTGGGGTCCTTTCTTGCAAACATTTTGCGTTTTTCAAGGCATAGTATTTTTTACGTTTGATTAATTCCAGTCTTATAATGGAATTCGTTACTTTACGGAGCACCATAGACCCCGGCTTGTTTCTTTGAAATAAAGCAATACCGTAAACGGATTTATCGCACTACCTATTCTTTTCTTCTATTTCTATTTTTTTCTATTCTTTTTATTCTCTTGAAAACACTTTTTTGCAAAATGTAGGGGGGGGGGCTGGCTCAGACTGGTTATCCTCTAGCACGCCTACTTTCCTTTTGACAATTTTTATCTTGAAAATTTTGACATTGATAATTTTGAGAATGGTTATCCTTTTGACAATTTTTATCTACTGAAATTTTTATATAACTCAAAATCCGATGCACAGTAAGATCACCTGTGGAAAGAACCCAAATTTGTAGCCCAGACTGCCCCATTGTCAAGCCTTGTAGAAGTTTTAAAAACTACTGTCTGAAGAGGGCTCAAGTTTTGTGTTTAAAAACAGGTTTTATCACTAAACAGCTTTCAACAACAAATAGTTCACTCATTTCAAGATTTTCAGAGTTAGGAGAATTATACATTAAAGATATTAATGTTTTTATCAAGTTTAGCACAATTTTTATCTTAAGGAAAGTATTTCTGTAAGTTCTTATGATCATAGCTATGCATTGATAATAATTAAAATTAATGATGAGATGAAAGTTTTGATTACAAGATGAATAGTTTGCAGTTGAGATAGTTTGGTGGCTTTAAGGGCAATTGTGTGGTTTTATGGCCATAACGATAAACCATTAGTGCTTGGCACCACATCTGAAATTAATGACTCAACAACTGACAGAAGTTTTATTGTTATTAATGTGGGTTCCAAAGCAACCTTGATAATAAGGGGTTATGACTTAGTGGAAGTAAAAGCAAATTCACTTGAAGGATTCCATTGGAATGATATATATTGTGTGAATAATTTGCCACCATTAAGTGTTACAGACCATTCTGACTTGGCATACATTAAGTACCAAAAAGTCTGCTTCAAAAAACTTTTGTCCATATTTATGAAATTTCCATGTAAAATTTAGTGAGAATTTGAAAAATTTCAATGGGGAGAAAAAACTTTGGTGAGTAAAGAAATAAAGCATTTTCTATAAGCTATTTTTATCTTCAACATAAAATAATCTGGAACACAACCATTGATGTCATACTAAACTTGAATATTTTGATGTCAGCCCAATACATGGAACTGAAAAGTGGGCAAGAATGTCTTATACTTCTATTTAGATGAGGTATTTATTTATTTTATACATAATGGCAGTAAATTAATTGCTAAGCATTTACGGTTTGCAATATTCTTCATCGCCCATTGCAACAAAGGGATTTGGAATTCTGATCAATTGTGAGATAAAAATTGAGGAATCCAAATTAAACCACTGGAATGTTAGAAATAAATCATCGAGGGAAAATACGAAGAGCCAGTAGAAGAATCAGTTTAGCCAATAAAAAACTTAAATTTCTTGGATGTAGAGGGCAAAAGAATAGGAAAGTAAAGATGAGCTGGATATCTTATTTGTTGATGATGAACAGAAACTGAAAATTGATATGCATTTGATGTATAGAAATGCTCTAACAATATCAAGGAATAAAATTTTTGGAAGTCCATCAGCGAAAAACGATATTTTTCTGGCTTTTGAAAATTTCAGAAAGAAAATATTTTTGTTCCGAAAAATCTCTGTAAGGTTAATTTTGGTTGCCCTGCTTCTTCTGAAAAAAATCCCACCAAAATTTTTTGTACTTTATGTTGTCAGCACTTACAATTTTGATAAAAAAGAAAAAGACAGTAATTCAGTGCTATATTTTTTGGTTGTGACTTCAGAAGCAAAAATGTTCACTTAATCATAGTTGTAGCAGATATAGGGGCTGGAAGACCTACAGCCCCCCTAACCAGGCAACAGGCCCCCAAAACCTAATATTTATCCCATTTCAGGCTCCATTCAGACAATACTGTCTCAATGAAACAATAATATTTGGGCAAGTCAATACTAATACCATGTACTGATTGGAAGTACCCAACCTTAGAAGGGAATATTTGGCACACCAATTTAATTAAGATATGCTTATTGTCTTTGCCTTAATTTGCAACTGATAGTTGATCAGAAACCTTTTTTCTTAATACCCTGAACATCAGCAAGTTATATGAACCAACACTTTGCAAGGGAAATTTTTTAAAGGGGAGCCCAAAAGAATACAGAGAGCTAATGGTAACTGCAGTAACCGTTATAGACGGTAAATGCTATCAAGTTTTATCGAAATTGTATACATTATAGCTTCACAACTCATTAGAGCGTACTGAGCAGTGCATACAGGAAGGCAGATCATGGATGTCGCTAAATAGACTCGAACCAAATGGAGATAACTACAGATACAAGGACTGCCTGTGAGTTGAAAAAATTGCAGAAAGTTGAAAATGCTGCTTCATGGCTCCTTGTTGGTATAAACAGAAGATGGCACATAACACCAATTATGAGAGAACGTACCTGGTTTCTTGTTGTATGCAAAATTCAGATATTGCTGTTGACATTCAATTGTATTAAGAACATAGCTTTAAAATACTAAGTTGATTTACTAAGGAAACGCACAGCTCCTCGTGTAACAAGATTTGCCAAAGATGACCTCCTCATTGAAATAAAGAGAACACACTTGGTAACAGCTGGGAACCGATCATTTGTTCATGTTACCCAATGTCTCTGGAATGAACTGCCGTCATTCACTAATGGCAGCAAATTTGGTAGAAATATTTAAATCATTTTTAAAGCAGAGGTGGCGCCAGAAATCTTCCGACAGAGGGGTTGGAGCTTCCGACAGGGGGGCTGAAATGACTGAAATAAGCAGTTTTCGTACGTTTTTTGTCAAATTTGCTCCGACAATAACCTTAAAATTTCCTCCGATGGGGGCTAGATGCTTCCGACGGAGGGGCTGTAGCCCCCTCTAGCCCTCCCCTGGCGCCACCACTGTTTTAAAGACCTTTTTATTTCTAAGAAATCTTAGTATATATCGCATAATGTAATAACGTTTCCTGTTTTTAGTTGTAATATATGTAATGCGCCTATGAGCCCTGAGGAGATACGGCGCAATATAAGTTTTTTCTATCACAGGAAGAGTTCCTGGTATGTCCTTCCCGAAAACAAGCTAGAACAACTAGCCTCAGGTTTCGAGAACCATTCTCAATGTTCTTGCAGTTCATAACAGCGTCATTTTCTGTCCTGATCTTGATTCCTATTTTATCCATGTACTGCTCTGCTTCTTTTGTGACACATCCAAATGCAGCAACTACAACTGGAATGGCACTAACTTTGCGAAGGCACCATAACCTTGCAAGTTTTCTTTTTAGATCTTGATACTTTTCGATTTTCTCTTGTTCTTTTTGTTTTATCCTTGTATCTCCTGACACGGCTATGTCAATGATCAAGCACTTATTTTTATGATTTTAGCTCGACAACAATGTCTGGTCGTCTATGCTCAATTTCGTAATCTGTGTTTATGTTAAAGTCCCGCAGTACCTTAATGCTTTCATTTTCAGTAACGCCTTCTGTCCTATGATTGTACCACTGTTCAGCCCTGGGTAGGTCATACTTATTGCAAATCTCCCAGTGAACTATCCGTGCTACGTTGTCGTGGCCTCGCTTATATTTCTTCTGGGCTATTTTGCTACATTCACATATAATATGGTTCACAGGTTCCCCCTTCTCACCACATATTCTGCAGGTTGGCGAGTCTCTTAATTTGTCAATATGATGTTTGACGTAATTCGTACGTATTGCTTGCTCTTGTGCCGCCATAATTAGTGCTTCTGTCCCTTTCTTCAAGTCTCCGTTTTTTAGCCACAACCACGACTCCTTCCTGTCTATTATCCCATCTGTATCTCTGAAAACTGACCATGTATTACTTGTTCGTGTCATTTGACTTCTCTTTATCTTCATCTTTGATCTTTATACTCTTATGGCTTAATGATGTCATTGTTCATTTCCTGTTTTTTATGCACTGCTTTCAGTAACTGCTCTAGCTATTTTTAACGTACAATCTAAGGCTATTTTCCTCTGACCAGATGGTTTCTAATTCTCTTTGCAATCCCCTCCCACCTCTTGCAACATACAATCTATCGACGTCATTTTTTGGATGTAACGCTCCATTCATTGTCATAACTTTCCGTGTCTGTCTTTCTAGTTTCTCCAGTTCCTTATTTGTCCATTTCATTATCACAGCCCCATATCTCATCACAGTAACTGCCCAAATATTCATTGCTGAAATGGCATTCCTGCTGTTCAAGTTTGATTTCAATATAATTCTAATTTTTCGCTTGTATTCCTTTGAGAATCTCTCTTTCATTTCCTTCTCCTTTATCCCATCTAGTTCTTCTATACCCAAGTACTTGTAACCTTCTTCGTTGACGTCTTTCATTATTTTTATTACCATTATTATTATTATGCCTGTAAAAGCGAGTCTTATAGTTGTAAATTTAAAATGTTTTCAATGAAAATGAGATGCTTAAAAAAATTATTATTATCATTATCATTATGCAAGCTTTTCACTTTCAATTCAATTAAAACTACAATTACAAATTTCAATATTACAAAGGTAATTTGCAATTGGCTAGCCTGGGTTTACAAAGAAAAAGACTATTACAAGCACAAACAAAAGGAATTAACAAAAAAAAGGAAAATTATGTTTGTCATTGTTTGTTTTAGAAGTTGTCAGTAGCAGAGATCGTCAGAATTGAAGAAGTTCAGGATTTTTCCAAGACTTATTTCTGCGGCAGAAAATGTAATAGGTAGTACGGATAGTTAAGTTGGATAGTTCATGAAGCGGAGATGATTCTCGCTGATATTTAGAGCGTTGCACATGTCGATGAAAGAGGAGCAGGAGAGACCAAAGATACCTAGGGAACTGATAGAAAGATTAAAAAACATGATAGAAGAATAGGCTGAGCTTAGGCTGTGAATGAGATTCGAGTATTTCTCTCTTTTGCGGTTAGCATTAACATCCAAGTTAGTTTCGTATCCTATTGTAAGCTCGAGTATGAATAGCCGATGGTCAGAAGTGACTAGAAGTAGATCAGGACGGAAAGAGTCTCCTGTTATAATAGAGGATGAGAGATAACCTGAAAGGTCTGCGTAAAGAGAGCAATTAGGTATAGCTTTTAAAGACTGTGCTAGGAAGTTTAATGCAGAGTTATGGCGCCATGTGTAACGGCCTTCTTCGAGGTATGTTTTGCAGCCTGCAACAATGTGAAGTAACGTTTCAACGGCGGATAAACGCAGAAACGTGATTATCAAGGTTTTCGACGATCCAGCTTTTGATAGATCGGCTACTGTGAGATGCCACGAAACTTGTGAGAGAAGATAGCTGTTATAAAGAAGCAGCTTATTCTTTGGATGGAGAGGTAAAGAATCAATTTGCGTTAGGAGTTCTGTGAAGATGGAGCTGAGCTTAGACATATGTTCTTGGTTGCTCATATTAAAGTCCAAGTGACGCCCAAGATTCTTAAAAGACTCTCCATTTAGGACAGGAGGGACCATTTCATTATTGATGAAGAGCTTTGGCTGATATTGTCGGGAGCGTGTTGAGAATTTTTTAATACCAAAGGTTGTGCATTTGTCTACTCTTATAATCATGTTAGACCATTGACACCATCTTGTAAAGCAATTTAAGAGTAGCTGGTTTTCTTTCTCCCCGTTTGTAATGACTGCAGCATCGTCTGCAAACTGAAACCAGTTCTCTGGGGTGAATATACAGTCTGGTTGGCTATGGTGAGAGAAACCAAGCTGTTTGAATTTCTCTGCCTTTATGTATTGAATGAAAGTGTTAAAGCACATGTTAAATAGAAGGGGACTGAGGCAATCACCTTGAAGAACTCCACGTTTAACAGGAATAGCAGGGGTAACAAATTTATCTGTGATGATAGAGGTTTTAAAATTTATGTAGAGACTTGAAATCAGGGACTGGATGTCTTCTGGTACGTGGTAATAAGACAGAATAGATTTGATTAGATTGTGATGAACCTCTCCGAAGGCATTCTTTAGATCCAATAATGTTATGACTAGATACCGTTGTTTTATTCGAGCTTTGTCGATTATATGGCTCATCATCGCAGTATGTTCTAGTGTACCCGATATCTGATGGGTAAAACCTTTTTGAATCTGATGTTCTATGAAACCATTTTGTTTGAGAAAATCAAATATCGGGTACACTAGAACATATCGGGTATAATAACAGAGAAAATCAAATATCGGGTATAATAATAATAACAATAATAATGATAATAATAATGATAATAGTAATAATAATTATTTTTATTATTATTATTATCACAGGCTGCCAAACAGTCCCCTTCATCACAGGCTGCAAAACATACTTTGAAGAAGGCCGTTACACATGGCGCCATAACTCTGCATTGAACTTCCTAGCACAATCTTTAAAAGCTATACCTAATTGCTCTCTTTACGCAGACCTTTCAGGTTATCTCTCACCCTCTATCATAACAGGAGACTCTTTCCGTCCTGATCTACTTCTAGTCACTTCTGACCATCGGCTATTCATACTCGAGCTTACAATAGGATACGAAACTAACTTGGATGTTAATACTAACCGCAAAAGAGAGAAATACTCGAATCTCATTCACAGCCTAAGCTCAGCCTATTCTTCTATCATGTTTGTTAATCTTTCTATCAGTTTCCTAGGTATCTTTGGTCTCTCTTGCTCCTCTTTCATCGACATGTGCAACGCTCTAGATATCAGCGAGAATCATCTCCGCTTCATGATCTCCAAACTATCCAACTTAACTATCCGTACTACCTATTACATTTTCTGCCGCAGAAAAAAATCTTGGAATAATCCTGAACTTCTTCAATTCTGACGATCTCTGCTACTGACGACTTCTAAAACAAACAATGACGAACACACTTTTTCCTTTTTTTTGTTAATTTCTTTTGTTTGTGCTTGTAATAGTCTTTTTCTTTGTAAACCCAGGCTAGCCAATTGCAAATTACCTTGGTAATAGTGAAATTTGTAATTGTAGTTTTAATTGAATTGAAAATGAAAAGTTTCCATTATCTGTTATTAAAACTCATTTAATGTATATTTTGTTTGCTTTTTTGTGCTTAAGTTACAGAGGGGCCGGAATCTTTCAAGTAGTGGTCTCCCAGGGATTTTCGGGAATAAAAGAACATAAGAGCGTCTTAAATTTTTCACTGGGAATAAGGGAACACAAGAACAAGTACCCCCCTCCCCCTGGAAGAATCCTCAGTTATAGGCTCTCAAAGAGGCTAACAACACCAAGAACACCTGCTTCCGAATTCTAGCGAGTAAATATTCAGTCTTAGCAGCCATTAAGCAGATTTTCATCTTTCGCTTACCTATATATAATAATAATAATAAATAATTTGTTTAAAGTTGGCGTACTAAATGAACGGCTGATAGCTATAAAGAAGCTAATTAAGGCCAACTATCTATAAAGAGTTAGTATGAAATAAAAATATATGATACAATATTAAAAAGGTTTAAGGTATAATGTTCTAAATAAAACCTAACCCAGCAATAAATTTTTTACACAATCTACAGTCGCATTCTATAGGGTGTGCTCTTAATTCTTTTTTAAATGTTGCCAATGATTGGGACTCTCTTATACTGTGAGGTAGTGTTTGCCACAGTTTTTGACCTAAATATCTCACAGTTTCTATACCATAAGAAGTTGTCCTGGCTTTTGGAATGCAAAGATTATTTTTAGTTCGCAAATCATAATGTACATTTCTTGTTTCAAAAATCTCACTCATGAAACTAGGGTTCAGGTTATGTTTGGTTTTGTATATTTCTATCATCAAGTACTGTAGATTGCGTTGGTGAATTGATACTGCAT
Organism: Rhopilema esculentum; assembly: GCF_013076305.1. The sequence goes on along the minus strand of NW_027020174.1, from coordinate 720,054 downwards.
TATCCAAAGTCAGCAATGCTTCGTAGTCAGCATGACTGTCTTTATAAACAATTCTGAGTGCTCTTTCGTGGATTTTATTTACTTTAGCATTCAGACATCTGTCATGGAACATCCAAATTAGGGGGCAGTAACTAAACTGAGCTTTTATGAAGCTGTTCATTAGGAGACGCAGTTTATCAGAACCCATAAATGGCGAAACTCTAGCAAGAGCATGCAGTTTTTGGATGGCTCTTTTGCATAAATTTGAGACGTGACTTTTGACATTAAGATTTTTATCTATTATCACCACTAGCAGTTTTTCTTCAGAGCTTTCTTCAACAATGGCCTCACCGATTTTGATCTTAAAGTCATCTTGATTTGTTCCAAAAGTAAGAAGATGACATTTCCCTGCATTCAATTTCATAAAGTTTTCTGGAAACCATTTTGATAAAATAAGAGCATCAGTTTCTAGCCGTTCTAAAACTTTTTCTAATTGACAGTCAGCTGCAAAAATCTGCCCGTTCTTTTTTATTTTCAAACCCAAAGTTATGACTGGTTAATAATCTACCGTGAGTTAAGGCAAATTAATTGATTTAAAGAAAATAACCACAACCATGTGCGTACATATTCATAATTTGCTTAAAATTATAGAGAGGGGGTTGCTTGTTCTCGCGAGAGAGTTCACCCCATGTTTTCACTCCACAATGTGCCAATATTTTCCAACTAGCTTTGACGGAAGGAACTTATGAGAGAATATTAGCATTTTAAATAGTATAGCGGCCAGTGTTTCTGACAAACAGATAGATGTGATAGAAAATCAGGAGGACAATTATTTAAAGAGAAGAAAAGAACTGTGAGTCTGTTATGATGTCGGCTAATTTCGAATCATCTCTTTCACAGTTAACCATTATAAATCATTTTACCAATTAGATCTTCCAACATGATATCTTTGCACTATTTGAAATATTAGTTCAGAAACTGATTGAATTACAGGATTTGCGTTGGTATGTGAAGAAGAATCTTTTGCATGTGCAAATGGAAATAAGTGCGTTCCCAAGCTATGGATATGTGATGGCGAACACGACTGCATTGATGGAAGTGACGAACAAACTTGTGGTAACCTACCAATATTTTTCCTTTCATTGCGACCAATATTATTTCCGTAGATTGATATTTCAAGCTTTTGTTTTTGAATGAGTCAAAGCATCTCTGGGAGGGATAATATATTGAAATGAAACGCCCCCTTTCACATGCTGTTTTTATCTATTGTAGGCTCCGTGAATGCCTCTTGTGCTCCTACGCAGTTTAAATGCTCGACTGGCCGATGCTTGCACAAAAACTGGCGCTGCGACAAAGAAAGGGACTGCAGTGATGGTAGTGACGAACTGAATTGCGGTAGGGCAACATAATTCTTCTCACTTGATCTTTCATTGACCGTTTTTTATTAAAGGCGTGTTCAAGGATAGCTAGATTAAGGTAACTGTTTAAAACGTCGTGTAATATTTTCGTAAGTGTAACATAATAGTGAGCTGATCGCTAAGCTCCAGAATTTGATACATTTCTTTTGTAAACTGCTTTAAAAAAAAGGAAAAATTTTAGAGCATATTGGCTAAATGCGTTTTCTTCTGACACTCGTCAGAGTATAAAATGTCAGAATAAGTAGCCTAAAGCACAGGATTGAAAATATATACCCAGTTGTGGATGGAAATAGGCTATTCAGAAAAACGCGAACACGTGGCAGGGATAGGTTTCAATCAGTACTGCCTGTCTATAGGAAAACCTCTTATGGAGTGCAAGAGAGAAATGAAACTCCTCCTGTCTACACAATAGCGGCTTTTTCATTTTGTATGTAGACATGACTATGATGTAGATGGATTCCAAAACTGCTAGATGAAAAGACGAACGGGCTTTGCCAATTTTCTGAAACATCAAGCATGTCGTCATTATAGAGTTTTGCACAATCTAGGTTGTCTAAATGGTTTTGTCCGATGGCAGGGTCACTTATTTCAACGATGTTTAGACCTACAAGATCGAGGAGCTGTTCTTTTTGAAGGGCAGTTTTGTTTCTAATGTTGGAAGGAACATTCTGCTTTATCCTATCTCCCTATCTTTGGGTTGTGCGTCCTACGTAGCCAGAATCACACTGGCACGTAAATTCATAAACAACGGAACTCTTTTGCGTGGTAGGAATGCAATCCTCATGAATGGATAGAAGGAAATTTCTTTTGATGGCCTGTTTAATTTGACAATAAAATCACAAGAAGGTGGTTTCAATCCAAGGTAGTTAAGAATAAAATAGGCACTTTTATGGACCAAACTTTTTGGCGGCCGAAAAACTTGAAATTTTTCCCAATGTAGGAAGAAATTACATCTTCTAGGTAGCCGTTTTCCAGAATAATGGTTTTCAGTTTATCCAGTTAATTTTGGGGTGCACTGTGTACTTTAGTTTAAATAAATTTAAAAATTTTCGTTTTTTTGGGCAGAAAAATTCCAGCTTATGTACAGACCTGTTGAAGAAGGCTTGTGATATACACTAGTGTGAAATCAAGTGTCAGAAATTTCAACCGAAACATCTAGAAATGGCAAGAAATCATTTTCTTCGTTTTTAAAAGTTGAGGGCTGGCTGTAGGCTATTAAGATGTTTTAGAAAATATCACACTCAGCCTCTGTTTTGAAAATGCTGTATGTGTCGTCCATATAAAACAAACCCTCTTCATGAAAGCCAACAAAGATATTGGCCAAAGCATCTGGGAAAAGTGGCTATTAAGCTCGCTCCGGTACAAAGCATCGGCACATATTTTGATGGTCTCATTCAAAGGAACATTGTTGTTAAAAGACTGCTGATGTCGAGAGAACACACGAACAATGTTTCGTTTTTGACGTTTAGGTTTTGCATGAACTCGACATTCTTGATGCAAAGTTTTGAATATTTTTGAAAAACAAGATCCAAAACTTTAGATAGAATAGAATAGCGTTATAGCATTATATCCGTTGATAAAATATATTTTAAAAACCCTATGAACATAAACGGCTTTAAGAAAAGAATATATCGAAGTGTTTTAAACTTGTCATTAATTTGATATTACAGGTTTATATTTCGATTTCAATCCGGGGCGTAATTAGGCCAATAAGTTGGGGGGGGGGGTGAAAAGGGTTTCTGCCCTGTTAGAATTAGTGATGCCCTTGGACATCTCGAAGCAAAGGTTCGTCTATAGGTTGCTAGTTAAAGCTTTAACAATGTACATTTGTCTTGAATAAATTTACCAAGGATAAATTTGAAGCTTCATTTTCTATGAAACCACCTATTTATCTACATGTTTTTTCTTTGCAATAAAGCTTACATTTTCAGGGCAAATGTTTGTTTTGGCTAGATGACAGGAACAGCGCCACAAAATTGAACCTGGGAGGGAACTAAGATCAACCAGTTTCGCCGTGCCCCATGGGAAAAAATTACATCTTAATTTGATTTGTGTGGATTCATTTTATGGACAGCTGACTCAACCTAACCTTTAACCAAGTGTTCCACCTTGCACTCATAAACATATTCATCAATAACCTTGCATTAATTGGCTATGGCAGTTCGTTAAGAAATGTTCTGTTTTGCTAATAACTGAGCTATTCCTGACATACAGTCATTGCCAAACACAAACGTCAGTTTCAGCTATCACCTTCTCCCGATAGAAACAAAGTTGATTTGCTATAGGAAAAAGGAAGGGATTATGGAGGACGCTTTTCGTGTGCCTTGAATGATGTTTTTCTATGCTTTCAACATTATTATGGGGAAAGGGGGCAAAAGTAGTAGTATTCGGGAAAGTTCGCTGGAATGCAATTGCTTGAAGGGAAGTTCATCGCAATTATGATGTATCCATTTTAAAATTCCTTAACGAACTTCAGATGTGGCGTTCCTGCGCTGCAATGAAAATCTTCTAGGCGCCCTGCAAAATTTTCGATTGTCCTGCGAAAACCGCTTTATTTGAGATTGACACCCCCCCACGGTATTTTCTCCCCTGATTTCAATGTTTTCCATTTGGGGGGGGGGATTGTTCAAATGGTTCGTTTATTTTTGTTTCAACAGGTCGTTTATTGTATTAGACTTAACTTGTGAAAGTATTGTAAAATGAATTAAAACGAGCTGCTTGTAAAATCGAATGCTTTTTCGAGGTAGTGCATATTCAAGGCGGCTCTTGATAGAGGATTCAAAGTAAGATATTTGTATATTTCAGATAGTGTTAAAAAGTGCCAAGCGGAAAGATTCCAGTGTAATAATAAAAAATGTTTATCACCAATCTTTGTTTGCGATGGCGAGGATGATTGTGGGGATCGCAGTGATGAAAAGAATTGCAGTGCAAGTAGGTCTTTTTGTTTTAGTTTTCATAGTTGTTTTTCTCCGATATGTGCTGCTTTTGTACACAGTTTCACGCACGAACAACATATCTAAGCTAAGCTGTTTGCGCCAATTTCAGAAAAGCGCATGCGCGTAACCAATTGCATTTATCTGGATCCGTTCCCGTCTAAACGCGAATAGTTCTGGATCGGATCCCGTGTAAACGCATTGCCATTTTAGGGATCGGATCCAAAAGTATCCGGATACTTTTGAATCCGATCTGGTCCAGGTCTCGTGTAAACGTGTCACAGTTTTACCTAATATAGAAATCTTTGAAATACCGTCCTTTCAATACGGAATAGAAAAACATAGGTATCCTGTCGCTGTGTACGAAGAATGCCGGTACTGTTTTGATGCTTTGTAGGTAGTTTCATAGCATCCGCTACACCCATGGTTAGTTATACTTCATAGTCGAGTTGCTTTTTGGAATGGAAACCGTTATAAAGCTTTCATTATTAACTGATGCGATGATCCTCGAACCTTTCACCTACAGCACCTAAGGGCAGAAACGCTGAGCCGCGAAAGTTGTTTGTTGCGACAAAGATAGTTATTCTTTGCTTACTTGCTTTTTGGATTTGAAATTGCTTTAATTGGAAATTGTGGTGTTATTACGTTGCAAAGTATTAGTTTAGGTTACACGATTTGTAATATCTTTTCAGTCGCGAAGTGCACAGCTCTAGGGACGTTGGAGCGCTAGAGTACGTGCTGAGGTATCTTCATGGAAGGAGCACAGGGCTCTGATATGCGAAGAAAAACAGTGGCAAAAATGACAATAGCAATACACTTTTACCAATAAGAACTTTTATTGCCACTATATCCGTTTCTTAAATCACATTATGCCACAAGCCGTGCCAATTTCCCTTCTGGCAAAGATACAATACTTCTTTGCATCGTTGACTTCGTAATGACGTTGAGTCAACATCATTTCGTGGCCGCATGCAATAGAAATCGGTACTCTTATTACAGGAAAACGAGCATGCCTTGCATAGCAAAAAAGTTACGGAAAAGCGTCTTTATATATGTATATATATATATATATATATTAGCATTTGCCTTATGTTTATATATCTATGGTTTAAATGGCTCTGATGAAGGCTTAAAGCCGAAACAGAAGAAACTAAAAACTGCCTTGGCTACGGTGAGATCTCCAGTGTTGGCTTCGGAGATTCATCGCTCATTTCATTGGGCCGTTTGGCTCAGTGGAATGAGCGGGGGTTTTCGACGCAGCAAACTGGAGTTCGATTCCGACCAAGAGTAGTTCGATACAATTGGGCAGCACCCTTGTGGAAAGAATTTTCCTCCTGTCAGTATTTGCCTTATGATATATATATATATAAATATATTGGTATATGTATGCGTTCCCCGCGACCCACTACATAGTGTACTTAATTCTTCGTACACAAAGATTGTATTGACCAAAATGCCCTTGATTAAAAGCGTATTAACCATTCAACTATTGTTTACCCGCAGCATGTAGCCCAAACCATTTCAAATGCGCTGCTAATGGCAGGTGTATTCTGAAGGCCTGGCGCTGCGATGGAGAAGAGGACTGCAGGGACGGCAGTGATGAGAAAAGTTGCCCAAGTTTGTATTTTTCTCGTTTTTTGGCAAGACTTTTTTTAATTTTGGGACTCTAGATTGAAGTTTGATTGGTGGTATAGTTTTCGACTTTTCGCCTCCTTCGAGGTGATGCCATAATTTGAATAGGGGAATGTATTTCACCTTTTGCAATGATATCCCTCAATTCCTTTCTATTTGATAAGCTTAGCTGCAGTGGCGTAGCTTGCCAAATAGCAGTGGTCATGCCCTTTCCCCAAATTTCGAAAAATGTGGGTGCTGCCAAATTCTGCCACGCCCAATTTTTGTGTTCATGAGTTCCTTTTGGACAATTTTAAGGCTTGTAGCTTACGAAAAAATTTGATGAACCTTTGGAATTAGCTTTTCAGTTGACTTTAATTGTCTGTCAAGACAATGTTATTGCATATGATAATCAACAAAAAATGAAGAATAAATTAAAGAGAGTATTGGCATTCTCTGTCTATTAACTATAACCTTATTATCCTCATCAAAATATGTTAACAATGCTCTTAAAGGGCTTAACAGTTTCTGAATATGCTGCTAAATGTCTGGAAAGTTAAAGCTCTCAAATCTGTTGGTTTGGAAAATAACACTGCTATCTCCTCCATCCATCTCCAGTAAACAGCACCAAGATCTAACATTCATTAAATCAAGAAGATTCTCTGCAAATGTTCAACTAGTAACAATTGATTATTGAAAAGGTTGAGAGTTTGGTTTGGTTGCATAAAATGATCTTGCTCGCTAATTTTATGTCCAAAAAGTGCCTTTCGTGCCTTTCACTTTTCCACATAGTGCAACATCATTCAGGCTGAAAAATCCTGCCATTGCCATAAAATGTTCTGGAAATTAACATGAGTCGTGGCTGCTTGGCAATAAGCTTTTGCTTGCATTTTACTTACAGAGCATTGCCTCCCATCTCGTGGATCTAGCCACAGAAGTGCCGCCATCATTGATAAATGCTGCCTCGCGTTCTCGTTCATGAAATAACACAAGATGGTTCTGATGATTATAATGATGGTCATGCCCTCTGAAAATGGCATGACTAGCCTTTGTTCTTTTCTTCGACACAGGGTTTGGTCATGCTCATAGTTATGGGCATGACTAAATTGGAAACCCTCTGTTTTAGTCATGCCCAACAATAGAAGAGTGCCCTCGGAGGGCTCCATATTCTTGCGTGGAACCATAGGGCCAAAGGCGAATGGCCTTATCTTACGATAATAAATATTTTTGAAAAATTATGTCGCTGGAAATAGATGGTCATGCCCGGCATGACAAGCATGACCGCTAGCTACGCCACTGCTTAGCTGTTCTACAGAGTATCTTCTGAAGCTGTAGTTAATAATACAAATATGTTAATATGAATAACGTAGCATGTGCAGCCTGTGCTCCAGTCCACATTCTTGGACTGTGCAATATTTATAAATATCCTGCCTGCAGTTGCCACCAGAATCTGTTGGTAATTTATGCAACCATCACAAATTATGCAATTAGCTGAAATTTCCAACGGATCAAACCTCGCTCAAGACTTTAAACTCGTCATGCACCATTTTATCTTCGCCCTTATTGGTTTCACTGTATATTTCTTCAAGGATTTTCATGCAAGAATTCAATTGTTTCATTGCATAAATTATTTTCATAAGCTAGACCCAGCCCTCTGCCTGAACAGGATTTTTATCAATATTGCACTGTCTATAAATGTGGCAAAATTTGTGGACTGGGGTGCAGGCTAAGCATGTGTAGATGCTTTGATCAACAAGAGTTATAAGTAACAACAGTAGTATAAACATAGAAGAACTGAGGCTATCTGTAAAAGAAAAAAAACCATCAGAAACAAATATATGTCTATCTTTTTGGCTTTGTGGAATTTCCACGCATATGCACTGCACATGTACTTTCACCTCTTCGCAGTCGTAGCAGTGTTTCTTCGTTGTCAATTGGAGAATGATTTTCTCATTTTCTTCATTATGGCTTAGCATCGACAATAGTATCCTGTAAAAAGCCCCAGTTCAGATGCGGTAATGGCCAATGTATTCCAACGACGTTTGTTTGTGACGGTGACAAAGACTGTCCTGATGAAAAGGATGAAGAGAATTGTAGAAAAAGCAAGTTCCCTTTCCAGTAGATGCCTATCGTGTGTGATTTCTGCATAATATAATTTTACCTTAGTCTTGATAACAACAATGTTGATATTAAATAAACTATTTCATGATGTACCTTATTCATTGTATTTCAAAATCAAATAGGTTTTCGGTAAGGCAAGATTTTAGCATGGCAAAACAGAGCGGAAGCATATGTCTCCGCTATTTTGTGCCGTCTTTAAATATTTCAAAAAAGTAATATCGCTAGTAGAACTTTTTTATGATACAATGTTTCCTTCATCTTTATAACATCAGTATTGTTAAAAATTTGTTATGTTTTGATGGCTTTCTATTCTTGATTAGAGAAACAATGTTGATGTCACTTAGAAATAAAGTTATTTTATCTTTTTCCTTATCAGAAACCTGCAGCAATCGTGAATTCAAATGCAGGGATGGAAAATGTCTCCTGAAAGGCTGGCGCTGCGATGGCGAAAAAGACTGCTTTGATGGGTCTGATGAAGTGAATTGTGAGAATTTTGATGTTTTTCCTTCGTTCCAGTCAGGTCATCCTCCTATCGTTTTGATATTTTCCTTCGTTTAAGTCAAATCATCCTCCTATCGTTTTGATGTTTTTTTGTTCAAGTCAGGTCATCCTCCTATCGTTTTGATCTTTTTCTTCGTTCAAGTCAGGTCATCCTTTATCATTTTGAAGTTTTTCTTTGTTCAAGGCAGGTCATCCTCCTATCATTTTGATGTATTTGATCGTTCAAGTCAGGTCATCCTTTATCATTTTGATGTTTTTTTTCGTTCAAGTCAGGACATTCTCCTATCGTTTTGATCTATTTCTTCGTTCAAGTCAGGTCATCCTCCTATCGTTTTGATGTATTTCTTCGTTCAAGCCAGGTCATCCTCCTTTCGTTTTGATGTTTTTTTCGTTCAAGTCAGGTCATCCTCCTATCATTTTGATCTATTTCTTTGTTCAAGTCAGGTCATCCTCCTATCGTTTTGATATTTTCCTTCGTTTAAGTGAAATCATCCTCCTATCGTTTTGATGTTTTTTTGTTCAAGTCAGGTCATCCTCCTATCGTTTTGATCTTTTTCTTCGTTCAAGTCAGGTCATCCTTTATCATTTTGAAGTTTTTCTTTGTTCAAGTCAGGTCATCCTCTTATCATTTTGATGTATTTGATCGTTCAAGTCAGGTCATCCTTTATCATTTTGATGTTTTTTTTCGTTCAAGTCAGGACATTCTCCTATCGTTTTGATCTATTTCTTCGTTCAAGTCAGGTCATCCTCCTATCGTTTTGATGTATTTCTTCGTTCAAGCCAGGTCATTCTCCTATCGTTTTGATCTATTTCTTCGTTCAAGTCAGGTCATCCTCCTATCGTTTTGATGTTTTTCTTTGTTCAAGTCAGGTCATCCTCCTATCGTTTTGATGTTTTTTTCGTTCAAGTCAGTTCATCCTCCTATCATTTTGATGTATTTCTTCGTTCAAGTCAGGTCATCCCTTTATCGTTTTGATGTTTTTCTTTGTTCAAGTCAGGTCATCCTCCTATCGTTTTGATGTTTTTATTCATTCAAGTTAGGTCATCCTTTATCATTTTGATGTTTTTCTTTGTTCAAGTCAGGTCATCCTCCTATCGTTTTGATGTTTTTTTCGTGCAAGTCAGGTCATCCTCTCATCGTTTTGATGTTTTTTTCGTTCAAGTCAGGTCATCCTCCTATCGTTTTGATCTTTTTTTTCGTTCAAGTCAGGTCATCCTCCTATCGTTTTGATCTTTTTCTTCGTTCAAGTCAGGTCATCCTCCTATCGTTTTGATGTTTTTTTCGTTCAAGTCATGTCATCCTCCTATCGTTTTGATGTTTTTTTCGTTCAAGTCAGGTCATCCTCTCATCGTTTTGATGTTTTTTTCGTTCAAGTCAGGTCATCCTCTCATCATTTTGAAGTTTTTCTTTGTTCAAGTCAGGTCATCCTCCTATCATTTTGATGTATTTGATCGTTCAAGTCAGGTCATCCTCCTATCGTTTTGATGTTTTTTTCGTTCCAGTCAGGTCATTCTCCTATCGTTTTGATGTTTTTTTCGTTCAAGTCAGGTCATCCTCTTATCGTTTTGATGTTTTTTTCGTTCAAGTCAGGTCATCCTCCTATCATTTTGATGTATTTCTTCGTTCAAGTCAGGTCATCCTCCTATCGTTTTGATATTTTCCTTCGTTTAAATGAAATCATCCTCCTATCGTTTTGATGTTTTTTTGTTCAAGTCAGGTCATCCTCCTATCGTTTTGATCTTTTTCTTCGTTCAAGTCAGGTCATCCTTTATCATTTTGAAGTTTTTCTTTGTTCAAGTCAGGTCATCCTCCTATCATTTTGATGTATTTGATCGTTCAAGTCAGGTCATCCTTTATCATTTTGATGTTTTTTTCGTTCAAGTCAGGTCATCCTCCTATCATTTTGATGTATTTCTTCATTCAAGTCAGGTCATCCTCCTATCGTTTTGATATTTTCCTTCGTTTAAGTGAAATCATCCTCCTATCGTTTTGATGTTTTTTTCGTTCAAGTCAGGTCATCCTTTATCATTTTGATGTATTTCTTCGTTCAAGTCAGGTCATCCTCCTATCGTTTTGATCTATTTCTTCGTTCAAGCCAGGTCATCCTCCTTTCGTTTTGATGTTTTTTTTCGTTCAAGTCAGGTCATCCTCTTATCGTTTTGATGTTTTTTTCGTTCAAGTCAGGTCATCCTCCTATCATTTTGATGTATTTCTTCGTTCAAGTCAGGTCATCCTCCTATCGTTTTGATATTTTCCTTCGTTTAAGTGAAATCATCCTCCTATCGTTTTGATGTTTTTTCGTTCAAGTCAGGTCATCCTCCTATCGTTTTGATCTTTTTCTTCGTTCAAGTCAGGTCATCCTTTATCATTTTGAAGTTTTTCTTTGTTCAAGGCAGGTCATCCTCCTATCATTTTGATGTATTTGATCGTTCAAGTCAGGTCATCCTTTATCATTTTGATGTTTTTTTTCGTTCAAGTCAGGACATTCTCCTATCGTTTTGATCTATTTCTTCGTTCAAGTCAGGTCATCCTCCTATCGTTTTGATGTATTTCTTCGTTCAAGCCAGGTCATTCTCCTATCGTTTTGATCTATTTCTTCGTTCAAGTCAGGTCATCCTCCTATCGTTTTGATGTTTTTCTTTGTTCAAGTCAGGTCATCCTCCTATCGTTTTGATGTTTTTTTCGTTCAAGTCAGTTCATCCTCCTATCATTTTGATGTATTTCTTCGTTCAAGTCAGGTCATCCCTTTATCGTTTTGATGTTTTTCTTTGTTCAAGTCAGGTCATCCTCTCATCGTTTTGATGTTTTTTTCGTTCAAGTCAGGTCATCCTCCTATCGTTTTGATGTTTTTTTCGTTCAAGTCAGGTCATCCTCCTTCCTATCGTTTTTGATCTTTTTTTTCGTTCAAGTCAGGTCATACTCCTATCGTTTTTGATCTTTTTTCTTCTTCGTTCAGTCAGGCATCCTCCTAGTCGTTTTTGATGTTTTTTTTCGTTCAACGTCATGTCATCCTCCTATCGTTTTGATGTTTTTTTCGTTCAGTAGTTCATCTCTCATCGTTTTGATGTTTTTCTTTCGTTCAAGTCAGTCATCCTCTCATCGTTTTTGATGTTTTTTTGTTCAAGATCAGGTCATGCCGCTTATCGTTTTGAATCGTTTTTCTTCCGGTATCAAGTCAGGTCATCCTCTAATCGTTTTGTGTTTTTGTTTCGTTCAAGTCTAAGGTTCATCCTCCTATCCGTTTTGATGTTTTTTTGTTCACGTCAGGTCATGCCTCCTTCGTTTTGAAATTTTTTTCTTTCGTTCAACTGTCAGGTCATCCTTTAATCATTTTTGAAGCTTTTACTTTGTTCAAGGTCAAGGTCATCCTCTTATCAATTTTGATGTATTTGATCGTTCAAGTCAGGTCATCCTTTATACATTTTTTTGGATGTTTTTTCGTTCAAGTCAGGACATTCTCATCATCGTTTTTGATCTATTTCTTCGTTCAAGCTCAGGTCATCTCCTCATCGTTTTGATGGTATTTCTTCGTTCAAGCTAAGGTCATTCTCCTATGTCGTTTTGACTATTTCTTCTTTCAGTCAAGAGTCATCCTCCTATCGTTTTGATGTTTTTCTTTGTTCAAAGTCAAGTCATCTCCTATCGTTTTGATGTTTTTTTCGTTCAAGTCAGCTTCATCCTCCTATCATCTTTGAAATGTATTTCTTCGTTCAAGTGGGTCATCCTTTTATCGTTTTGATGTTTTCCTTTGTTCAAGTCCAGGTATCTCTCATCGTTTTGGAGTTTTTTTTATCGTTCAAGTCAGGTCATCCCCTATTCGTTTTTGATGTTTTTCGTCAAGTCAGGTCATCTCCTATCGTTTTGATGTTTTTTTCGTTCAGTCGGTTCATACCTCTCATCGTTTTGATGTTTTTCGTTTCAAGTCAGGTCATCTCTTCATCGTTTTGATGTTTTTTTTTTCGTTCAAGAGTCAGGTATTCCTCTTTAACTGTTTGATGTTTTTCTCGTATCAATGTCAGGTCAATCCTCCTATCGTTTTGATGTTTCTTCTTTCGTTAAAGTCAGGTCATCCTCCTATGTTTTTGATGTTTTTCGTTCAAGTCAGTAATCTTCTAGTGTTTTGAAGAATGTTTTATATTTTTCGTTTCAAGTAGGTAGCTTCTCATCGTTTTGATGTTTTCCATTGTTGAGTAGGTCATCCTGACTAATATATTTGATGTTTTTCCTCGTTAAAAGTTAGGTGGTCTTCTACTTTTGTTCTGAATTGTATGATTTCTATTGTTCTGTTTTCTTTTCATTTTTCAATATACTTGTTTTACGAGAATTCGTTATGATCTATTTTAATAATTTTTCATCATCGTTTTTTTCATTTTCATCATGTGGGTTAGTGCGAGTTTTCATTTTCATGTACTGTTTTTTCAGCTAACCGTCGTAGATAATGTTCCTGTCTCGTAGAATAAGTGTGACGTAGTATAATAGATGTGTCCTGTCGTATGAAGTGTGATCTTCGACCCAGGGATAGTGTTATTGAGTAGGTTTGTTTTAATCACCTTCCAGGCAATTTGTAATTTCTTATTATCGTTTTGGTTTACATTCACGTTTTCCCATCAACCAGTTTAGGATTTACGCATTAGAGACTTCATGTTTCACGAAATTCTTTTCACTTTTCAGCTCAGAAGTAGTGTGCCCAAAAGGTCACATTTGTGCCGGGACCGTTGTTACCAGGGACTCAATTACTCAGACATTTGCATAAAAAATGAATCACCTTTGCAACGGCCATTGCAGATTGTTAGATGTCAGTGATGAAATGAAACTGTCTGTTTCAGGCAATGGACTATATCAGAAATGACTGTTTCATCCTAAGCTATCTCACTTGTCTTGGATAACGATTGTTGAATGATAGGAGTTTTCAAGGCATCTTCTATGGAGAAAAATTGCTCAAATTATATTAGAAATGGCTTGAGAAATCGTGATTTCTGTGATTAAATGTCGACTTTCATCAAAAAGTAGAAAGACAGATATGAATGATATAGGGCAGAATCCATTAGCATTGATTTTTAACAAATAAGTGCTCAATATCGTAGCGGATTAGTTTTCACACCAGGTTGAAGACCAGAAATTAAATAATTGTCACGAAACGACATATCGCAGTTACATTGCAGGAAATATATTCAGTTGGAAATGTATCACAGATGTGTGTGAATGCAGAAGGACCAACAATTGATAATTATTGTTAAATCAAAGAATGTCAATGGTGAAATGTACGGAAAGGAAGGAAG
>NW_027020174.1:599435-706111 GCF_013076305.1 Rhopilema esculentum | reverse complement strand
ATCGTTTTGATGTTTTTCTTCGTTCAAGTCAGGTCATCCTCCTATCGTTTTGATGTTTTTTTTCGTTCAAGTCAGGTCATCCTCTCATCGTTTTGATGTTTTTTTCGTTCAAGTCAGGTCATCCTCTCATCGTTTTGACGTTTTTTTTCGTTCAAGTCAGGTCATCTTCCTGTCGTTTTGGTTCAAGTCAGGTCATCCTCCTATCATTTTGATATTTTTCTGCGTTGAGGTCAAGTCATCCTCTCATCGTTGTGATGTTTTTCTTGGTTCAAGTCAGGTCATCCTCCTATCGTTTTGATGTTTTTCTGCGTTGAGGTCAGGTCATCCTCTCATCGTTGTGATGTTTTTCTTTGTTCAAGTCAGGTCATCCTTTCATCGTTGTGATGTTTTTCTTTGTTCAAGTCCGGTCATCCTCCTATCGTTTTGATGTTTTTCTTCGTTGAAGTCAGATCACTTCTCATCGTTTTGATGTTTTCCTTTGTTCAAGTCAGGTCATCCTGCTATAGTTTTGATGTTTTTCCTCGTTCAAGTTAGGTGGTTCTTCTATTGTTCTGAATTTTATGATTTCTATTGTTCTGTTTTCTTTTCATTTTTCAATATACATTGTTTTAACGAGAGTTCGTTATGATCTATTTTAATAATTTTTCATCATCGTTCATTTTCATCATTGTGGGTTAATGCGAGTTTTCATTTTCATGTACTGTTTTCAGCCTACGTCGTAGAATATGTCTGTCTCGTAGAATAAGTGTGCGTCGTATAATAGAGTGTCCTGTCGTAGAGTGTGATCTACGACCCAGGGCATAGTGTTATCTGAGTTAGGTTTGTTTTAATCACCTTCAAGGCAATTTGTAATTTCTTATTCGTTTTGTTTTAATCTCCGTTTTCCTACTCAACCGTTAGCGATTTCATTGAGCTTCATGTTTCACGAAATTCTTTTCCTTTTTCAAGGCTCCAGAAGTAGTTGCCCAAAAGGTCACCATTTGTGCCCGGGGACCGTTGTTACCAAGGGACTCAATTACTCAGACCATTGCATAAAAAATGAATCACTTTGCAACGGCATTGCAGATTGCTTAGATGTCAGTGATGAAATGAACTGTCCTGTTTCAGGCAAGTACCTCATATCAGAAATGACTGTTCTCATCCTAAGCTATTCTCACTTGTTCTTGATAACGATTGCTTGAATGATAAGGAAGTTTTCAAGCATCTTCTATGGAGAAAAATTGGCTCAAATTTCTATTAAGAAATGGCCTTGAGAAATCGTGATTTCTGTGATTAATGTACAGACTTTCAATCAAAGTAAGAAGACAGATATGAATGAATATAGGGCAGATCCATTAGCATTGTTTTTAACCACACTAAGTGGCTCATACGTACAGCGGGAATTAGTCTTCACCGGTTGAAGACCGCAAAATTAAATAATTGTCACGAACACACATCGCAGTTACATTGCAGAAAATAGATTTCAGTCTGGAATGTATCCAAACGATTGTGGTGAATTGCAAGGACCACAATGATAATTTTGTAACCAAAGAATGTTCAAGTGAAACTGTACGGAAGGAAAGGAAGCCAACGAAACATTTCCATTAACAGATCGCCAATGCTCGATGAATTGTGCTAATAAGTTTATCAATTCGGTCATTGCTGTTAGATAAACTGCAATTTGACGAATTTGTTGTTTTACGCTTTTTGTACTTTAGATGCCATTTTCGCGAGTCTAACTTCAATTTGTATCAAATTTTTTAATCTTTGCTGTTCAGTGACTCTGTTATTGAAATTCCACTAAATCTAGTGCTTGCTAAAATGTTCAGTCAATTCCATTTCAATGAACATACTTAATTAAACTTTAGAGTTTGAGGTTAGAACCACTGCGAATACACATGATGAAACGATTTGAATGAAAATACTGTGTTGCTATGGTGCTACTCAAGTCTGAGAATTTGTTACAGTTTTTTTAACATAAAGGAATATAAGATAAGATGAAGATAAGATAAGATAAGATAGGATAAGATAAGATAATATAAGATAGATAAGAAAAGATAAGGCAAGATAAGATAAGATAAGATAAGATAAGATAAGATAAGATAAGATAAAATAAAATAAGATAAGATAAGATAAGATAAGATAAGATAAGATAAGATAAGATAAGATAAGATAAGATAAGATAAGATAAGATAAGATAAGATAACTAAAGCTAGCCGAATCCGAAGGCATTGAAACTATGGCTATGAAATCTGGAAGCTTTGCTAGGTAAAATTAATATCTTTTGTAAGATCCGGCCCCAAAGTTCTTCTGGAAATTTTTTACCCAACGGCATTCAGGGCTTCATTTTTGAAAATCTTATTGTCGATTCTTATCATTTATTGTATTGCAGTATTTGCATTATTTGTGGTGATAGACAAAGTAATATGCATTTTGTATAGCTGAATGGTTTCTTAATGTATACAAACTCATATATCGCTAATATATAAATCATACTCTATTATGTCATATCAAGCATATTAATGAAATGAGTTAATATACATCATGTGAATGATATCAGCCACATTAATCATATTAGTCGTATTTATTTCATCAACTAAACTAAGCACATCGATCAAACAAATCAAAGCAGTCACATCAACCATACCAAGCATGTCAATCAAATCAAATCAAATCAAATCAAATCAAATCAAATCAAATCAAATCAAATCAAATCAAATCAAATCAAATCAAGTCATATATAGCAAGTAAGTTGTATGAATCACACTCATCATACCAAGCATGTCAATCAAATCAAATCAAGTCATATATAGCAAGTGAGTCGTATAAATCACACTCATCATACCAAGCATGTCAATCAAATCAAATCAAGTCATAAATAGGAAGTAAGTCATATGAATCACACTCATCATACCAAGCATGTCAATCAAATCAAATCAAGTCATATATAGCAAGTAAGTCGTATGAATCACACTCGTCATACCAAGCATGTCAATCAAATCAAATCAAGTCATATATAGCAAGTAAGTCATATGAATCACATTCGTCATACCAAGCATGTCAATCAAATCAAATCAAGTCATATATAGCAAGTAAGTCGTATGAATCACACTCATCATACCAAGCATGTCAATCAAATCAAATCAGGTCATATATAGCAAGTGAGTCGTATAAATCACACTCATCATACCAAGCATGTCAATCAAATCAAATCAAGTCATATATAGCAAGTGCGTCGTATGAATCACACTCATCATACCAAGCATGTCAATCAAATCAAATCAAGTCATATATAGCAAGTAAGTCGTATGAATCACACTCATCATACCAAGCATGTCAATCAAATCAAGTCATAAATAGGAAGTAAATCATATGAATCATATCAATCAGAACATTTATATGGATTATTTCATTATCGGTATAGACAGCGACTGTTGCTGACTAGCCTTTTTTGTTTTAGAAAGAAAGGTTATATGCCAGCACTTTAACCCAAAGAATTGTAGCGAAACCGGAAATTGCACATCATCAAGAGTCTGCGATAGCTGTGTTGCAGTATGGCGAGAAATTAATGGGACAAAGAAAATTTTGATGCAGGGCTGCTGGAGCAAGTGTTATCAGCAAGAAGAATGCACTGAGAGCATTCGTCATTCAGATTTGCGATACTGCTGTTGTACTGGGCAGAACTGCAATGCCATAGACAATTTACCATCCAGTGGTTAGAAATTTGTTTTATTTTCAACCTTTTTTCTTTTATTAATACATTTTATGTTTGTTTTGTAATACAACTCTCAACCTTTTTATCACGAAAATGAACGAAAATGCTTTTTATTTGATGAGGGTAGATGACAGATTATTTTCAAATTAAAACGAATCGTTACTTTATTCACTTGATGACTATTCAGCGTCTGTCAAAGGGCGCCCTTTAAAGCAATTTGTTATTTGAACTTTTTGTTTCGAATGGTGAATAACGTCATTGCACGGCAAGAAAATGACCAAATTGAACTGCAATGCCTTTCATGACAAAGGGGGGGGGGGGCTCCAACGCCTATGATGACATGGGGGGCTGCAACGCCTATCATGACGTGGGGGACAGCTATTGAAACCCTTTCCTTTCAATGCGGTCATAAATGGTTTCGCATCCTATCGATTCCTTGAAACTTTCTTTATGACTGACTTCAACTCTTTTTCCTAGGAAATAAGCTAAGTATTCATTTTGCTCAAAAAATAACGCCAACAAACTTATAACTATTAATAGAATCCTCACTACGGGTACCTTGTTTGTATACTGAATAAAAAGTTTACTGGAAAAGCAATGCCAACGAAAATACTAGCCAAAGTAATTGCCTGGTCCATTCTCTATATAGAAAACGTAATTTCCTTATATACAATCCTGAAAGATTGCTTTCAAGTGCCCTTGCCTTGCCGCACTTTAATTACACATGCTCATTTCAAAGAAAATGTAAACAACACAAAATAGGTGTTTTTGTATGAATCAAATGAAATATTTCAAGGCAAGTCTTCCTATGAGCGAAAGATGCGAATAAAGCATTTCTGTCAATGTTTTTAAATTCTTCAAGGACTGTTCACCATCGTGTTTATCGGACATAGGTAACATTACACAACAGTAGCAGTCAACAAAATGAGTGAAAGACGAGCTGTGTCTACCTCTTTCTAAAAATGAGTGAAAGAGAAGCTGTGTCTACCTCTTTCTAAAAATGAGTGAAAGACAAGCTGTGTCTACCTCTTTCTAAAAATGAGTGAAAGAGAAGCTGTGTCTACCTCTTTCTAAAAATGAGTGAAAGACAAGCTGTGTCTACCTCTTTCTAAAAATGAGTGAAAGACAAGCTGTGTCTACCTCTTTGTAAAAATAACTCAGGGCAAAACACTTAACCCTTAATTTTTGAACAGCTTACCCACAAATATAAAATCCATTAAAACTTTCATGCAAAAGGTGAACAATGCAAAACAAAATTTCCACCCAAGTCGAGAATTGTTTAAGCTCATCATTTCTGAATTTCTTTCAACCGCAAACTTCTAAGGGGACCATTATTGAAACTGTGAATAATAATTTGTACCAACAAGAGGGTTCCTAATTCATTTTATATTCCTTGCAGTCGAAGCATGCACTGAATTTAGATGTAATGATCGAGGCAGCTGCATTCCAAGGAGTTCTGTTTGTGATGGCATCAACGATTGCCTGGGCCTGGAAGACGAGGAAAACTGCGGTATGTCAAGAATCGTTACCTTACAGGGTGTCTCCGAACGCCCTTATTCAACTGGCCACTCGAACACAAGTAGCGGCTTAAGCAAACTGTGTATATAAGTTTCTTTATTTGATTTGTTAGGACAATGCTCTAGCCAATCCATAATGAACCGACCTTTTTCGGTAATTTTTTTCAAATAATTCTTTTGTAGTGCCTTGTGTTTTGTATCTTATAATTATTATAGAGCACTATGAAGTGTGGGCTTTTGCATGATTTTCTAAGGGATTTTGAGGTAACAGCGTTGAGCAATTTGAGAGAGTTCTTATTCGGAATACCGAGAAAAAATAACTAGAAACAATTGACATATTAACATATTGAAGAGAGGAAGGGTCAGGATGTTATTAACAATGTCATCAAAAATAAAATACTGTATAGTCGAGGTCGCAAACCACATTCGGATGTTTCAGCTGTGCACGCAAGGTAGCGGACACAAACAGTCACAAATTTTGGTAATTTATCCCTTATGAAGTAGCAAGTACAATAACAAGAAAACAAATGAAGCAAATGACTGCATTTGTAGAATGACATTTTAATGGGGGTTCAACGTTATTTTTCTCTTTGCAGAGGCTGAATGCCTCACGAGCCTTCGAATAGTTAACGTTTGGTCGCCTCAAGACTCTCGTTTAATCTGGACCCTCAGGAGTCACAATATATTTATAAACAACACTCAGAGTGCTTGGTGCAGCAAAAAAGGATGGCCAAACCAATGGGCCACGCTAGATCTTGGAAAGGTGCGCACAATTTCGACAATAATAAGCCTTGGATACCCCGTTGCTACCCAGCCTGGGTTTGCCAACTTCACCATTCAATTCAGTTCGGACAACCAGACGTATTACAATTACACCGAGGCAGGGAAAAACAAGGTATGTTTCATTTGTTAGTGGCTAAGGTGGTGTTAATGGCTGAAATTATCCAGGCAATTTAACTATGAAAAAAAGTCACGTGACGGGAAATGTTCCCCCTTCCTAGCGACTCTCATAGAATGACGCTATTTGTCATAAAGTTTTTGTAGATTCAGTGGTGGGTGGCAGGGGGGGCCAGGGGGGCCATGGCCCCCCTGAATAGGGGCGCAAATGGAGATAAGGGGGCGCCAAAATTGTTCGCTTGTAATATTTGGCTAGGAACATCAAAAATGATCGTACATGGGTAGAACACTTCGCTATAACTTTCTGTGAACAATCTAAAATAACGTGAGATTCTACAATCGAAGCACGTTGCGCTGCCATGACCCAATCAACATTTGTTTCATATGTTTTCGTGTTAACTATGTACGTGACTTCATGTTTAGCACTCCAACTAACGAAGATTTTGCGTATGCCAAAAATGTTTTCTATTAACCCAAGTACATGGAATGCACCCTGGCAATCAATATAGCAGCTTCTTGTTATTAACATCGATGTAACCATCACCCTTTCTTTCTTTATCCAACGCATGAATCCTCCCCTCCAAACTTTTTTCTAAAAATCAAAAATCAATGTTTTTTCTGAGCATCGTCGAACTGTCTATTCTGAGCGGTGTAATAATTTGTTAAACTTTATTCTGTGAGATGCATTTTTAGCCATTCTAGAAGGCTTGATTTCAAAAATTTTCTTCCACGTCGCACCCAACCATGGTGGGTCCTCCTTTGGTACTAAACTTTATCCTTAGCCCAACCCCAGATTCAATTTTGTGCCCCCCGCCTCTGTCCGATTCAATAGTGCGATTCAATGCTTGAAACTTTCAAGTTGTTGAAAAACTACTATTTAATAACTACTAAAGAATAACAAACTTGAACGATGTTTGTATATCATACATCATATATGCGATGATACTAGGCTGATATATAATCGACCATAAGCAGTGGCGAAATGGACAAAGGTTACCTTTAGTTAAAAAGACTAAGGAGCCCGAAACAATAATTTGCCCTACGTTATTTTAATCTGAAGCTGGTATTCTGGATATAATAAACGAGTAGCCTGTATGAAACATCAGTGTAATTGAATAAAAATAGGCCGACTCTCGAAAATACGCCAGTTCAAAATGGCTTGATATTTTACCGAACCACGGGAAGGTCAAATGTTAGGATTACATAACTTTTCCATTCATATTCGCATTTTTAGTCAAACCTTATTCATGAAATTTTGGATTCAAATTGCAAAAATCGATTTCCCTTCTAGAAACACATGCTTTATATAACCACGATATTCTGTGACGATATATAGATAGGGCGCAAAAATCGACTTGGCCACCCCAGGGAAAACATAGCCACCCCGCCACTGTGTAGATTGATGCCATTTGGTTGATTCGAAGCTAGTAAAACTAAACACTCTGAAGAGTAATCTTAAAGCCATTATCTTTATTTTGAATCCAATCAGAAATTGGTGTAGACATCCTTCGCCTACATATTTCAAAGGATTACACACAGGCTCATATTTGTAATCTTTTTTCATGGGGAAATTGGTGTTCTGATATAGATATCTGTTTGTACTTCCTCTAAATTGATTTCTTGTGGTTCCCTGTTGATTCAACCTCCTCTTCTAAATGTTTTCAAGGGTGACCTTCAAGTTTCTTTCATATTGAATTCAAGCCAAAATTGATGCAGGAGATTTTTGTAGTTTTTTTTACCCAACTCCCTCTTACTCGACTTTGCAGGGAACCCTCTTTACTCAAAGGGGCAATGATAGACTGGGTCAAAGGTTGAACAAAGATCCCATATATCTGTCCAAAAAGAAGTAATATAAATTGCCGAAAAAATACCCGCTTAATATGGATTAAAAACCGAGCAACAGTTTGAAAAAATAGTTTTCCTTATTAGGAAAATAAATTATTCTCAGCTGCCTTACCATCGCAGATAAGGTTGTGGAAATACAATTTTATTAGCCTTGGTTTATCAAGTGTCATCATTTAAATCTTTTCGAAAATTAAGTAGATGGTTGACGAGATGTTATGTTTATGTTTATATCTCTTTCAATGTTTTAATTTTTTTTGGATACTTGATGGAGACTTTCCCCTTTTTTCCCTGAAGATTTATTCGCAAAAATTTCTTCATCAATTTGCTACTTCTAGAAATCGATGAATAACATGGATAAATATGAAATGAATGCAGCTACAAGTTGGACCAAAAATTAAACAACATTTAGGTTTTATATTACTTACAGCTCCTCATACTTGCTACAATTTTTATTTTGATCGACGTTGTTTTTCTTTTGTAGTTATTTCACGGGAGCCCAGACCCTTTGCGCAAATCAAAGAACTTTTTCGAACAACACGTGAAAGCGAGGTTTGTCCGGCTTCATCCTGTAGCGTCGCCGGGTCAGAACTATGCTTGTATGCGGGTTGCCGTCCTTGGGTGTGACCGAGGTATGAGTCTATTTCTTGTTTTATGCTTCTGGTAACGTCTCTTCAAACAATCAGTGGTAACATCACTGAATTTTAACTTGCAGCTAGGAATCTCCGTAGCGAGCGCTTATTGCGTGTAGAAATCAAGTTTCAATTGCTGTTGAGCCGGTTCAGGAATAGGGGTGGCCAACATGGTACCAATAAGGTGGTGAACACACACACACACACACAACACGGAAGTAGAAGTCTCGTAGCAATCTCTGCTGTTGTAATCAACCATAACTAGATCTGGTTGTCGCCAGTTTCTTGTCGCAGAGATGTCCAATTCAATCGTAGAGTGAAACAAAAAATCAATCATTAGATGGTTTAGTGGCAAACAGCTGTATCCTGATTTGTCTGCAACCCAGTGGGCTCAATCAAAAGTATATCATGTGATACCCAAAAGATTTTTGAGAAAGGTTGGTCTGAAAGCTAGAATTCTGGGACATCTTGAAAATAGGGTAGCTATTTTACTCAGTCAAATGAACCACAAAAAGGGTATCAATTTACTGATGTGATGTACTAGTAATTTATTTGGTAAATCACTGGCTATCGAAGTGCAACAAATTTTGCAATAGCATTTAGTATTGTCTATTGTTCTAATCCTAGATAAGTAATTTAAGTATTTCTTTAAGTCTTGTCTAGTTTGTACTCATAGCAGAGACACAACTTTTTCATCTTTCTTAAAACACATTGAATACAATGTTGGGAAGTAAGCAATATGTTGCAGTTTTAGTTTTACAGCTGTCTGATTTTATTAATATGTATCAAGAACCGTGAGGGACTGTTGTAGAATCAGAATTAGTGAACTCTGTTTTTAATATGCCTTTAGAGATAAGTTTAAGCAACAGAATGCTCCATGAATTATTTAAAAAAACCTGCCCAAGCTTGAATATTCTCAGTGAAAAGGGTTAAAATTTTTTGGCAAAGTCAAAGAAGAGGGTAAATTTTCCCAACCCTGAATCATAGATTAGGATCCACTTTCTACTTTTAGGAACATGATATACATTGAACCGACTGATTGAGACTGCCGGGGCCTGCAAGAATCGTAGGATTCCAAAGAAAGATATCCAGAATCATGGAATCTTGCATTCTTGGTTAAGATATCGATTGTTTGGAATGTTTGAAAAGACATGTTCGGAGATTCATAAATCTTACTTCAGTGACCATTATTTGGTCTTTAGTATTGAGAAATTTCGTGGTGCTTGCATAAAACTACATAAGAATATTTCTACCATGAAAATGAAGTACTTTGGTCAAACTTAGTTTGTAAATAAATCCTGTCGTTGGGTGCCTAATGGATGCAAACAAACATACAAAGCCAGCGATACATTAAAAAACAAGCATTTGGCTCAAAAGCCAGCTAGTGATCCAGTCCTATAGATATGTACATAATCGAGTTAAAAAACTAAATGAGGAATAAAACGAGAGAACTTCACTCAAAAAGTTTCTTTCTGCAAAGAAAACCTTAATAATACAGGGAAGGGTGTCAACAAAGGTTTAAGCAAGAAAACTGAAACCACTGGCATTTCGTCAATAAATATCGAAGGGCAACAAATTTCTACCAGTGCTGCCATTGCAAATGGCGTTAAAATAAAAAATCATTTGGCTCATCGACTAGAAGTGTAGCAAATACTGTGAACTTTGTTTTTGCCAAAATTCATGCTTGTATCACAAAGTGAACGATTTGGCTAAATTTTGCCATTAGCTGCTCCACTAATTGGCCAACTGTGAATGATATCATTTAAAATGGAAATGCTGCCGTGATGACAAGTCATTAATGGTCTTCTCCAAGTGTATCTTTCCGACTTGTTTGACAAAATTCTACTTGAAAGGTCAGAGAACTGATCAATACAACATGACCTCCCGTCATCCTTACAGAAAACTATTAATAGGCAAAAGGCTATATATTGTCGTCGACCTTAGCTATGGAATACTCTGGAATTTTATGATAAAGGAGCACTCTCCATGACCTCCTTCAAAAAGAGGATCAATAAAAACTATCTTATGAGCTTCTATTTTAATTGGTTGCCGTTATTGAATTGTAGATCTGCCACGACCTATTGAAAAACAATTCTCAGGAACTGACGGGTCTGCTTTGCTAAAGTTATTAAAAATGAATGAAACACCGAATTTGAACTGCGAAAGCCCGTGCCGCTTAGGGTGGAGTATTTGAAACAAGTTTTGCTTTGCGTATGAGTAACACAGCCTGAAATATGCTTCTCATTCTAATTTGAAGCCCTACTGCCGTCACACTGTCAACTGTAACAGGTTCTTAAATAACAGGTTCTTTGCCACACAAATTTATAGAGACCTTATTTCTCAACATTTGAAACGATGACTCAAAGAATATACTATCTGTTAAGAACCCCATTTTACTGCTGTTATTTAACGATGTTCACTACAACGCGTCATCTCTCAACCCTCCTGAAATTACCCAACAAAACAATAGAGCAAATCACCACACACGCACATGTAACGCCCCTGGGAGCATCCACATACAATACAACTACAGAACAGAACAAATGGACAATTATAACGCTTGAACACCACTGAACAAACAATGACAACCGCGCCCAACAGCTGCTTTACAGAACAAGATCACTCTAAATACGCAATCATAATGATAACACTTTAAGAAAATGACACGTAATGTAACACCAACATATTGCTACCATCTTTCCTGTCCATTATGCAAAATGGCGAACAATAGAGCCCGTACTATAGCCCTCCCATTTTATGGTACATACCCTCCCAGGTTTACAGAAAAAGCCAGCTCAAATTAAACAGAAAATAACATTGGCTTGTCAAGAACCTACGGGGAAACAACAGTCTCTAATGGGCATCGTTTAGTAATCAGTTGACGTGGACGACCTGCTTTCCTTTTCCCGATTTTCAACTGTGGCCTCAACCTTGCCTGCTCACAGTTCTTAATGTTTCCTGATCTGCTTCTTCAATCTCCGCCTTCTTCTGCTTATCTTGATTTTCCAACTCTTTCTTCCTCTTTTCGTGTTGTCTCAACACAAACCATTATTTGTCGGAAGAAGATGTTTCCCATTAAAACTGTGGCCTAAAGCTTGCCTGCTCACAGTTCTCATTGTTTCCAAATCTGCTTCCTCAATTTCCGCTAAATTACGCACTTAAGACAATTTCTCTTTCATTTAAGTCATTGCTGGTTGCTGTCTATTATCTAGTGTTTACCTTGTCAACTGTTAATAAAAATGTTCCTATTCAAGTCATAATTTTTCATCATTTGCGGCTAATTTTTTCTGGAAACGTTTTTAAACGTATAGGCATAAAGCCTGCTATTTGAGAATATGAAAATATTTCGGATCACTTTATCTTGAATTGGTAATTTCAAGAATACCATTTATTTTTATTTCTATTGTCATAAGCTTTTTCTGTTTCTGTTTCTACAGTCAATATTTCAAAGTGATATTTCTATTTTTTCACTGCCAGACGTTATCCCTCGAGTAGAATTATCTCATCGAAGAGTGATTGCTGATATAAGGACGAATGCTGTGCTTAACTGTTCAGGCCTATTTCAACGAAATCAGCCGCTAAAACCCGAGTGGTTCTTGGAAACCAACAGCGATCAACCTTTTGAAAAGCTGCAGACAGGCCACAACTACTTGGTAGAAGAAGTTGGCACAGGTATCCTTGCAAACAGAACGGTTCTCTTCGCACGAAGGAGCATCAGATTGACTTTCCGGTACAGCATAGACTACATACGGGAGCGTTTTACTTGCCTTGTTAACAAAACCGTCGGCCAAGTGTTTTGCACTGCTAAGTATTCATGCGGGGCCACCTTTGGTCATCAGCTTCCTTCTCAGTCATTTGAAGTCGCAGTGATTCAGTACAATTTAGGTGAGTTGCGAACAAAATACTAGTTCATTCATTCATTAATTTATTCATCATTTATTCATTCATTCATTCATTCATTCAATCATTCATTCATTCATTCATTTATTCATTCATACATTCATACATACATTCATTTATTCATTCATTCATTTATTCATTCATTCATACATACATTCATTCATTCATTCATTCATTCATTCATTCATTCATTCATTCATTCATTCATTCATTCATTCATTCATTCATTCCTTATTCATTGATAAATTCCGTCATTTAAAAGAGAAGATGCAGCTGATAAAATGAATATTATTGCAGACGCACTTATCTCTTATCGTGAGTGATTTATTAATTTACATTTGGGTGTATTTCTATAGAGTGAAGATTTCAATATTGAAAACCTGATGTTAAGACCTTTTGGCTTTCTTATGCTTGTATGTCTGTTGTTTATTGCGCAGGCGGTGCAGTCAAATCCATTATTCTGTCGGTGCAGAATGTTACAGCATCAGAGGCTACTGTTTCTTGGGAGATAAAAGAAAAGCCGAATTATCTGTTGTCAATCCAATCTTACTTATTTTTGATGTTTAATAAAAGAGAAAAGTTGCTAAGGCTGGTACGATTAAATGAAGGATTCTGCAAGCTAAATGGTTTGCAGCCTTATCGTCGAGTGAGGGCACGGTTAGTCATACAACCAAACACTTTCATCGGAGTGAAAGGCATGCTTGCGAGCAATACAGTCCAATTCACTACCCTTGTCAAAGGTGATGTTCACAATCTTTACTCCTACGGTTTACATTATTTGAACATTTGGTTTTGCCTTGATTGAGATTTTGAGCAAATGATTTACATGCAAAGTAGAGAAACATCCATACAATGTCATTAACCAAATTTTCAGCTTATTTAATCCACGTTCTGTAGATTACTGGTCAAGGAACAAAGGAATCGACTGATTGAACCTGGCCAAAGATTTATTGAAGACTCTCGGGAGATCTACAATGTCTGCTAAAAGTCTTGGAACATTGATGTCATTTTCCAAAGTCAAAATCAATCATCCCCTTCTCCCCCATGGAACAATGTCGGTTTACTATCAAACGGGTTAAGATTTTAGGCAGGGCTGGAAAATGTCCGGCAGCGGCGCTGCCAGGAAATTTTTGGGACAAATTCATTCCAGGAAACTGTTGATGTTTGTCTGGAAATTTTTAGCGTGGAATCTCCATTGCTTGATTTTAATATGAACATTAAATTCATGTTACAATATTTCTACGGAATTCTGTTTTCCTGTGATATAGATACATACTGTATAATTTCTGTTCTGCACTACTAACAGAAAACGAAGGTTAGCTTTCTATTATCTGGTATTATAAGCGTTTGTTATGCCAAATTTCCGTGCATGATTTTAAGCTAATAATTTAATTCCAGCGAGCTAAAACAAAGTTCATTTTTTTTTTACATTATTAGCCATTTTGAATATGTAAAAACACTCAAAGACAGCCAATCTTGCTACGTCAATTGTTTTGAAGGTGAACATGCCCAAAAACCTGTGTGGATATGTCCATTTCTACTGGCATTCGCATATATTTTTCATCACTTGCTTTATAGAATATAAGCGTTTTGGTCTTAAATCTTTGCCTCTAGCACCACCCCTGATTTAAAACATTTATTTTAACCATTGAAAAATAAAATAGTATTTTTACATGTTGTATGAACTACTAGCTTTGATGATAAACCCACCCAGAGCAAGATGTATAGATATATCAAGACTTATAAAGTATCTAGTTTGCTAGTACTGATATGAAATTTAATCAAAGTTATTATAGATTTTCAGATCTACTTTCTTTAACCTTGAAAACGAACTATGAGTATCGTGCTTGATCACGTTCTCCTTGATCATCTAAAACAGTATAAACAAAATGATTCCTGTTCGAATAGCTGTGATAAAGACTGCAGGACCAACAATTAGTTCTTTTTAGTGTTACAGTTTGTTTTTAGGACAAATTTTTAAACAAATCAAGCAACTTGAAATATCAATTTCAGTGGCTGGAAACTTTTTTTCAAGGCCTAATTTTAGGAAGCACTCTCTTTTGCGCTTCTTTTATGATATTTCTCTAAATAAGCAACACTGTTTTAGGGGGAAGGGGGCGGAAGTAGTAATTTTTTTCGGGAAAGGAATGAAAGATCAAATATAAAAGCTACGCAAATTGCTGGATGTTCCAAATACTTTTGGCAGGCATTATAGTTTTCAAGCCAATTTTGTGTCAGATGTGGCATGCTAAGTCATTGATGAATGTAAGCAATTAACTTAACCCAAGGACTTGAAAATGTTCTCAATCGAATCGAGGATGGAAGATACGACGATTCAAGGTTCTTAATGCTTGATTAACACAATTTTTGCTAATAGAGAAAGACATGTTTGCAATATTTCTGCAGCTTTATTGAATGTGGATATTACTGTCTTTGCAACAATATTGTTTATCAAAAATTCGAATAGATTTTCAGGTTAAATTCAATCGCAAGGCAGCAGCATCATTTTTCTTTTATTTTCCTTTTTTCTCTGTAATGTTTGTACCGGGAGTCTTATAAGGAACTACTTCCTTGCTCCACTAATAGCTATGTCTGTATCAACAACATTAATGTGGATGGGGGATGTGTTCCTTCTAAGACACCCGGTTAAGTTGTTGTTTATCTTTTTTGTCATTTAGATTAATGTTAATATTAATGTAAGTGCTGTCGTAGTTGGAGCTCGATGACATCATGTCTTTTCCGGTTACGGCAGACACAGAATATGTAGTTAATTTTGAGTTGTTTTTATTTGTGATATAAAAAGAAACTGTCTTTGGGAATCCATCATTTTAGATCAGTACATTTGAAACTTTTCCCGCCATTAAACACCGAACCAAAGCCTCGCACATTTTAAACTTTGGAAACAATTTTGTTTCAAAGAAATAGCATCTGACATATTTTGCACTTCGGTCGGCCAAGCAATTTTTTCATGATATTCATTACAGTAAAGTAGTTATCACTTGTCGACTTTTTGTTTGTTGACCTTGTCTCATAAACATCTCATAGGCAATATGGATTTTTCTTCTTGCAGAACCGGGTATTCCCCCTAACCTCACTCTCGTGCAGATTGGCGCGACAATGGCAATCATCCACTGCAAGGTGCGTGATTTCACATTCTGGCTTTCACATCTAAACTTAGGAGTGCTTCGTGCTGCGATGTATTTAATATGTTTAAAAACGCATAGCTCTTAAGAAAAAATGGCTTTCTTTGCTGACCCAATATTGTCAAAGACTATCTGTAATGAATAAACATGTGTAGTTATCATACTTACCTTACTTTCAACCTCCATTCTAAATTAGTTGCAGTCGGTCGTCGTTATTCTCTAAGCCTATGACTTTTTCTTCAGTTTTACTAGCAGTTCATTTCTCAGACCGTTACAGGCAGGAGAGTTAGACAAAGGCAATTCTTGACTTTTATTTGATTTTTAAATAAACAGCATCTTCTATGTGGGGGGTGAAGTTTCTTGCATAATTGGGCCTATGCTTATGTATTTCTGTTTGTGATAAAACTGATTTGAGACTCTGCAATGCAGATGTTATTCGTGACATTTGTGTTAGCGGAAGCAAGAGATCGTCTTTAAAATCGAAGCAACAAAGAAATACCTTATACTCACTTTTGTTTCTGTTTCTAAAGTTGAGTGTATCAAGGCTGCTTCTTTGTTGTAAAACGTTTTATTTTAAGTTTTGATTGAAAAGCAAACTCATTTTAACTGATTTGATTTTGCAGCCACCGCCACAAACGATGCGAAATGGACCCATAGATGGCTTCATTTTTTCGTACAAACGGACAAAGTTTGGGAACCAACTAGTTACCGAAAATGAAACAAAACTGGTATTAAAGGGTAAAGAAGTTATACAGCTTTCTGGATTAGCGGCATCGTCAGTATACCTCCTCAAGGCATTGGCTTACAATGTATATAACGGAAAAGAACTGCGAAGCGGAGTAACAGAAATGACAATAACAACATTGGAAGGAGGTAAGTTACCTAAATTCTTGAATTGTTGTTTTTGAAGGAAGATGATAACGCTGCAAGTTTGTGGGAAATATTGCACCTGCTTTCAGTTGGTACAAGATTTATTTTGACTCATCTTGATTTTCTTTTTGTATGAAAGGATTATAGACTGGTGCTGCTAATATAAAAAACCCATCGATTGATCTCAACTGTAAGCTCGAAATGAGGGACATTATAAAATCTCCCTCATTTGCTACTTGACTTCACCATCCTCATAGAATTTTTTCCTTTTAAAGGGAAATGCTCTTAAAGCATATTTCTTGTCTTGTTCAGTGTAATTCGCCGTTTTACATGCAAAAGAAATGCAAAATGGACTTTAGTTATCTGGTGTGTACAGGTGTCAACAACTAATTCGTATGTAAGATTGTGAACATATTTATTTCTAGTGCCAAGCTCAAAGGTTTCAAATGTGAAAGCCAATTTTGAGCCCCCGAACAAAATAAAAATATCGTGGTCGCCGCCTACCAGCAAAAACAGTGTTATTGATCAATTTGATGGGTTCCAGATAAGAGTCCATGAAATATATAGTGGAAAAAGAGTGAGAAGACAAATCAGCTCCATAACCAGGCTGATATCAGTGGAAAGACAGGCCACGAGTAAAAGTATAGCTGTAACACATGATGTTATGATGTGCATGATTTCAGTGGCCGTCTTCTCCAAAGAAGGAAGTGGCCCTTTTTCTGACCCGATTGTAGTCAATACCAGAAGGAGAACAACGCCAGGGCCCCTTTCATCTAAACAGTCGTCGGTTTCAAAAAGGAGCAGCGATGGAGCAACAACAGGAAACCCTGAAGTTTCAACAAGCAATAGAATAAAATCAACTAGAATTACTACGAGTGAAGTCCAAGAAGCGACAACGAAGGGCCTCGAAGGTTCAATGGCTGCAAAATCAGGTGGGTCCAGTCCATTTTCCTTGCCAAAGAATACGCTGATCTTATTGGCTGATCAGCTTATCTAGAAATGGTCTTAAACAGGGGCAGTTTCTGTAGTCTACTTTTTTGATCATAGATTTTGTTTTCCTCAAAATCTGAACATGGGTTTCGGTAGTGGCCCTGTTTCTCTCCCTTTTGCGCCATACTTATGTTGAAGTCGAATGAATGAGAATTCACTTTTTCAAAAAGAATATTAGATTTTCTGAAATTAAATAATGAAAAAAATATTTTCTTTTTTAGTTTTTCATTTGAGGATATTATTTTAACTCAAATATTATAGCTAGCGTTTTTTGGTTTTTTGGGTTTTCTAGACATGGTGCGTTTTTGGCGCTTTCTGAGTTTTTTCTAGGTTTTTCTGGGTTTCTTTTTGTTTTTCTCTGTACATTTAATTTTTTCATGTTCATGTCTTTTAAACTTTCACATAACGGAATTTCGATATCACCAGTAACTTAAAATTGCAATGTAAATATAAGAAGTCTTAGTTCCCATATCTCTTTAGATGTGTAGATTTCTTTAAACGATATCCCGGCTCAGCCTTGCCAAAATAAAGTAGGTTCTTTGCATTAAGATCAGGGAGTTCATTTTTTGAAATTACTTTCTTTTTGAATAACCATCTTTTGGTTTTTAGGAAAATATGGAAAGAGCGAGAGAATTTTCCTCTTGGAATTCATCATATCTCTATCAGTGGCAGTTGTTCTTCTGCTTCTTGTTATTATCCTTGCATACAAATGCTGGGTATATACAAAAAAGGCTAATTGGGACCATCGTGGTTGCAACGAACATCGTTATAATGGCAAAACTGCGGAACCATTTTTACTGGATCAAGATGGAGATGATATGAGCCCACCCGCGACGCCCCTTGACTCCTATCCTTACCCTAAAAATGACTTTAGAGACAAAATTTCTTTGTCCAGTCTGTAACAGAAATCTAATTGGTACTCAGCGCTGACTTTATAGCAGTTTTTTTAAATAGATAACCAAATTTTACTCATGTCACACTATAACAGGAGAGGAATCAGAAGAAAGGTAACTGTTTTTTACGTGGCGTACTGTATCCAAAACGTCGTACTCGCCAAATGCGCGGTGCTGCAACTGGCGGTGGGCTATGCTACTCAAACCTATTACGTTATTCCGAGTGGCCCCACTCTGGTTCAACTTTTTAAAGGGACAAGCAGCAATGAGATTACATAAATCAGAAAACTGAAGCTTGTCGTCGTCCATTGCAATTTGAACTAACTTGTTGATAATCCTTTTCCATTTTATTAAAAACTTTTTTCCCGTCAAACTACAGGCAGGTTTACCCCGGCAGGTTCAAGTCCTCTCTAATTACGTGAATCAAGAAGTATATTGGAAAATTTGCTTGTATATCATAAGCTATACACAAATTCTCAAGATCTTTTCGTGATGTTTTTTAGGTTTTGGATCCGGGTTCTTTTTCGGTGTGTTCCGTTAAAGCCAATCGCTTATCGATTCGATTAGCGCTTTGGAGAAATTTTTCAAACACCTGATTCAAAACAAAACTGCTCTTCTTGTATCTTCATTTGATTCCTGCTTATGATGCCCTTCCACCGTGTTTGTGTCCCGCTCAAGCCTCGAATTTAAGTACCACTATAGTTCTGCCGCCGTACCAGTTTGCCAATGTCTTAAATTGGGTGCCCCTTTCAAAGTATTTTATCCTAAAATACGTTTTTTATTGTTCATGATGGACGCTAATTGACTTAGAAACCACGAATGTGGATAGTGTATAATTCTTTTTCTTCGATTATTTTTGCCATAAAGCATCAATTTTTGTTTACTAGCTTAAAGCATTTGTAATCAAATGTAGTTTCGATGTTATCCTCGAAATTTATACTGACCTGTTTCATAGAATGGCTTGGTTCATAATCATTTATGCCACGTGACTTGAAATATCGTTCAACTTTATTTCAAGGCTGCCTTCTATATTATAGATAACAAGCAGTAAGATACAATCATGGAATAACAAATCATGATTATTAACCCACCAGCTTCATCATCCCCAATTTCATCAATTGAAAAAATGCATAGTAATATATTCTGTAACCAAACGTATATTCTGTAACCAAATGTATAGGCCTTTAGGGTTTCATACCCACGTGATCATCATCGTCATCAGTCGCAATCTCCATAATAATCATCATAATGTACCCCAAATGATAATCACCAAAATTATAATCATAAATTTCTCGACATTGTACGCAAGGGAATGGCAGAAAAATCTGACTTCTCACCTATACGATATAGAAGCCATGTTGTCGAATTCTATCAATGTGATTAAAAAACGGAAGTATCAGAAAATGCAATACATAGGCGGCTTTTAACACAGTTGCCGCCTTAATCCCGATAGGCTCTAGTTCTTTAGATTTGTTTCATCGTACGGGAAAAATGCGACTGACTTTTAGAAGTTGCATTTTTATTAAATAGAGTTTAAGTTCGTTGTGGAACTTAGATGAACTAGCAATAGAACTTATTGTCTGTTCCCACTGAGAGGCAATTTTGATGCATCTTTTATTAATCTCACTACTGCCATCTTCGTTGTTTGTCTGTTTTTCTCACTGTGTCAGCGAGAAAGATGGGTTCTGTTCTCTTTCGAAGCTTGTCTCTTTAAATACTTCTTGTTCCTGGCAAGTTGGTCAGTGCATGTCTCTGCTCGGAGACTTGAAAAACGGATAAACAGGTTGGCCTCATTGGAATATCAAGGTAGAAGTACCGTAAAAGCTCTATTAATCTTTTATTTCAGCTCAAAAGAGAGGGGGCTTATTAGAGAGGGGAGGCCTAGGAATTATTCAAAGTAAAAAATGTCTTTTTAATACACGGTTATAATTCTTTTTGTTACAAATATGTCAAAAAAATTTTCACAAAAACTTTGCTAGCAGCTTCGAAAGCTTTTGAAATAAATCCATCATAATGTCCTGATTTTCATCACGGAATTACAAGGATCAATTGATAACCCTTATACAGCCTCTTTACAAATTTCGTTCTCTGAATTCCTTCAAACGGATCATCATCAGTATCCTCTTGACCTCTAACGCCCACAATTAAACTTTAACATGGGCCTTATTTAATGCACATGATCTTATTATCATCACACCCGTCAAGAGACCCACTTAAGGCGCATGTTTTCTTTGTTTGACATCAGGGACTAAAGAGGGAAGGGCTTGATAGAGAGGGGGCTTATTTTGAATTATTGCTTGTAAAGGGGGGCTTAATAGAGCTATTACACTATATAACGAGCAATGCCTAAAGACAATACAACGAGCAATGCCTAAAGGAATAATGCTATACAGTACTTATTCAATTATCCGCTCTTCTCGGGACACAGGATTTCAAGATTCATGCGGATAATCCGAAATTCCTGATAATTGGAAACATATGAACAACGGCAAAAACCAGCATAAATAAACAGGATGATTGTTATGAAAGTCTATTTCTAAGCACACATTACAATCTAATGCACCTAATACTCTCAAAATACTCATAAAATATTCAAAATGGAAAGAAAAAAAGTGCTCCTGACAATTTAACAAAAATGATAAAAATTTTTGTAAGGTTTTTCTCATTTTTTACGGACCGGGTAATCGAAGTCCGGATAAACGGTGCGTTGGATAATTGAATAATTACCGTGTATATGGGTCGGATAAATGGATAATTTAATAATTACTGTATATAGGGGTCGGATAATTGACAAATTACTGTATATATATAGGTCGGATAATTGGATAATTGAAAAATTCCTTTTTCAGCGATTAGTTTAAAACTATAAGGGTTCACCCCTTTATCAATAGGACTGAAAAAGACCACAATCTGTAAAACAGAATTTTTCTGTGGGTTTTCAAAACATTTTTTCAAAAGTTGACAATCTTTATATTTTTATTTGCATATCTGGGGTTTTTTTAAAGTGACCAAGACCTTTTCCACAAAATATAAGAATAACAAAACTTAATACAAACCCTTTTTTAATTTTTCAGCCTTAAATTTATCTTCAGATATTTTTGTTGAATTATAGGGACTTGTCGTGGCGAACAATGGATCCCCATTTTGCACTAGTATTGAGTGTATTGAATTGCACTTGTAAGCCATTTTTGCATCAATCTTCTTCTGAATTATTCTAAATGCAACCAGTATTTTTTCTCTATCTTTCGAGTTTGGAGCAGCACTTGAAAACTGTAACCATGTAATTTATCATTCCAAATGTATACAAATCAATCGTTATATGCACGAAGACACATCAATTTAAAGCGCTTAAGGGGGGAAGCTATTTCAACAAAAATTGATATTTTAATGAATTAAGAACATCGGGGTGGCATACGAAATACATTGATAACGCCATTGTGTTCATGACAAGAAGCTGAGCAAATGAAAAAAAAGACAAACAAACATTGCGAAAATTGATTGTTAAATGATAAAATGAAATATTATCAAAGTTGCAGTGCTTTTTTTATTCGTAACGATAATAAGATACCGAACTTGATTATTTGTGCAGCTTATTAGATTAAAAAAGGCAATATTATAAAAACATGTTTGTAAAACTAATTCCAAGCATAGATACTTGTTGTAATCAAATTGGCAATTAAAGAAGTCCAAAGATATGGGCAGAAAAATGACTTATGTTTATCGCACCTGATCTAGACGCACTTTTACAAAGAATAATTTCCTATCCAACCTTATGAATATTTTGAGAGAATTCCATAAAATATTATTTCTGAAAAAAAACTAAAAACTAGAGTGATCAAAATGATGAAATGATAAAAATGATATAAACAACGATGATTTTTATCTGAGATGTTAATATCATTAAGAAAAAACAAATCTTTTTACAACTTTTTGCAGTTAAGATATAACAGAAAAATCACCATGGATCTGAGTCGTCAACCTTCTTGCGAGAAAGAGCGTAATCCCAGATGTCTCGTTCGAATGCCCGCTTTGATCTATTGCAAGCCCAGAATGACAATGCGAAGAGAATGACTAGGAGATTGAAGCCAAGAATGCCCATCAGAGTCAGGTTTACTAGACCTTCGGTTGTCTCAAACCAGTCTTTCTTCCCTTCCATTTTACCTTCACGGGGAAGCATTGTAATTAGGTGCAGAAAAATCTTGTAACATCACGAAAAATGAAATTGATTGATCTCTATGCAGTTTAAAGACTGTGCTTGTATACAAACAGCTATGCACAGAGAGTTGTACTGTTACAGACGACTCTAATGAGACTGGTACGAGAGTGGTGGGAAAGCGTATTGCATTTTGCTGGGATTCAAGATATATCCTTTCAAAATCATTTCAAAAAGAAAGGGAAATAAAGCTAGGTAGAGGAAAAAAGGAATGAAATATAGCAAATCGTCATTTTAATGAAATTACAAATCTAGGAACAAAACTTGAAATATTTGATTGTGTGTAAGATATCAAATGTGCATTTAGACTGACAGCAATAATGCAATTTTATTTATTCAGGGAATACCTTTCAGTTCACAAAATATGAATTATGTGATAGATGATTCAAGTTTAAAACAATTACCTTTTTCATACGTCATGAGAACCGAAATCCCTACCAGGGTTACATTAGTATTGGAAAATCCCTTGAAAAACTGATGTGGCAAATCAGTCGACCAGTTCTCGAGTAAGATGGCTGTTGTCAGCATGAGCTTGTTTCTGGGGGAGAGGAAAATGGGCTTCATTAAAAATTTGTATCAAGTGGTGGGGGTGGCACTGCAGGGGCAGGAGGAGTGGCAGGGGCAGATGGAGCAGCGGAAGGTGGGGGACCTGCTGCTTTTGTACGATGTAAATTTTTAACTGAAAGTTTCTAACCATTGACGAGAAATAACTGATGAATGAAGAAAATCTTACGCACTCATTGAAATGAGCATTAAGGATGTTAATGTATCCAGTTCCCTCGTGAATATAAACTGAATTCTGAAAAGGAAAGCGAAAGAAAATATTTATATCAAATAAGCACTTCGTCACTTTGGATAATCATTGATTGTCTGCTACATCATATCTTACTGTGCTTGCTATTAATCAAATCACATAATTTAGACGAAAGTCTTGTTTAAAAGGGAATTCCTTCTTTCCAATACGCAGGGCGTGTGACTATGGACTTTTTTACTGTATTCATGGTGAGATTGTTCAGATATGAACCACATACGGTTGTTGTATATTTGGTCAAATGCGACGCATCATGTGAACTGCTAACAAAAAAAATTGGCTTTATTTGCAGAATGACCATTTGGCAAAAGCTACAGCTTGGCTAGGAACCATCTTAAAGCAACCACATTTTTCTTTGAAAATTTTAACGAATCACAACATCCTATTTTGTTGCTGAATGAGGTAGGGCTGAAATGAAAATAATTTTTTTAAATTATTAAGTGACTCAAAATATATTATTGATGAGTTTGAGGCAAACAATGCCCATGTTACTAACCACTTGACAAGGTAGGCCAGGTGCCCAAATTGCCCGCACCAACCTGTCATTCCACCTTTTAATGTTAGTTTCAACATCCGACAATGTCATCTTATTGACGCACATCTTATCAATGGGGCATTTAGGAATTCTGCAGTAGTCTGTCGATGAAAAGGAATTCTGTAGCAGTTGTGAAAATGCAGTATTGCATGTGAAATGAAAGCAAATATGAAGATTATAACAACGAAGGGAATCTTATTGAATGTATAACTGACTATCCAATACGATTCATCAAGCAATACTGAAGCTGCAATGCTGTCGAGAAAAGTATTGCTTTAAGAGGAAGATAAGGAAGTTTTGACAATTTTCTGAAAAGAAATAATGGTTATAGCGTATAAATACTTCTAGCAGCTATTGTAATTTTTAGTGAAGTTGTGACTACGTACGTAGAAAAAGCACACTTTAATAAAATACTATATCCTTGATTCTACTCTTATAACCTTTTCTGCTATTCAAATTTATTCTAAAGCCGCCTTTGAGGAATAACTGACGTCAGGGGTATTTAGACAAGGTGATGGTGAGGTGCAATGGCGGCGACGGTGTAGACTCAAATCCTTTAAATGATGTTTTAAGCATCGGTGAGCGAACTAGTATGAAGATATGTATTATAAATACCTTCCGTGAAATTGTTGACAGCAAATGCTTTGAGCTGCATGGTATGGAGAGCAGAATCTAACTGACTTGGAAGTATACCTAGAGTATCTTCCGATTCTATTGGAAATGTCATGTTCAATTGTAACATCACTTGACCATTGCTACCATTGCTTTTTCTAAAAATCCATTTCATGCTTGTTAAAACAACAATATAGTTGCCGCATAATGACGATTTACATTATCCACCGCAAACGCCGTGATTTTGCATAATGTTTTACCAGTGTGATAAGAGGCTAATAAATTTCATAAATTTTGGAACCAAAGCAAAATCATTTTGATTTGATGGAGAAAGAAACTGTACTCATGTGGAATTATTTCAACCTTATTTTAACAGAATTAGCTAAGTTTACGCATTAAGAGTTATTCCATAATGCTTTTTCAGATTAGATGGTCATAATTACAATGAGATATTTGATGATGTGGTCATTTTTCAAACTCGTGTATGCTGCAGATCACAATACAAAGTTTAAATTTAATTTAAGTTTTAATTGACGCGTGCGATTTCCGAGATAGTTGACAATGATCATAAGTTCTATTTCCTCAATGTACCTGGCAGGCCATACTTGGATTGACAGAGTCTCATTTTTTGTAAGTGGATACATAGAATTTTTCTAGTGACCAAAGTACAGCGCTGCTATTGGAAAATACAATTTTTACTAGTTGTAAATTCACGGTTTTCCTTGTACAAACATTTAAAAGCAAGGTGAATGCAGCATAGTTGAAACTTCGTGGCTTACTTTTCATTTACAAATGCTCCGTTAATAACTCCCGCATGAAGCGATAGACTTGCAATCTGAAAATCGATTGAACAGATTTAGAAAGAGCAAGGGTGTTGCAAGTCAAAACTAGCATAAAAAAGGGAGGCATCAGCCGATGAGGCATCGGCAAAAGAGGCATTGGCAAAAGAGGCATTGGCAAAAAAGGCATCAGCAATAGAGGCATTGGCAAAATAGGCATCGGCAAAAAAGGCATCAGCAATAGAGGCATTGGCAAAATAGGCATCGGCAAAAAAGGCATTAGCAATAGAGGCATTAGCAAAATAGGCATCGGCAACATTGTTTATCTTTGTTCCGAAAGCACGTATTTTATTATCTCATACGACGATCTTAGTATATGGCATTTCTTTTCATTTTGCATCGCTTCCCCTTGATTTGCATTACGACTGGATTCTGCCACTGGCGTGTTAGGGAAAAGAGTGCCAAACACTTGGCAACAATAGCCTTATATTAGCAATCTCTTACACAACTTCTATAGACATTCCTTTTTTTGAATTGTTCTAAAAAGTCGCTTCAATAAATTATGCTAGAAAAAGGCACAGAATATTGGAAGTTCAAAGATTTGTACTTTTGTAATTTTTCGACAAAGGCCGACACTATGCTGTATTTGACAAAGTCGATTTAGCTTAGTTAATTCCAGCCTTTCATTTTTGTGTCAGCCGAATAGCGAACAGATTAAAAGGAATTTAGCTGGGTTACGCCATTACATTCTCTACAGTTTAGAACGCTCACAATAAGAGATAAAATAAGAGTCAGTTACCGATGAAGACGACAAATTGCGGTTGTGATTCTGCAGATACTTAGAAGCCATGCAGTTAGATAGCAGTTGCACCACATCAAAGCTCGAAGCGTTCAAGCCTCTGACAGTCTCTGGCGTCGTGATTTTGCTGTTTTCAATCAGTTGCAGGGCCACGGCAGCAGTAGCCATAGTTGATGGGAGGGTAAAAAAGGCAAAGATACCTTGAAAAATGCAAAAGTGCCAGAAAGAACACATGCTGAAAGTGTTTGAATAACTGTGTTGGCTTCTCAAGTGAAATCAATTCGGAATAGTTAAAAAGGCTGAATTCATTTATGCATAATTAACGCTCAGCCCACAGGTGTCACCTTGGAGCTTGGAATTTCCATTCATCTACAACTGACAGAAAAAAACTGTATGGAATTAACTGACACTTGTAATAGCAAGCTTAGCGCCCGAAGAGACCATCGCACAGATACCATCGCGATAAGACCATCAGGAACCTAGCCTGCGTCGCAGACTATCAGGAACCGCGCAGACTATCAGCCTCTATGTGGGAGAGCTGAGAAGGTCGTGACCGAACATTTTTTTGGCTTCGACCTCTAGACGCCGGAAACGGCCTCTTCTACTGAAGTTGCTTAGTTCATCTTATTTCTATAAAGAGTCTGGCTTATTTCTATAAAGAGTCTGGTTCAGAGAAGATTCCAATAGTTATAAGAATAGATAAAATTAGCTTGGAGATGATAAAACATTAAGAAAAAAACTTAGAAAATGAACAAAAAGGGTTCCCAGTCAAGAAGAGCTGCTCCTACTTGGAAGCATTCTATCCAATGTTGCTCTACAGCATAGTTAGAGTAAACTTTCAAAAACAACTTTTGACCTATTATTGCATGATGCCTGGAGATCATCGCGAAGAGATTATGGCAAAGAGACCATCGCGAAGAGATTACCGCAAAGAGACTCACTCAAACGCAGAAAAGAATTCAGAAATATATGTGTTTCACAATGTGAACACGATGTATCTTTTTTACTGTGAAAATAGGCGTAGAACATAAATAGCTAATAACTGCAGTTGATTCCGATAATAGTTTAATATCACTACAAGGGAAAGGGCACATCCTACACGAAAATACAGTGCACCTTCAACTTAATGAATTCTCATGATTTTCATGCCTAATCATAGTCATAAATTTGTTGGCTATCCAACAATTCTTTCGATTTATTTTAATAACTCCTTTTGAATGATTTTACAATATTTACATGTCTTTAATGCAATATGAGAATTGGAAAAGTCTGCGAATGGGTTTTATAGGTTACCTACCCGAAAAACGTTTGATGGAGCGTCAAAAGGACTCGTGATGTGCGTGCATTTTTGATCAGCCCCTTTCAATCCACAGCTGGAAATGCATTTCTGATCAGCCCCTTTCTATCCACAGCTGGACATGCATTTATGATTAGCCCCTTTCAATCCACAGCTGGAAATGCATTTCTGATCAGCCCCTTTCTATCCACAGCTGGACATGCATTTATGATTAGCCCCTTTCAATCCACAGCTAGATAAACGTATTTTTTAGTTTACGGTCGTCCTGTTCTATACCCGAAATAGCGTTTACAGCTCTGCCAATAAAAGGTATCGAACACTTTATGGCAGACCGTTAAACTGTAATTTTCATTATTTTGAGGCACATCTCATAATGATGGAGGCACATCTCATAATGATGGCCTCATTAAAATCCATTTCCTGATATGGTTACTCCTTTGCTTCTTTCGAGTATATCAGTGCTGTCGGAACGAAATTAACATTAGAGGGCTGCTCATTGCATTTACACTACTATAAAGGAACTAAAGTACATTTTGACTTTAATTGGGGAGTTCTCCAGGCCCCCCACATCCACCACTTCGAACGGCCCTGCATAATGAGCTTTAATTCCCGTCCTTTCAATGCTAAAGGACAACCGTCTAATCCATCAGCTGAAACCACTTTTTGTGTTTCAATACTAATTTTCCGGAGACAAATAAAACTGATAAAAAGAGATATTTCCAGTATTACTGGTGTGAAAAAGTTATGCATGAAAAAAGTAACTTTCGTGGAAAATTGTACTGTTTTAGATGACACCTTTCTGTCTTTTTTCCACTCTATTAGTACTGGGTGATTTTGTAGTCACTTTGTATTATGGGGGGGGGCGCTATTCGCCCCCTCTTTTTCTCTTAGGCCACAAAGGACATAACAATAAATTTATACCTATTGTTCTTTACACAATTGGCTTTTCAAATATAGCAATAACATGCTATTGGACACGTGATTTGTTGCTAGGCAACCAAAAAAGGAAAGTTAGCAAGGTTATACCTTCTTAATTTTAAAAATACTTTTTTTTAATCAACTGCTCAACCAATTTTCTTCAAGCTTGTTTTAAGTAGTAGACAAATCTTGCAAATTTAAAATATATGCTTAAGATATAAGTTCTGGCTTTATTTTCAGCACAATTAGCTTTTAATTAGGTTTTCGTTTCATATGCTGAATGTCTTTACAGTTTTTTTCCAAGTCTTGTCGTTTTACCTGGTAAATATGGACTCAGAGTGAATCAAATTAATAAGAGGAAGCAAATAAGACAAGAATTTTTACATTTTATATTTTTATTTGAACAATAAGGTCATAAATTTGAATTACGTCGCAGATATTGAATTTCACTGATATCAGCAAATATGAAAAAATATATATCAAATGAAGCCTTAGTCAAAGGCAATGGAGTGGTGCATGTTTGAGATCAATCGGACATACAAGGTAGAAACTGTGGGGTTATAAGCAGTTTTTGTTGACCACTCTCCAAATATGGTAATACTGTGGTCATATGTTCAGAGCCAGAACAATGAAATGTTAAAAACTCAATTGCTTATTAAATTTGTTCGAAGTCACAAAGATTGGAGGTAGTAGTACTTTCCATTCAAGTTCAGAATCTGTTCACAATTTAGATCCCACACAAAACCATTGTTGTTGCAAATGACCAATTTTTGCCCAGTTTAAAAAATTAATACGTTGAATGGAAAAACTTACAACCGTGCTGTTCATATGCACAAAGTTACGTATGAGGCATTAAGCTGTTTGCTTTAAGGGAACTTTCAAGCTTGGATGGCTGTCAAGAATCCAGAACTTCTGTCACAGTCACGTGAAGTCTTCGAAGATCTAAAATTAAACACGTTTCAAGAAAAATTTGAAGCAGTCAAGAAGAGGGTGTGCATAAGGAGCTATATAAGTTATCTTTGAAATATCTGGCTTTGAATGTGAAATATGGGAGCGATTTGCAAAGGTTCTGGCTTTCATATATAGAGCTATGTGAGCTGTAACTGAATCTTATCTTTGCAACCCGAGTAGGAGGTGGGGAGTTATATCTCTCTTGCGTAGAAGTAATTTCTTGGACATTTGCGGCAGAAGTATTCCAGATATCTTCTCCCTTCCTTAGATGACATGCGAAAGCGGCAAACTGAGAAGCCAGATGTATATGCAGCATTTACGCAAGGGGAGTTTTCTGTCGGAATGAGCACGTCAAATCCCTTCGGAAAGAATAAAGCTGACAAGACTATAAAGAATACGAAAAATAGAAAAGGTAAGACAAATAATGATTACATTTGATTTGGCTCAGGCTTTCTAGCCACTTAGAGATGGGTTTTAAATGATGCACGCCGGGGACAATGCAGACGCCTTTTTCGCGAGCAGATTGGATTGAAGTCCAAGAAGTTTGTGCACAAAGAAATGGCACCAGCACGAGTTCGAAAGAACATTCTTGCTGTCGAGAAAGTTATCGAGGTCCTGGAAGACGTTTTCATCAGCCCTTGGGATGGTAAAGAGCTGCTGAGCCTATCAACGAGTGTTGTTGCTTCTCTGGAAGTGAAGCAAGATCTTTTCACCAGTCGATGCCTTTCAGAGCCAACAGCTGAATTTTTAGATCCATTAAAGAAGACAAATTTGAAGACCTTCAAACAGCTAAAG
The DNA here is from genome assembly GCF_013076305.1 of Rhopilema esculentum. The sequence goes on along the minus strand of NW_027020174.1, from coordinate 676,023 downwards.
AAAGTTATCAATGTGCAAAAGAAAGACAAACTCATCCCACTGAAAATCGACCGTACGTTGTTTGCGCGAATGGTACTGTTGGCACCATTCCGAAAATTTGATCTGAAAGAGGTTTTCATTTATCCACTTGGTCCACTACCATGGGCGATTGCTGACCCCTATGGAGTGCCCAGAAAAACAAACAAGGCACAGCTCCTGACACAAATCGAGAAAGGGACCCCCCTGCAGATCAATATCCTGAGCATGCTACAAGCATTTACGACGGAATGGCAGTGCTTCAGAAATATCAACCTCTCGGTAGATTAACATTTCGTACCCTGGCTGAGACTTTGCTTCAGATATTTTCAAGTCAAATCAATAGAATGTTTTATTATGTCGTATTGCTATTATTATGTCGTATTGACAGGAGGAGGCAGTTGCTGGAGAATACCAGAGGACAGTTCTGAGATCGTTTCAGAGTTAGAATGTTCACACGAAGAGGCGGATACTCGCATGCTGCTTCATGCAAAATACGCAAATGGTCATTCATGCAGACGACACAGACGTGTTCATCTTGCTCCTTGAAGACAGCAATTTCATTTCAAACACCAACATGAAGGTAGGAAAAGGTTCCTAGACAAGGACAATTGATATCAACAATGTTAAGGCAGCAATCGCTTCAAATGTAGCAAGTAAGAAACACTGCAATACGCAATACGCCGAGAATAAACAACAATAAATACACGTAAATCAGTAAAGGCTATCAACATAAATCAGTGAATCGCTTCAAAGTTGCACGCACAGATTTCAAGCCAAGAGTTCTGCAGATCGCTAATTGGCATGCATACATTTACAGAATGTGATTCCATTTCAGCATTAGCAGGTAAAGGCAAGGATAGAGCTCTGAAGTTATTACTGGCCAATAGGGATTACGTAGCGGTTTTTTCGAACCTTGACAATGACAATACATCGATATTGTCAGCCCATTTGCTAAGCAAACTCGAGGAATTTGTTTTCGCATTGTATGGAAAGCGACTTCAAAATTTCGAACTTCTCCGCTACCAGCTTTACTGCTCAAAGGGTGGGAAAGTTGAACCAGAGGCTTTGCCCCCATGCAAATCAACTCTTGCTTTACATGTAATAAGGGCCAATTATCAAGCTTGGGTGTGGAAAAGAGCCATTCTCCAACTTCCCGATGTCCCATCTCCCGACGGCCATGGCTGGGAGGTCAGTGAGGACTCAATAGCAATCAAATGGCTAGCTAGCAATAAAGTGATGGAGCTGTTTAGCTGCCGTTGCAAGACATCGTGCGAAATTTAATCATGTTGCTGCTTACAGGCAGGATTGAAATATACAGATCTATGTGCTACTGAATGTGATAGCATGGGTGTGGGAATACCATATGAACAACCAAACGAACTTGATCAGAATGCTTATGCGACAATATCAGAAAGTGATTTTTCGGACTTTGAGGATGATTAATTGATGACCATGCTCCTTTCAAACGTTTAAAATTTTGTTTTGAGACAATACGATGGACAATAATATTTTTTGGCATAAGACCCCCTATGAACCCTCAGCAGAGGCCTTGCCCCCCTTTCCAGGAAAACATCATGTTTAAAAACTAATTTTATCATAAGGGTTTTGAATTTTTAAACAATATCAGATTAATGCAAGGAAATTAAGATATTTGGAATGCATTCTGAGCACATATGATGTTTGCAATTTGAATCAACCCCCCCCCCCCCGACCCGATTCGTTGCTAAGCTACCATTTTGAAGCGTTCATCATATTTTTTCGTATTCAAGTACCATATACAAATATTTTAAGATATATTCCGTTTGTTTCTGCCATAGAGTATTAGGATCCTGTCAACTGACGGACTAGTCCAACCCAACATTCGATCACTTCTTAAGGGGGGTAAGTCTCCCTCCCCCCCGTAATATTTGTGAGTTTTCACAAAGTGGGCTTAACCTGAAAAACTTTCCTTTGCAAGGGTGCTACAGATAAGTATTTTTCGTTAGTTGATTAAAAAGAAGAATTAGGTCTATTAGCAATAAATATGGGCTACTGTGGTTTTGCAAGAAGGAATGTTTTGAAACAAAAAAATCTTGCATGGAACAATTTTTTTTAGGTTTCCAAAGCATTTGATTAAGATTTTTATGGAAAAATCTAGGTTTCCAAAATGCCCAAAATGCCGCTTTTAAGGCGATGTCCCAGCCACTGACCCTGAAATCAAATGCTTGGACAGCAACAACAACACTTTCTGCTTCCACATGGAGATGGAGATGAAAGGACAGTTATTTCAAACACTGGAAATTATGTAAAAATACGCTGAGAAAACGAAGCAAAGTAATCGAATAAAACATCCAAGCTGCATTTTTATAATACTTTTACCAATAATAGTGTAGTCGAGTCAAAAAGTTGATTGAAATCATGGGAAGGCGGAGGTCAAAAAGGAAGGCACCACCGAAGAAAAAACTCGTTGGCACGTTGGAAACGCAGTTTAACTGTCCATTTTGCAACCACGAAAAATCTTGCGATGTAAAGATGTAAGTTTTACTCTTTTCAATCAAGGAAATCTCCTTTTAAAGTGCAAGTATTTTTCCTGGAGGTTACTGCAATTTATGTACTTGTAGGCCTTGCTGCACATTATTGATGACTTTTCCTTTGTTTTGGCAATGTGTATCTGCTAATTGAAAAGAAATCCATGAATGGTTGTGTTGTTAATGCTCACACCGATCTAATCATTGCGAAAAAATGGAAGATTTGACCAAACTGCAAGCAAAAAAGCGAAAAATCATCTGTCCATGCTTGTTATTTATTCAAGTACAAACACTTCAACTTCTCGCTCCCTTGATCAAGAAATGACTCGTGAAAAATGATTTTTTAAAAGTTCTTGCAAGCGTTTATTTGCCGGTTTTCTTTTAAATCTGTAGTTTAAAACAAACTGAACTGAACTGAACTGAACACAATCACTGATTTTTTATTCAGAAGACATACCCAATTATTGTGAAGTTAGTAGTTTGCAGCTGGTTAAAAAGACTCAGTTAAACCAATTACCTGTTCCCTACAAAGATATCAATAAATATTAATATATATTAATATGTGTATACAGAACTCAATCCTGTAAAAATTCTGAAGTCACTTGAATGTTTATGGAGATTATATTTAGAGATTATCAGGACATTTTCAGTATATTTACAACACTGCAGCAGAGGAGGCCCTTTTTAACCTTGAAAGACAAATTTTGAACAAACGGTTGGAAAAATTGATTTTCTCAGTCCATGTTGGTCAGTTAAATGAAATCATGAAATCAGTTTGCTTAGGTTCATTATAGTTTGAATTATTTATTTTGAAATTACAGAAAATTCTTATTGTGTTTTAGGGACAGACCTAGAAACATCGGAAGCATATCATGCAGAGTTTGTGCTGAAGATTACCAAACTTCAATAACATGTATCTTTTCATGTTCAGAAATAGCAAATGTTTTTTCAAAGGTATTTCAGGTTAGAAAAACTTCTGATAAAATGCTTTTTAGCTCCTTTTAACAATCAGGGGAAATGTTGCCAATTTTTCTGCTGATATTGTGATCTCAAGATCATGCTGCATTTGTCTAAATTTTGAAGCAATAGCAGGCCTGGCCATTTTAGGCGAGCGATCACCTGCGTGCACTTTGACCTCCTCCTAGATTGCTTGAGAAGGGCGATCATTTGCCCTCCTCTCCACCAATTTTAACATTAACTGCCCACCTTAGGTTTTTATGTACATTTAAAGCTAACCATATTTGGCACATCTTAAGCTTCTATTTATTTGGGAAATGATCGCATGTTTATGTAAGTTACATAGAAAAATTGAGTATCATATTACAATCATCAATGGTGTGGCAGACATTTTATTTTTCATAGTTTTTTAAGCCCCTGTCTACCTGTATTCAAATCTTTCAAAACTTTATCAGATAATTTTTTCTATTCTAAAAATACCTGTCCACTTGCGAACTTCTTTTAAACATTGAAAACAAATGCAAAATTGTACAATTTTGATCTGGCCTGATGGCTAGTGATAACGGTGATGTTTGGTCGCTGGATGAACTAGACAAAAGATCAGGCCTTTATGCCTTTTTTAAGAAGGCTACCTCGCAGACAGAACAGAACAGTATGTCATTCAACAAACTAAATGGTTAAAAAGATACAATATCATGGATATTTTAATTTGGTCTGCTACGTACGTTACTGTTCAAAGAGGATGTTGAAACCAAATGAGATAAGCATTTTCAAATGTAACTCCTCTGCCCCCTTCCACATGGAAGTGTGTTAACAGCATTTTAGTAAAAGTCCACAATGGAAGGAATTTTCAGAAGAGGTTCGAGGAGAGTTTTTTAAGTTAAAGTTTCATGTTTGTCTTGTCTTGGGCTGTAAAACAAGCAGAGGAATTTTGTAGAGTTGAGAGCATACAGGAAGTTTCATGAATTAATGAATCAAATCCAAGTGAGCATGAATTTATAATTATGAAGCACAGTAAAAAGAACTTGGTGTTATCTTTTTCAGTTGCAGAAAGTACTTAGAAGATAATTTTCTTCTCTATTTTTATAACCATTTTCTTTCTAGCTAGTGTATAAATGCTTCTAAAAAGTTGTTTGCAAAATCGCCTGCCTGACACCAATAAAGAGAGCCATTTACCTACCAAAATTCTTATGGCCAGGCCTGCAGTAGTAACACTTAATAGAAATGGTAAACATGCATTCTTTGTGTAGAGTTTTTTGGGTAGAGTATTTTTGTGTAGCACCCTTGTCAGAGAAAGGGAAGACTTTGATGTCTATGGTGAGATGATTGACTGAAAATACCCTTAACTTGTGATAGATCTTTCAGAACCAGTGGATGTTTACAGTGACTGGATTGATGCTTGCGAAACAGCTAACCAATAGCAGATATTGATGAAGATAACCACAGCCAAAAAGACAAGTTTCTTATCAAGTAGATTTTATTATGTGACAATAAACAGTGGGCCTTCTATACAGATATATATATATATATATCTATATGATTTTATGATCCACGTTTAAGGAACATGCCCTGAAGGCTGCGGAAACAAAAAGTAAATTGTTAAATAGATAAAAGGAAATAGTTAAGCTTTTTCTCCCTTAGGTTTATCAGTGCTGGGGTATTAGACTGTCTTTCATTTCAAGTGTTTTTCTTTTGGGATTAGAAACCCTGGTATTTTATTGTATCAAACTGAATATTTCATGTGGCTTTTCTTCAAATCTACAATTTCATTAGCAGGGGCAAGGCAGAAGAAAATTGTTGGTGTACAGCTCCCCAAATTTTCTGACAATATGGAGTCTCTAAGGTGTGACTATTCATAATACTGAATTTTGGCCAAACTGCTTTCTGTGAATTCTTGAGCGATTTGAAATTCACATTTAATTTTGTGAGCAGGAATAGAGTACATAAAATTGATGAATGTTCAAAGTTTGTCAAGACATTGGAGCAATTAATAATAAAATTAGAATCTAGAAATTTGCATTTGCCAACAAACTCAAGAATGGAAAGTTGTTGTGTGTGGTGCCTGCTACCACTTGTTTGGCCACCCAACCCCCCCTGTTTGTTTGTATCTTCATTAAGTGCAAAAACTCTTCTTCTTTTGAAATATATTCTATACAGAACGTAAAAAACCATTAACTTGGTATCCTTCATGTAGTCCTAAACCTTAATTTCTGTGTCATTTGAAAAGTCTGTTCAGGATATTTATTTATCTTTGATAAATGTTGATATATGAATCATGGATACCCTCTTTTTGTATTCTGATTGTCTAATTGTTGCTCTCTCTTGAACTGTTTGTTTTTCTATGTCAAGAAAATTGTTAGTGGATATGCTTATCTGAAAGTGCGGTGTGTGGTGCATTTGAAAATAATGCAATTAATGGAGAATTCATTCAAACAATGTGTCATACGCCACAGCGAAATATGAGACTCTTTCTTTAGCATAATTTGAGGTAGAAAACCCAATCATGTTTTTTTTATTAATCTTGATGATTTAATTTCACACACAGAATGCTCCAAGTTTGTTTTCAAGAGTTATTTTCAATTGGTCAATTGGAATTAAGACACACTTTAGATGTGGCATACCTCTTCTGAGATTCCAAGAAAGCGCCCCCTCATTAGTTTATTGTTGATCAATATCATAACTGTTAGCTCATGTAAAACAGTTGAATGTTATTTTCTCTTACTACGCTTTGTGGAGTCTATTCTCCGACTTCCGAAAAGGGACTGACATGCTCAGTGAAATGAAGGTAACCTGAGCCCACCCCAATGGCTTTATAATCTACCACCGTAGATTCCTTCTATTTAGAATTATCAGCATCGATCACAATGAAATATCCAATTTGCCAGGGAGAGGAGAATAAAAGGGAAGCATTAGAAATTTCAATAACAATATCCAGAGGCGCCTTCACCAGGGGGGGGGGGGTTGCTGGAGGGCCAGAGGGGGCAAGAAATGCCCTGAAATATAAGAAAATGTTATAGAATCTTATTGATTATTGATGATCACTTTGACCGCTCTCGTTATGTTAATTTCTATTAGAAAATATTAGAAAAATGATAAAACCAGCACAAAAACACAAAGGTTGAAAAGGCTTTCTGTAGCAAGGTGGGTAAAAAGAGGGAGAGCGGCAAAGAGAATAGTAGATAAACAAAGGACCTGTTCCCTCAGAAGTACTCCAGAAACCAAAGAAGGATAAAACGGTATTTGCAATCAATCAATCAATCAATCAATCAATCAATCAATCAATCAATCAATCAATCAATCAATCAATCAATCAATCAATCAATCAAAAACTTTATTAATGTGTCAAAAAATATTTAGCTTACAAGCTAATTGGGGACACAACGAAAAAAGTATATAAAGTTAAATTAGAGCATAAAAAATGAAATTACAGTATAATTATTAAAACATAAAAATTTCTAAAAATCCTATGTACAACTAAACTAAAGTCTACAGTCTAAAAGAGTTTCTAAGTCCATTCTTCTTATACATTTCTTGAATTGGGTTATTGTTGTCACCTCCTTGATAGCTCTCTTTAATTTGCTCCACAGATATGGGCCAAAGTATCTTACTGAATTTGAATTTGCAATCAAAATTTTACAACCGGCCCATTTATAACAGCCATGAAATTTTTAAATCCAAATATTGTGTATAATGACAAAGCCATTTAATACCCATTTTTATGTATGGATATTTATTTATGTATCGTCAACATTTTCTCTATGTTTAGAATCATTTGTGGTAGAAAAACTCAGCTGTATGGTTGGCACATATGCATGTTAATATTTTGTTATGTTACCCCCACCCTCCCTAACCATGTTAGTAGAAAAATTTGCCCTCAGCACCAACACTGCCCCTCCTGCCCTAATCTTGTGCAGGCGTCCCTGACAATATCATTGCAAAGTGAACAATTCATATAAATTCGCGAGTGGATATATCCCACAGGGTCTTACGCCAATGTTGTTTGTTGCCCAAGTTTAGCTGCGTTGTGTATTTTATTCAAAGATCCGAAACAAGTGGCTCAAATTTTAACTTAAAGTCAAAAACAAACATTGAGGAAAATAGGACCTAGAACAGCGCCTTGATGTACTCCTGACACGATACCCAGATTAAAAATTGTAAGTTTTATTTATACGAATTTATTGTTTCCAAAATTTTAGCTAAGATTAAGTTTAAACACTTCCATTGAAACGTTGTTTATGGAGATTTCCAATGGGCAAATCCAGTAGGAGATAATCAAAGATTTGAATAGGTTTTTTGGGTTTTGTCATATGATTCCGTTTTAGTTAACGACCATTAGTGGCAGGTCAGACGGAAGGCTTCAGAGCTATTTATCATATTCATTATTCATAGTTAGATTTCGCAAGGTCAGTCGATTGTTTTTAAAATGGGCCTCTTTCAGCAAAAATAAGGCTCCTTTGCCAGATGTGAGGAGGCGTCTCTGACACTTTTTCAGAGTAGAAAACGTAAGAACATAGATCGAAAACTAATCTCTATGTTCATAATTGCAAGCATGCAAATGAGCACCGTATTTGCATTTGTATTCACCATGCATGCAAAATTTATCGCATATCCATGGCGGTCATCTTTGGAGCCTGAAAGTCGGCTTGGCGAGGTGGTTGATTAAAGATCGACAGAAGAATTACAAAAATCTCCTGGTAACTCAAACCACCGAAAACTCGAATAACAGCTAACTTTAACTGATATGCTTCCCCTTGCGAAATATATTGATATGAAAATGCCCCGATAACTCGAACCCTTTCACTTGTCCCTTGGAGGTTCGAGTTGTCGGTAGTTTACTGTAGAACAAGGGTTCTTAATTGTTTTCAGTGCCGGGCCAGAAAAACATGGGGATTTTCTCCGAGGGCCTCTGAGTTTTCGACTTTTACTTTGCTTGTGTTAAAAAAGTTGCACAAAATGAAGTTCGGATCTCAGACTTACCAGGCTAATTTACAGCTAAGATAGGCCGGCCTATTATTTCTTGTTAAGCAAGTGTCTTAATTAGATTCTATATTCATAAAATCTATGTAGTGCGCTTATTTTCATGAAATAAGTTTTGGAATGGGGGATGAGAGGAGAGAAAAAGGGAGGGCGGTGATAAAATTTAGGAACATGATGCTGGCTTGATGTTAGAGGGATTGGCTCAATGTGCAATACCCGACGGATTTACACGCCCAAGGCCACGGATAATTTTCTGGGAGAGGGGGACTAAAAGCTTCAAACTGTAACAAAGTATATAAGCCAAAAGTTGATTTACACAAAAATCTGCAGCATGCGTTTCTTTTACCAGGTTGAATCAGAAGACAGTGGTGCTATTTTTAGGTTACGACGTTGATATTCGTTTGGTCGACTAAATGCACTTGAAGTCGGATCCAGGGACGACGTATTTTAAAGTGGAGCCAAAATTCAATGATTGCGTTTGTATTAAAAATGCCGCCACCATGGAATTATTTTAGCATAACAGCGAATGCTCAACTTTTCTACAAATGAATGTAACCAAAATAAGATGGAGAGAATAGATAAATAAAACACAGTTTGGCAATAAAGCATTAGCCAGTACCCTCGTCCACACACGCTGCCTCATACACATACACTAATAAGCATGAACTTCATGAAATAAAGATTAAGTCTGGCCTTTGGCGGAGGTCATGGTGAGTTTATCAAAGACCTATTGAATTCAATGGAAGTAGTAGAATATTTTGCTATAAAACGTTTAAATGATTAAAAAAAGCTTTTCCAATTTTTGTACTCTATTTCGGACCAATTACTGGACAACGGGACGCACATTTTCATCCACTGCAGATAAAAAGAAAGTATCAGAACAGTCCAAAAAAAGTAAATCGAATGTGTAAAGTGTAAGACAAAAATATTTCTTCGAGATAGAGCGCTCGGTGGGCCGGATAAAAACTTGCTGCGGACTGGAGTTTTAGAACGGCTGCTGTAGAGCAAAAGTGGTTAAAAGCAGTGTTGCCAAGCGCTGGCAAGTCCTCAATCTCAATGTTTCTGAAACTCAATCCCAAATCAATCCCAAATTTGTCCAATGTAGATTCCTTCGTAGAGGTTATAGAAAGGGATAGATATCCCTCTGCAGCCTTGCCTTCTATATTACCTGTTCAATGAATTACACATTATTCAATGATAAGGTTGCTTGATTTGACATGATTAATCGAGTTAGCTACCATAAGAATTGAGTTACATCAAAGTACACAGGATAAAAGTATGGAGGCTTAAACTTGAGCATTTTGTATGAAGTATTATGGCATGAAGTATTATGGCATGAAGTATTATGGCATGAAGTATTATAAGTAGTATTTGTAGGTAGTATGAGGTATTATGGCTGTAAAAACAGCAGATAACTTTCAAATTTTCAGTCAGTGCAACAGTCAATGTGAAAACTAAAATGAGATCAAGTAAAATGTACACTCCCTTTCCAAAAGCATTTGAAAGGGAGCCAATAACAGAACCAAAGGAAAAGTAAATTGCTTATATTTATAGAATGACAAATAGAATCACTACACAATTTCAATAAATCAAAGAAAAAACTATAAATTACATAGAATTTCACATTCAAGTCAATCATTCTTAATCTTGTGATTCACTACATTGTCTTTAGTAGTGCCAAACGGGTTACATAACAGTCAATTTGATCAATCCATGGACCAATAATAAAAAATTATCTATTCCTGTCTGATAATCCCAAAAAAATTCCCAATTTTTACTTTGAATCCCAGATAACAATTTCTGATCCCAGCAGCTTTTCCATAGTCCCAGTTTTGTGATATCTGAAATTGAATAATCCCAAATGGTAACCCTGGTTAGAAGGGGGGACACCAGTTGATATCAACGATCTGTTTGGAGAATGAAGAATTTCAGAGGGTCATGATAAAAGTACCGGCGAAGATCAAGTAAGTTATCAGTAATTCCCCCCCCCCCCCCGCCCCCGGATTTTGATGTCATGGCTTTCCAAAGCTATTGTTTTGTATATTTTTAAAGATTGAACAAAACAATAGGGCCGTGGCCCCCTCTGCTCTCAAAATTTGATGGATTTTCGGAAAAATCATTGTTTTGTCGGAAAATTCTCCAACTTGAGCTGTCGGTAATTCTCAAACTCTTGGCACCTTAATTTTCTTGGACTAAAGTACTTACCGTAAATTTGAGAGGCAATTCACTTTTCTAAAGAGAATACTAGATTTCAACAAAATGATTTCTCAGGATTTACCTATCACCATCACCAATTATGTGCCTATCAACAGATTTTTGAAAATTCTGTCCCAGATTTGGAAATTTATGCAATTCCCCCAGTGGATATTCAATTTAAAAATAAGATTTTATCATTAAAATTTGCTTTAAATAATGCGTTTTCCGACGAATTTGAAGTATTAGATCATAAACAAATTTCTTCATTTTACCCTTGTCCTAATCTACGAATGTCAGGAGCGTTCACAGTAAGTATAGAAAAAACAGACAAGATAAGAAGCATATTCTAAATTTATTTCCAGCTAAGGAAAAAGTTATGAGTTTTTCTGCCGCACCCCCCTTTACAATTACATGAAATGCTGCTATTTAAAAAAAATCAAAGAAATTTTGTCGGAAAATTTTTCTTTCTGGCCCCCTCTAGAATTCATTCGCCACGACGCCCCTGGGTGATATTCAGAATAAACGTATGTGTGTTGTTCCATTGCTGTAAAAATGGCTTCTTGCATTCTCAACATATTGAACTTTAAATCGAAACAATGTAATAGACATTTTACCAATCGGCAATGTTCATTTACAAAGACGTATGAAGACATTCGTGTTGTAAAATTTTGTGACAAACTAAGTGGTAGAAAGGCTAAGTAATCTCGATGCAATAAAATAGTAACTGCCAAAATCTCTTGCATTTAAAAATTCAAATCACTTTAACTGTTAAAAATTTGCTACAATTAATTTATGGCAGACATTTGTTTAATATTTCCAGATCGGTTTTGAAATATTGCCAATGAGAGGGTTTACATACAATCTCTGCCATCGTAGGCTCCATGCTGCAATATGCAACAGGGTGAAAAGTGCAGTAGGCAATTGGCGTAACCTAAAGTTGAAATGAAAAGGAGGCAGTTAGCGTAACCCAAGGTTAAAAGGGATAGGGGGCAATTAGCATAACCTAAGAAAAATTCTGTAAACCACTCCCTTTCCACATAATATCATTGCACTACATCCCTAGCAGAAAAAAAGGAAAATTTTGATATTTCCCTCCCTCTCCAGGACACTTAATCAAGTTTGGAAATAATATAACCTTCGCCTTTTCACAAAAATGTAGATTAACATCTTTTAGATAACCCAGATTGTGCAAAACTCTATAATAACGACAAGTTTCGGATAATTGGCAGAGCCCGGTCTTCCTTCCATCTTGCAGTTTTGGAGTCGATCTACATAGAAACGAAAAAGCCGCAATTGTGTAAACAGAAGGAGTTCGTTTTCTCTCTTGGACTCCAGTGGTAATTTTTCTATAGGCTCGCGGCATTGATTGGTCAGCCGGTCTTGTGCTGGCGTTTTTCTGATTGGCCCATTTCGATCCCCAACTGGGTATATATTTTTCATCGTGTTAATTCGAACCCTGATTCTAACGTTTTATGCTCTGAGGAGTGTCAGATGAAAAAGCTTTTGGCTTGTTGTAAAATGTTTGCTTTTTTCAAAGCCATTTTCGAATAATGATTATGTTTTTCTTTTTATGGAGGGCATTTGACTTCTTAGAAAACCATTAAAGATCTTAGTTAAAGAGAAAATCTTCTAAAAAGCATCTTACGAGTTCTAGTCAATAATTTGCCGGTAAAATTGTCTTAGTGAGTGCCAGTAAATATTTGCCGACGACACTGGGCGTGGTTGGAACCAAACTGTTTTTGAGGGTTGTGTTGTGGGCGTTTTTATTGAGCGTTGCACGTCACATTTTGCTCGGAGAAATTTCCATGAAATATCATGTACCTAGTTGAAGCGTACTATGGAGGCAAAAAGCGGCGAGTAAAGGAACTAGGCACCCTACCAGTTAATGCCGTAGCCCACCTTTACCTTTTAATTTCGATGATGTTATAAAACATTGCAAATTATTCTTGGAAATGGATTACAGTTTGTCCAAACCTTGAAACATTCTGACCCGTCCCCACGTTTTGTAGTATGCTCGGCAAATATAAGAGACCTAACTGTTCTCGATTGCTGTTTTTGTTTTTATCGATCTTTCTTCCATCTATAAACAATTCATTATAAATTATAAGATGATAAAAATAAAAGCAAAAGGTCAAATCCGAGTTCTACTGACAATTAAGTGTTCGAAAGAAAATCAACATAAACACAAATCTATCATATAAACACGAAAAATGCGTGTGTTATGACATAAGGAGTCCGCTTCACCTTAGGACTGCCTTGAGTAAAATTCTCAATTGGCAAGCGCACCGATTGGGCAACCTCAACAGCATCGTTTCTCAAGGGCCTGTTTCGATCTACATATATTCCCTTGTTTAGAGTTTCGTATCTGTCGTTTGTTTTGACGGTTTATACTCGGAAGAGTGTCAGACCAAGAGCTTTAGTATGTCAAAATATTCACTTTTTCAAAGCCATTTTTGTACCACCAAAGGAATGTTTGCAATGCAATCAATTTTTCGATACAACGTCAGTTTCAAATATCTTGCGCGTAGAATTTTGGCATTTAAAAGAACAATTACATGACAGCCATGTCTCCATTCTGGCGCGGTTACGCAAAAATGATATTGTAAAGATGACGTCAAGCTGCAACTGTTGACCTTCGATTGATAATTTTTACAAAAATCATTCAACAGTAGAATACACAATTAGATAAACACGTGGGCATAGCTATGGTGCCCATGCCCCACAGGTCTGACCTTTCTTTGAATCAGTTGCTTTTCTGTTTCATGATTTTTAGCATCTTCATAATGATTTTTGGTCAGTGTGCTGTATGAATTGGACATAGCGAAATTGGTAGCATTCATTCGGAACTGCTTCGCGCATCGCTCCAGGATCCATTTTTGAAAATAAGCTCATGCAAGGGAAAGATTCGCGGAGGAGCGTTTTGTTCAGAATTATCAGCTGTACTCGCTCGGCGATGCTTTAATGTGATCCAAGCTGAAAGCAGGCCAAATAAGAAAGCAGTTATATGTTAGCTTGAATTGTGAAGTGCGTCAGATGAGCAGCACACTTGTAGACAGAAAATTGGTCGATTGACAGCGCAGAGAGCATAAAAAGCTCTCTCAAAGAACAGTTGGTTTGTGCTAAATTGGTGAAATAAAAGCGAAAACGACTGTTTGACCCGGATAAAGGACGCCCTGCTACCCCCGTATTAAATTATTTAAAAGAAGTCTTTTCAGCGCAAGCTAAGTAGATCGAAGATAAATGATTAGGTTGATTGATAAGTTTCAGGTGAACGGTCGCAAACCACAGATGGTTTTCTAATATTAAACCAGCTGGCGAGGCTCTCTGCAAAAGAACCGCGAGCAATAGTTCAACAACAACACAAGGACGTTGAGCATTGATAGAATGCGTTGATAGCATGCACACACGGCCTGCTCATGGAACTAAGCAGGTGAAGGAGGTCCCTGCAGTCTGTGTGAAGATTGTATGAAGAGTTCGCCCGAAGAGTTCGCCCGAAGAGTTCGCTTGCCTCTCTTTCTTTTTGCCTGCTCAAGTGGCCCTTGTTCTTCCTTAGGATCATTGTCTGAGCGTTGGGGATTATCAAATTCATCAAACTTCGCCATGCCACGAACATTTCTGGTAAAAACATGCAGAAAGCGTAGCGGATCAACTGGACATTTGAGTAAAGGATCATCCGAGATAGAAGGAGAATTGGGGAGCAATCCCGGTGAATCAAAGACTGCTTGCGGCAAAAATATTGAAAAAATACAAGAAAATGATGCCCCATGCAAAGGTATTAAATCTAAGCTTACAAAGTAATTTTTCATTTACTTTGTGAAAATTTGTGAAAATAAAGTTGCTAGCAACTAGAGATTTACATGCTAAAATATTCGAGTTCCGTTCCACGACAGATGCTGGCAGGCCACGAGCAATTGCAGGGATGATAAACCATTCGGTCAATTGACAGAATAAAATTGTAGAAGTCGTTTCTGCACGGAATCCCTAGTTTTCTTCACATTGTTTTTCATATAAAAAGATTCTGCAAAACAGGTGCAATTGGGATAATTACGTGTTGAGCTTTGAATTCTTTTTGCTTATTTTACGGCGATAAAAGCCTAATTTTAACATACTGAATACATGGTTCGAAAAACTGTTTGAGTAGTCAACCGTGAATCTTCCTCACGAAGTAAACAAGCAATATGATCGTGATACAATTTGAAAGGCAACCTAAACATTGTTAGTCGGCTAAATTTGAATGGCCACACTTTGACAGGTCAGCTCTTACTGTTCGGTGTTTTGAATACCTTAAACTATTTGAACTTTTTACTGAAGCTTCATATAATTAAACATGATCTCCGTTTCTGACAAAAGCCCAACTAGTTCTCCTCTGTTTGTCCATTTTATTATTCCGGTTTGATCTTATTGGCTCCGCTCATATTGCTAAACAGTATACGTTATAGAAATTTGACTAAGGCCAGCTGTATGTGTTTTGTTGCTTTCAATCCCAAACAGAATCGGGATTTCATTTTCTTCGTCTTTATTCACATATTCACTTGGAACAATAGAACTTATCTCATGTGTGTCTTTTGATTGCTTTGGTTACTCTTTTGTTCCAAAACAAAGGCCTATTTGCCCTTGACAATCGAAGGTTTTCTCTACCTTGTTAATATTGACAATTTTTAGTATTAATAGATGAAAAGCCATCTGGTCAGCAGCTGTGAGTCTTAAAACATCTGTTGCAAGTCCCATAAAGATTTCCCACTGTGCTTGTAAATCGCCACAAAGCCCGTCTTTGTCAAATGACCTACCTGTTTGACTTGGGTCCAGGACTTTTGCGGTCGAACACATGTTTTAACGCGCATTGTCACGGGGGGCAGTGTGGCCACAGTTTGTATTTCGCACGGCCCTTAACCTACACCAATGCAGTGTTTTCGAGATAGGTAGAGCCCTGATTTGCAGAGAAAAACTTTTCAACAGTTGGCAGTTTCAACAACAACGTTGCTTAGAGTTGACAAAGATTTAACTTTGAATTTTCTTCATGTTAGGTACCATAACAATACGATTTTTAACAATGAGCCTAAGCCCTGGCCAAAAGAATAAAACATCGGCATAAAACATCATCCAACACTGTTGCATAAATCGTGTTTTATTCGTTTGGCCACCATGTTGTACGATGTTTTATGATGTTTTGAAAATTTTTATTTCCATCAAGCATTTGGTAAAACATCTTTTTTGTTCTCATGCTTGATCAACAATATTGCGTTCGTTCGGCCACCCCTTCAAACATTTGTTTTACGCACGCAAGCGCAATAGGTTAAACTGCAGCAAATACAACGCAGTAACTGTAAAAAGCTGTGCGGCAGCGCTTGAACATCACAGATGTTTTAACAGTTGTTTGATTCGTTTGGCCAGGTCATAAAACATCGTCTAACAATGTTGGTACAAAAATGTTGACAATGTTTTACGGATGTTTTTTTCGTTTGGCCGGGCCTTAAAGCAGCTATTTCAAAATATAAGGGAAATTCACTATGTTGGGGCAGCAAGCTGAATACAAAAAAAATACTTTATCTAACTGATCGCTCCACAAATTGAATGCTCAACAAACCTGGTTTTGGGATTTGCAAATCAGAAAACAGAACTCGAGCAATAGCCGAATAAAGCTATTAAAAAACGCTGGCAAAGGGAGAAAGTGCACATGTAGGCAAAAAGGGGTACCTTTGCGAGCTGCAAATACGTAATTTTCTTCTGTTTCTGAAAAGTGGATGGCATTATCCCTTGGGCTACCTGCTCCTACGCCTGTGACTGAATCAATTATCATTTATACAAAACTACATGATACATTATACGTTTTTTGAAGGGACATGGTTGAAACAATCCCACGTCCCTCGTAGCTACGACCATGTTTATTCCTTTTAAAATTGTACAAAACCACATTTCTATGTTTCTATGTTTCTTCCTTGTGCCCAAACTTGAGTTGAGAAGCTAATCAATTCTTAATTAATTAATTGATTAATATTGATTTATGATCATCAAAACTGACCAGAAATTAAAAATTTTCCCGTCAATAAACAAATGATTATAACATTATTCTGATTAAGATTATAAGGGCTACAGATAAAAGAAAACGCTTTAGTCCTTTCCAAAATTGCTGGAACAATTGCGAAAAGTTAAATTTTTTTAAAAAAAAACACCCTACCCCCAATCACAGATTTGTTAAATTTCACCGTTTTGAAGGTAAAATTTTACAACTGAAAGCTGTACGAAAGAACTGAGAAAATAAATCCACATTGCGAGTAGAGCGGGGTCAAAATTATGGAAACAACCGGAAAATATTGAGAAGATAGTTTTAGACTTGCTTGTTTGTTTCCAATTCTGGCAAGGATTTTAGTTCTGGAATCAACACCTAAAAAGGCAATTGGTTCTAATTTGCAAGACAAATTTTTCAAAAAGTCTAAATAGTAATGTCACAAGATAAACTTTTTACCTACAACGCAATTTTGTTATTCCTAAGGTTCATTTTCTAAGGTTTCTGAGTTGATCATCGAATTTAAGGTGGAACGAGTTCGTAAAGGGGAGCATGAGAGGTTGGGATGGTGGCAAGTTGGTAAGGGCGAGTTGGTAGGGGGGGGGGGAGCAAGTTGGCAAGGGGTGCTTCGAGCAGCTATCGAGCCCGCAATATCTTGTTATGATTTCAGACCACCAGTAATTCTTTAAGGTTTATTTTAAGTTTCAAGAGAACCATGTTCGTTTCAAAGGTAATGCGAACTTGAGAAGCCAAGTTTCCTCGAGTTTGCAGGGAAAACTTCATATCGTCAGTTAAATTGTTGATTGACCAGTAAAATTTCCCGATTCTTAGTAAAACAAAAACATATTCCCCCTTTCAAATTTTGAAAGTCAGGGTAGGGTACTGTTAATTTTTTTATATATTCCAATGAATACGTCATTTTCTCAAATTTCAATCTTGAAACCTTTAACAAAAGGGCTCTCAGTTGAAAGTTTTGAATAAACTGAAGGGTATTGTTTAAGTTTCCAAAAACATTCAGTCACGTTAATAGATGTACAAAGATGCCAGCTGTTGGTTTTTTTGTAATTTTGCAAAATATGAACATTTGGGCGGGAGGGCCCAGCTTGCAAATTTTCCGACAACGGGTTTGAATTTAAATGTTGACGTGATCAAGCGCATGCGCAGGTTTTATAATGCAGTGAGACATGACAAACAATATGTATCTTTTGCAGCTTCACTTTTGCAGCTTCACTTTTGCAGCTTCACTTTTGCAGCTTCACTTTTGCTGCTTCACTTTTGCTGCTTCACTTTTGCTGCTTCACTTTTGCAGCTTCACGTTTGCTGCTTCACTTTTGCTGCTTTCAATAAGTCATTCAGAGAACAGCCAGCATCCGTATTCGAACATTGGATAATCATCAGCAAACAGTATCTGTGATGAATATTAAAACTCGCATAATATCTTAAGAATCTAAAATAACGAACTGGACGATTTTCAGTGCATAAGTGGACGATTTCAAGTCTCCTTAGCAATGGTGTGTCAGCAAACTCGCCAATTACTCCATCATAACTGAGTGTCAAATATGTCAAGCTCAAAATTTATTCAGCCTTTCTTTGCCTATTGTTGATCGCAGCCTGTTTTTTACACACTTAAAATTTAAAAAAATTCATTCGTACTTAGTAATACCAATTTGCAATTTTGCCATTTCCTGTACAAATGTACAAATTTGGATAGGCAGACTGTACAATAAATAACCACGAGTTTTACTATCTTCAGAAAACTTTATCTGTTCATATCTTCTACTTATACTGATTAGTTCCTTTGAACTCACCTGCTTTTCTATAAAATACAAATATACTTTTGCCGAACAGATAAAAAATTTCCGACAAATTGCCGAACGGTCGAGTGTAGGAGGGGGGGGGGGCACATTTCCCCTGCCCCAGCTAATAATCGACGCCCCTGTTGCTAATAATAAAAAATGTTGTCCTCTTTTCATTGAATTATGCGCAACTGCCTTTTCTGTTTAAACATCTTCTTGATATCCACATTTTGGTTTTTAGCCTTGCCTTGGTAGCTTTATGCAAAATATTTGCGTTGAGTGCTCAAATTGCGCATGATTTAAAGTGATACTCAAATCCTATTTATTTCAGCCGAAAATGGAAGAGCAGAAAGATTGCGAACCAGTATCTTCTTACCAAAGAAATTAAATAAAGCTAGCTTTGTTCAATATCCTTTTGTGCAAAATGACACCGATGAATCTGGAAGAAATGAAAGTGTGGGAAACATACAACAAGAAGGCAGGTGTAAAAGGACAATGAAGAGCTGTAGCGATGACAACGCTGAGGCGCCCGAGGAGAAGGAGATGGCCTGGGTGCCAAGAAAATGTGGAGTTGAAAACGATCGGTTACATGGCAAGGAAAGAACTGCAAAAAGTGAAATGTTCTTGAATAAGTTGCGAAAGTATATGACTGTACAGGATTCTGATTGCGATGTGGAAACATTGCACAATTTTCGCAATGAGAAAGAGTCGTTTATTCAAAGAGACAGCGTTTGTGTAATTCGAAGACCTGTCGCGTTAATCCCAGCCGCATGTAACTGTCAAAAGTGCCTGGAAGGACCTCAGCTCAGGGTTCTCAATGAGGCCTCATTCGAATGCAAAAGCAACAACAACCACGGTCATTGTTACAATGTGGAACCAAAACGCTTTAACATGTATAAGCCTTCGTCAAAGCAGCATTACTTTGGCAAACCTTATATGAGCAGCTCTCCAGAGTCACGTGATCGGAAATTTTCATGCAACGAAGATATGCACGTCGTGCCGGGACGAATATCTGGAGAAGGAGCAGCCAGATATTTGATTGAAAGGAAAATGCGTGGTCACTGGAACTGCGACGTAGCGAAAGTTAAAGGGCATGGTACGAATAATAAACATTCATGGATGGAACATGGAACATCACTAGATCAAGAAAGCTCAGAAATAAAAGGGCAATATAAAGAAATGAAAGAAGAATATTGGGATAGGCCGGCTAATATCGAGCCTGATATTAAAGCTGATCTGGAAAGGAGGAATGGAACCAAGTACAGAGGGTTTTCAAGAGACACGAAAAAATGTTCAGACCATGTCAAAGAATTTCATGATGATGAAGGTAAAAAAGTTATTAAGAAAAGGCAAGAAACGACGTTGATTGTCAGGTCGAGTAATTGCAAATGTCCAGAATGCATACAGGAAATTTCAAGGACAATTTCAGATTTTGGCCATGTTGATTATGTGGAAGTTAAAGATATCGACAGATTTCATGAACCTGAAAGAATTGTTTGCAAAATAGAAGAGGGCGAAGAAATCGTAAAAACGAAATCCAACCACAACAACAAAGGGAATAATCATATTGCAATGGTTAAAGAAAGAAAATTTGGAAGCTCCCTTCCTTTAAAAGTAGACACTGAAGAAGAATTTTTTTCAAATGATCAAGATTTGAACAGACCAAAACAAAGAAGAACTGCATTAGAGAAAAGACACTGGAAACATGGAAAAGAGAGCCCAGTAGAAGATGAAGATCAGTTTGACTGCATTGTAAATAGCTCTAGTGGCACGAATGTACGATTAGACAGAAACGCGTATCCAGACGAAGACATAGCAAATAAGGAACTTTCGTCGGTAACGGATTTCGACGAGGAAACGAAGTATAATTTAGTAAATTTACAAAATGACATGAAACAGTGTGAAACTGGAGATATCCTTGCAAACAGCCCAACATTTCTTAATTATCAAAATGTAAAAAGCAAAGAAAAACGGCTAATGCTAAGGCAAGCGAAGGAAAAGTCGATTGGCAAGAAAAGTAGAGCACTTGCGAATTGGCTGGAAAGAAAGCGAGTAGCTGAACTGAATGACGCCTTTGAAAGACTGCGAAAAATGGTACCTGCTTATGGCAATGAAGATAGGTCTCTCTCGAAAATTAAAACACTCAGATATGCTTCAACGTATATCAATCACTTAGCCGTCATTCATGAAAAACAGTGCAGATATGGAATAGAAGACTTGAAGAAAGGCCTGATGAAGTTCATGGACATAGATCCGATGCTGCAACGATGCCAAGAACATCTCGAGACTCAATGCATCATTTAAACTAATATTTTTGGATTAATATCAAACCAGCTAACTAGCCTATTTATTAGGAGTAATGGCATTTTCTCTTGCTCTCCAAATATTCGTTGATTTTCTGCAAACAAAGTAATCCTCCTTCTTCATCAGTTCCAGCTTTTCGTTGTTATGTGAAAAAACTAGAGGCACTAGATCGTCCAATTAGTCGCGGTGCGTTTTTTGACTGTCTCGCGTTGCGAAACGACCCCAGTCGCGGTGCGTCCCAGTGAAAAAACATATAATGTTTAGCTTGGTTTAATCGAGTCTTGGTTTGATCATTCAAAATATTTATAATTTCAAAGCTTGATTTTATCTATTCTTGCATCAGCAATTTAATGCCAAGTTTATGGTCGAAAACTAACGTTTAGCGGATGCCGCGTGGGAGGAATTTTTAGCCGCGAGGGAGAAAATATTTATAACGAGCAAGTGTTTCAGCAACTTTTATTGCTGACTTTGAACACTAGTGTCTTCGATATGTAGATAGTTTGATTTTATTGAAAAGAAAAAATAAGAAAGAAGGTTAAACCGTGATGGTAAGACTGCTTGCAAATCTTTTCTCTTCAAGTAAACAAAGTAAATATTTGATTGATATTACATACACGTTTAGAACAATGAAGGGTAGGTAAGAATTAGAATAAGAATTAGAAATATAAGGGAATATGGTACAAACAAAGAAAATAACGAAAATTCATGTCATGTCGATTTTGTTTCGATCTGAATTTAGCCCTAGCTCTTCAAGGATTTGCCTTTCCAATTCCATGTAGTCTTGATAGGCCTAGCAGAAAAGAAACCATGGTGCGGTTACAATCAAATTATTATTTGCGAAATGCAGTTATTCACATCAGAGGCTTACAGTTTCACTGATTTTTGAAAAGTAATGCATGATAAAACGACTCTACGATAAATTCGCTATCAATAATTACAAAGAAATATGCATAGATGAAATATAGCGTCAAAAGTCAGGCATATGTTCGAGTTAACGAGTTAACAAGTGTCTCTCCCTGGTGCGATTTAGATAATGTTTTATTCTTTAAAAGCGAGCAGCTGCATGGAAAGGAACTAGCACCTCACTGTACTTTCAGCCCCCCTTCCTTAGTACTTTCAGGCACCCTTCCTAAGTAATTTTAGCCCCCCTCCCTTAGTATGACTATCATTTTCATAAAAGCTGGTTCTTATCCACATTCCTCTTTACTTCCTCTCGCTTGAGGATTCGTACCCGAAATATTTGGCCTGTTTGATTTTGGTGGATGGTTAAGAATACACGACAAAATGAATGATTAATGAAACGACGTACTGTTAGACACAGTTGTCGAGCCAGAGCCAACACAAAAACACTGTTGTAAGGTCACTTGATGAATTTAGGACCAGTCGAATACTGGATATTAGCAAAGCTGTATTATGTACAGCACGAGAGGTCCTGCGAAAGAAACGACACTATGGCGAATGGAAAAATTTGGATAGCAACAGACTTACAGATCTGGCTTTCGATTCCCATTCCAAGTCTTCTTCAACCAATTTCACCTAAAGAAGAACAAATAATGATTGATATTGCCTTGTTTATAGATTACCTTACTTTCTCCATTTAAAGCCCCTTAAAAAGAAGCAAAAGAACATAAGTTTCAGGGTTTGGCCTTAGCAATCTCAGTAACTTGAACATTTTTAAAGTTTTGAGATAAATTTATAAGCCAAAGAAGCATGAAGAACCGTGATTCCTTTGGCATGAAAATTCTGGGTATTTTATAGACACAGTTTCGAGTAAATCCATCATAACCACTGGTTGAAAGGTATCTTCTTTGTTTATAGTTGGGTGAAAATGCTTACAATCAAGATACAAAATCATTACGTATTCTATATATAAAATGAAGAGCATCGTCCCTTCTCCTTAGTCCCTTCTCATGGCCCCTTAAGAATTACACAGTAATCAAGTGCTGAAAATTAAGAAGGATTCTAGCCTAAAGATGGCTTAGAGAAATCATACCTTATTCGATATCTCATTCTTGACTTCCTTTTTGTCCATGTCAGCATTCCTTTCTCTTTGTTCAAGGAAGGCTAGTCTTCTGGCCTCTCTTTCGAAATAGTTGTCAACACTCGTCACCTTGGATTTGAACAGGATTGAATTGAAGGATTGCAACAGGATTGAAAAGATTGTTTAAGGATGCAGCGAAGCAAAGAGCTTCATGAAACAGAAAGAAAAGCAAATTTGGAGAAATTGATTGTTATTAAATAGTGGACTGAAAATGATTTCCGTACGAACTTACACTGTACGGACAGCTTCACAATTTCAATTTTTGAAATATTTCAACATAGCAAACACAATGTATATGTTGAATAGACAATAAGTAAGAAAAATTAAAATTATATTTCTTTGTCGAGAGATGAATAGATCATACTTCATTAGAAGATGGTTGTCGCAGATTCCATGGCACTTCAAATATGTGCAGTGTTCCAATTTTATCACCAATTGCCAGCAATTGCTGTTTGCCTAGAAAAGGTTAGGCCGTAAATGTGTACTTACATTATTTCTAAAGATTAGGTCATTGCGAGATACTAAATTATAGTGAAAATGAATAGCACCATTAAAGCAATAATGTAAATTTAATGTAAATTTAATCAAAGTGAAAATTCGAGTCTCTCGACCAAGCAACCAATGATAAAAATCATACGTAGATCAAAATCCATAATGAATTTCCTTCCATAAAAAATTGCAGGAAAAATAGCAAAACAAGCCATGATTTGAAATCTTATGCTTAAGATGAAGAAACCACTTTGTGAGAAGTAATAGAAGCTAGTCTCGGTTTAGTTGGAATGTATGAAATACAAATAACTCTTACTTGAGACTTGATAAGGAAAGATTGTTTGTATAGGAACTGGAGTAACACTTTGATTAAGGAAAGGCTCGTGGGTTCTGAAAAGGCAAGAAAAATGAAATGCATTTGAAAATACACATACGGGCGCAAATACCCCCTTGTCCCCTTGTAAACAAATTTCCAGCAGTACTCTGCAATGAAATTCATATAACAGAACGTATTTGCATCCACCATTTTATTTATTTGGGTTCAACTTGGGTGTTTGCTCGCAAAGGCTAGGTTCTTACAGCATGAACACAAAAAGTCTATAATTCTTAACTGAATTTGCAGCCTTCACTTGATTCGTCGACTTTAATCCATTAATGAATACTTTACCATATTGTTTAGCATGCAACTAGTATTTAAATATTGGAGTTGTCATAGTTGTTGACATGGTGTGTTGAAATAAACAAGCAGAAGAGCTAGTGGAGAAATACAATCCCCAACAATACGTAAATGTCGTCGTTGCTAAGTTGACTCTTATATTGAACCAGCGGTAGAACACGAGAAGGAGATGTACTGCTCATAGAAAACCAAATACTCCTTTACTTCACCCTGCAATGTTTACCCTACTTGGGTTTACCTTGGCTGTTTGGTCGCCAAGACTACGTCCTGGCAGCATAAACACAAACAGTCTGTAATTCTTAACTGAATTTGCAGCCATCGCTCTTAGCCCATAACATGAACCCAAATCTCTGGGGAACCGGCAAAACAAGACTATCCATAAAGGATATTGTTTAATGCCATTCTCTGTACTCTTCTGTAAGCACTGTAGTAGTTGCAAAACAACAGATACTCAGATGTCACTTGCACAGTGAGAACTTTACATCGATCTTTAACAATCCTTCTTAACACACTGCAATGGTTTAAATGTTTGTGCTACATTGGTTCTGCAATCAAAAGAGAGCAGCACTTACTTGTCAAGGAGATCCCAAACGTCCACACTTCCATCGGATTTGCCGATAAAGAATACAGCTGTAGAATATTAGATACCAGTTAGCATACATAACGTTAGCCATGCAAAGTCATTCAAAAAACGCACATTGATTTCTGATCCATTAATGAAAGCAAGTGCTGGGAATGTAAGTGAAACTGACATTGAGAGGGAGCAAAGCAGCTGACGCTTTCATTGAACTAGACACAGAAATCTGGGTTTGCATGATTTGGCAAGTTTGCCATTGAAAGGACAAAGCCGGGAGGAAAACATTATAAAAGGAAAATACGCGTTAAGTTGCCTAATGTAGCAACAGTTGTGAAGTGTAAACAGCTAAAGTAGCCTAGAGGCCCCCTAAATGAAAAAGATACACAAATCTTGTTGCAGCTGTATTGAAACTTTATGTAGAGCACAAGCTTAAAATACTACAGATTAAGATTGATTGCAATTAGTGCAATTAGTGGATAAACTGACTTTGTTGCTAGTTGAAACCATTTTGTGTAAATCCCAACAGAATTACAGAAATACAGTTAGCCTTTTAAAAGATTAAGTGCATCTAGATTCTGCCTGAATTAACCTGGTCTGGAAGGACTCCATGCAGCAGCTGTTAGTTTGACTGGATGGCTGCTTGACACCAGTAATGGACCATGCTGAAACATAACAGATACAATTTAGTCACATTGATATGATACAAGTTATGATGTGATTGATATAAGTTAGTAACATTAATTCTAATAAATCATTATACGGGCATGTAATCATTAAAGCCTGGAAAATAAAAATAATTTGGGCAGGAATAGAGGGGGTGGGCTATTTGAAAAAGAGAAATAAAGTTCAAAGCCGCATTGCAGTACAGTCAAGAAGCATTCAAATAACACCGTTCACTGTTGCAAAAAAGAGTTCAAAAAATTTGGCAGTTTAGATATTGCAATAAATACACAGATTTGTACTTTTGATAAAGTTTGGGCCTAGCTATTACTTTTATTATTGTTTAATTGTAGCAATTTTGAACTTCAGTGTTTCGATGAACTCGTATAATGAGAACAGGTAAAAAAATTTATTAGGCTCACGGTCAGCTTTTCTTTCCAAATAGCAAAGGACCATCCACCAGCCGTTAAAATCACATCTTTGAAGAATGGCGATCTTTCTATCGCCGTGATTGGACCGTCATGAGCATCAAGGACAAGATCTGGCCTCGGAGCTGGGAGGAACAACAACAACAAAATTCTCACAACAATGTTAAAGTGTGCAAAGGGGATGTGATGTGAAATATGTTAAGGTGGCAAGGAGCTGGTGATAATAGTTAGTTAAGGTGGTTAAATTGATGTATTCTACTTACAAACAACTTTTCCCGTATCTATATCTTTGCTTAACTTCCAGTCGATGTAAACAAGCTCACCATCCTAAAAGAAGCGTTCAAGCTCCCAATCAGAATAAGGAAGCGAACAAAATGCAATCAGACATGACAAGCAGGAGTATAATTTAAGCTCTCAGTTGTAATAATGCATGGTAACAGTGAAAAAAATTAAATAATTACACGTGTTAGTGACAAAACATTATTTCAATACCTCAGTTGCCACGTAGAACTTTGAGTTGACATTTTCAAGAACTTTGTTTTCTTCTTTTTTCCTTCCTAGGCCGAGTCCTACCGACGGCTTTCGATCAAAAGGCTGCCCTAGCTCCTCCACATCGTCTTCTTGCTTTGATTTATCTGCTTCGTAGAGAAACAATCGCAATGACCATATATTCTTCATCTTTGCACATTCAATATTGAACATAGTAACAGGTTTAAAATCACTATGTTTTGCCTGGCATTTTTCTACGTTGTTCATCAATAATCCTAGTATAATCCGGTAGTTCGGTTAAGATTTCTTCTACGTTATTCATCGATAATCCCAGATTAATCCGGTAGTTCAAATAAGTTACTTTCTACGTTGCTCGTCCATACTCCCAGATTAATTGGGTAGTTCGGATAAGGTACGTTCTACGTTGGTCATCGATAATCCCAGATTAATCCGGTAGTTCGAATAAGTTTTCTTCTATGTTGTTCATTAATAATCCCAGTTTAAACTGGGTAGTTCGGATAAGTCTTTTTCTTGAAATTGATCCTTAAAGTAATGGTTGAGATCTATTTTTCTTATCGTGCTATTAAAGTCCAATGTAGAATTGGTTTATCAAAAACAAGAAAAAAATGTTACACAAGTTGAGAACAAAATACTTAAAAGCCAAATTACAACATTCTATAGAACTACACAACAAACAGTAACAGGAATGCAATACTAGTGAACGAATAAAACCAAAAACTTGCCTTCGTTTCTGTCACCCTGTCTTTCCGAAATTGAAAATCTGACAGCGCTAAGGTCCCCTGAGCCTTTGAGTTGTCGAACTTGAACCTAGAGTGTCATTCAGAGTGTCAGATGGTAAGAAAACAGCGTCACTCAGATTTTTAGATTGAAATTTCGAAATTCTAGAGTTTATAACAAAAAAGCAAAATACGTTTTTGATGGAACCCCAAAATTTGAAAAAAGCACGAAAAAGCGGGAAATTTCACAGAATTATCCATTTGGCCTTAAACCTGGTGTCTTACAGGGTGTTTTGGAGCAGTGACTTAGGATCTTGGCATTAAGTAAGAAACAGATAAGTCTGACTGCAATGAACCTTTTTTTTATATTCTCATAAAAATTTACAACGACAACAATTACAATACAGAAGCCTAGGGAGCATGGAAATGCATAACAACCCTAAGACTTACACTTAACATAGAGACACAAATAAGCTAAAAAAGTGATTGGAGTAGTGTCTCAATAAACCTGGTGTCTTACAGGGTGTTTTGGAGCAGTGACTTAGAATCTTGGCCTTAAGTCAGAAAAAGATAAGTCTGACTGCAATAAACCTGGTGTCTTACAGGGAGTTTTGGTGCAGTGAATTAGGATTTTGGCCCTAAGTCAGAAACAGATAAGTCTGACTGCAATAAATCTGGTGTCTTGAAGGATGTTTTGGTGCTGTGAATTAGGATCTTTCGGTAATAGGTTTCCGTGATATTTTAAACCAAAAGGGAAAAGTAAGGTCACATTAGGAAGATCTGCATACAAACAAGATCTGATAGGTTAGATACCTGCAAATCTAAGTACAAGTATTGTAAGCAAGATTCCTTCGCATCAGTCACATTTCTAGCACTTAGACTTCTGCAGTTTAGAGAAACGTTTGCTGACAAAAGAGAGCGTCAAGAAAATGCACAAAAAACGGCGACGTCAGATCATTATTATAGTCATGATAGGCCTATTCATACTGGACGATAATGGTCCTGATCGATCCAATTGATGGAAAGTTGTCTGAAAGCACGACTTTCAGGAGGTGCCTTGTCTATGTAAATTAGTCTGTCAGCTTTGGTTAAATTGACTGAAAAGAACATTATATCGAAGGATGCTATGGATATATGCAAACTGGAAAAACGATGAAAGACCAACAGATCACGTGATATGCACCTGATATGCACATGAATTGAAGGAGACAGCTTACAGAGCATACTAGAAGAAGCTGAAGATGCAATTGCCACCTGTTTCAAACCACGTGTAGCTTCTGAAGTTGCAATTCAAAATATCATAGAAGGCGCTGAAGTTTGGTCAATCGGGATTTAGTTTCTCTTTGCTCTATATCTTTTCAAAATATATTTGCATAAATAAAAAGATTTGCATAAATGGTGCATTAGAGTTTAAAATTACACAATATGAAAATATCGATGTTAAAAGGCTGGTTTTGAATTGTAAATATTTCATTTATTGACCCAGGAAATTCATTACAAGTTTTGGTTCCTCTTCTTCTAAGACTTGATGAGGTCCTGCCTCTTGCACTCTGTACATGGGTCTTTTTTGATGCTGATGATCTCGTGCTCTTCTGATGAAATTTTGCTTTCATTTTCAGAGCTTCATTGTATAGATATTTCGACCTTTTAAGTGCTATAACAATTGCTGATGATCAGAAGAATCATGAAAGCATGGCAAAATTCAGCTATTCATGAGCAGGGAATACAACATTTCGACTTGCAAGGTGATGCTCATTGCATCTGTATCAAAATTGAACCAAGCTTATAGGCAGAAATGTTATCTGATTTTATTAGGTACAATACCGGTGACAGGTCAGTTACAGTACTGATGTCAGATCAACCTTGCTTTAACATGCCTATGCAGTGCTAAAATTTGATACCACCGTCATTAAAGCGATCTTGCGTCTATTCTCTACAGCAATTTTTCAATAAGTTAACGGGTACAATAAGATGTGATGCGGTTACAATAAGATGTGATGCTTATTACCTTGAGAAACGGTTTCCAAGTGAGATCAAGATGCTTTAAGCTGCCAACTGGCACATCATTTGCATTTCCTGACATTTGGCTGGCAACTGCCGTCTTGTTCGGTCGCGTGTCCCAAAACAGAATTTGGCTAGGCAATAAATGATTCATATGAAATAACTTGAAGATATTCTAATTAAATGATAGATAATGTCTTAGGAAGGGTACTCTTTCTTGTCAATTTTTCCTATTCCGAAGCAAATTTCAAGCCATCTCATTAATCGTTTCTAGCACAACAGAATGTGTCAATGTTTCTAGCCAAGACAAGTATAAAAATCATATCTTCAACTTGTGCAAATAGAAATGATATTGAGAGTAGCAATTTTATAGAAATAAAATTTCAATATCAAAGTATGTATGAAAAAAGAAATCGCCCCTTTCTGTAAAAAAACCTTTTCGAGAATGGTCGTTGACGGGGAAGAGATCAAGACTGCCCTATGATTTCCAGCTGGTCCCTTGAAGTACGATTGCAAAAACATTTCTCTACGTATTTGGCAGGTGTGTCTGTAGCAAGAAATTCATCAGCAACCGCTTCAAATACAATGCACAAGATGGTGGAAAGAACGACAAAGTTATCTTGTGAGAGAATATGACCTCATAACGATGGCGAAGGAAACATTGCAATGAAGCTAATTACAGAAAGTATAAAGATAGATCTAAAACTGTTACAAAACGTTGTTTATAAAAAGCACATACCCATCCGATGCTGCAGTAATTAGCTGATGGCACTGAGCTGGCCTATTTTCTACGACAATGCCCATCCTACCGATCTAAAAGATCAATGAGAATACAGAAAAGAATATAAGTTTAGAAACGAGAAAAGAGATCACGGACATTTGCAAATTTTACTTAGGAATACAAACGGAAAAATATTTGTACGAGAATAGGCTGAAGCTCAGAACTAAAAACGGGAACATAAAAAAATATTTGAAATTGTTCAAAAATGTTATTCTAACCTCAATGTGATCTGGAACCCATTGAATGTCAGTGATGGCCATTTTGTGGCTGTGTTCAATGTTCGAAACTGCACCATAGCGAACGACAGGAGACAGTTCTTGCTTGTTTAAATTCAAAAATGACGGCTGCAAATTGACAGGGTCAAAAACTACGAATGGCTTTAATTGGAGTTTTACAAACATAAAAATGGAAAATTAGAAATCAATTAAAAATCAAAAATAGTTCTTTTGAAAAGTGTCCCGTGTGAGATCCAATTACAATAGAGGTGCAATTTAGTAAACATTTTTAGGACCAAAAGCTTGGTGAGGCAAGGCAGGCTGCTCCTTCGCCCCTCACCTTTCGTCCCTGCAATGCTGCCATTTGCCAAGGCCACAACAATTCGAATTGCAGTATCTTGCTATAATGCTGTTTTCATGAAATCGCAAAATTATGAAATTTTGAATTCCTCTTCCAAGACACAAAATTAGCATTAATTCTCTTTCAAATCAGCAGACATGCTCGGATATTTAAATGGCGAGTAAAATCAAGGTGGTCCTACGACAGAGCGCATTTGGCTTAATACACCTGCCATAACACATTCTAAATAGAAAACGCAAGGCATTGACAAGGTAACGAGTGTTTAAAAAGCTTTTTACAGATTTTTACAGTTTTCATGCGGCAAAATGGTCTTACTAGGGTTGTTCTGGACTGTTTGCTTTGCACTTGGGCTTGGTTCCGATGATTCAAAAGTCTTTCTGAATACTGACTTATGTCCCAAACAACGATCTAGAATTTTAGAAGTTACAAAAATTCACTAATTTTCACATATATTTCTACAAGAAGTGTCGGAAATAAATTTTCGAGCAGCAGCAGCAAAGGTTTGTAGGCCATCTCAAGAATAACATCTTTTTCAGAGACAAATAGTTTAAAAATGCTCGACAATCGATGACTCTTACAGCACATTTAAAAAACATTCTTAAAGAAACCGCTATTAAGATAGAGATGATTTAGACGTAGTGCAGTAATCAGCAGATTTTGTAAACAAAAAAGGAAGCTAGGAATGATTCGATAACAATTTATTGCAAAATATACAATTTTGATTTGTTTCTGCAAACGACTTGGGAAGGTAATGCATATGCGAGAGATGTCAAAAAATCAGCAGGTCTAAGAAATGATTTAATTGCCTTCCTACATAATTATGGGTCGAACAAACCTGGCCATTGATGCAGCCAGCAGCAATCACATTTGGATTAGAAGGATTAAATTGAAAGGAGAGAATGTCATCAGGGGCCTCCATCAGCAGCTGAAAAGAAAATTCGCAGCTTAAAGATAATAATGGGCACTGTGTGCTGAGCTGAGCCAGCTGCCGGTGTAGACTTTCAACTAAGAAAAATCTCGTTCACTGAAAATAAAATGTTGGCGCAGCAACACATGGAACAATTAAAGTCAAAATCAACCTTGGCTTTAGAAAAGAAGATCTTACCAGAGGATGAATGGGATCTGCGAAACTCCAAAGAAGAATGAAGCTGGGGTTCATAAGAATACGAGAACAATGATCAATTCTTTCATCGAAGGATAATTGCTCTGCACAAGATACTGCGATTAACCCTGAAGCAAAGAAAGCATCTAACTTGAACAATTATTCAAATATATATGAAATGGATCATGATAATACTAGCCCTTCAGAAACAAGCACCCTATATTACAGAATGTGCAGAATACCAAGTGTACAATGTTGAGACACTGGTGTCGAAAGCGATGTAACGAAAATTGCTATTTAATCTCGGAAAAATGAGAGGCTTTTGTTAAAGACATTACAAAAAGACACACAGCGCCCGGTAAACGTAAAGCCTTTCGTCTCTAAGATAATGCATTAAAAAGAAAAGAGGACATGTCTTGAAAAAGAGACGGTTTAGAGTCAACTAGCCTTAAAATGAATGCACCTGCTTACAGAACTGCTACAGAATCAAAGAAAACGATGCATAGAAAATCGAACCTCTGATTGTTGGATGCCATTGTATTTTTGTTATTGCTTTGTTTTTGCTGAATTTCAGGTCTGTGAAGGATTGGTATTCCTGAAACGATTGCAAACAAGGTGATAAAGAAATGCATAAATATATTTCTTTATAATTCGAAGGCAAAACTGATTCTTTGTATCTGTGTGTCCCTCCCGTATCTGACGCAACTATTCGTCCAGCGTGTCTAGCGTGCATGTAAATCGTTAGCAGCCTACATTGAATACATTGCAATGAGCATATTTTCTTTTGAAAAGAGAAAACTGATTGTGAAAAATTGGTTTATCTAACAATCTCCTATACTACTTTATCGGAGATCATTAAACGAATTTATGGAAAACGTTTACAAAGCTGAAACAACGAAATGTTTTGTAAACTTACTTTTAAATGGTTGTCTGATTTTGAACCAAATGTACTGTCTTCGTTAGTCAGCAGAAAATAATCATCGACAAATATATCAATTGTCTCGTTGTGTTGCAGAGCAAGTTCGAATCTACCAGTAAGATACAGACGATGTAAGATACAGACGATGTAAGATACAGACGATGCAAGATACAGAAGATGCAAGATACAGACGATGTAAGATACAGACGATGTAAGATACAGAAGATGCAAGATACAGAACGATGTAAGATACAGAAGATGCAAGATACAGACGATGTAAGATACAGACGATGTAAGATACAGAAGATGCAAGATACAGACGATGTAAGATACAGACGATGTAAGATACAGAAGATGCAAGATACAGACGATGTAAGATACAGAAGATGCAAGATACATACGATGTAAGATACAGAAGATGCAAGATACAGACGATGTAAGATACAGAAGATGCAAGATACAAACGATGTAAGATACAGAAGATGTAAGATACAGAAGATGTAAGATACAGAAGATGCAAGATACAGACGATGTAAGATACAGACGATGTAAGATACAGAAATGCAAGATACAGAAGATGTAAGATACAGAAGATGCAAGATACAGAAGATGTAAGATACAGAAGATGTAAGATACAGACGATGTAAGATACAGACGATGTAAGATACAGACGATGTAAGATACAGAAGATGTAAGATACAGAAGATGCAAGATACAGACGATGTAAGATACAGACGATGTAAGATACAGAAGATGTAAGATACAGAAGATGCAAGATACAGACAAGATACAGACAATGCCAGATACAGAAGATGCAAGATACAGGCGATGCAACCAATAATGAGGACATTCAATAGACAATTCTGCAAAGACTGTTAAAGCAGACGCTGCTATAAGATTATCTTACTACAGAGTCAATATAAAATGCGCTCGTAAATCTATACAACAAACATTGTAACAAGAAAATATTTTCATATTTCTTGCGCTGAGCAAGGAAATAATTTTTTTACTGTTACCTGTCAGCAACATCAGCTACAAAATCCTTTAGTCCTTTTGCACCAATAATTCCTGCTAATTGATCTTGCGTAAACATCCTCGGCTCATACTGTACATTCGCATTTCTCGGTCTGGGCCTGTTGAAATACAATAGGAAATTAAAACATTCCTCAAAAAACAGAAGGAGTTAAAATAATTGATATATTTAGGGAAGGTCTCTATCATATTTAGGATAAATGTGTAAAAATTGCAACATAAAATTTAACTCAATACTGAAATTAATTCAAGACACCAGGTAAGGATAAACATTGAAAAATATTTCAAAAAGAAGCACAAACAAAATTTTGCAATAATTAAAATGCGTTTTATATGACTACAAGACTATTCAAGAACCTAGATATTTATTTGTGTCAAATAGGTTTACTTACCGAGAAAAAAGAACATGTTAAGACTAGAGAAATATGAAATTGAAAATATGTAAATCGAAAAACAAGTAGAAAATGGGATAGGAAGAAAAAGATTAGAAAGAGGTAGAAGCAGGAGCGGCGGACAGTGCTATTTTTGCTATTGCTTTAATAGCAATTCTTTTTCAAGGTCACTTCTTGTGTAATGTAAGAAAGATAAAACCGAAGACAAACATGTTCAACCATAGTTCTAGTTGTAATTGCCTCATTCAATTGAACTAAAGTTGCCGCAGCAGACCTTTCATCAAAAGCCTTTATACCACGGCATGAAAGGAGCCTCATTCTTCAGCCACAGATCGGCCATGCTATTAGGCTATTGTTAGGAATGCAAACATCTAATTTAAGGTGATTCAGTCAAATATCGCTGCTTTGCTATTAAAATTTCAGATTTAATAGCAAGAGATCAGATAGGTGCTCATCTCGAGAAGAACGAAGTAGCTTGATACAAAACAAAACAAATTGTATCGCGTCTACTTGTATAGATGTAAGACAGGATGTTTCATAGTTTTCTTCCTTCTTTGTTTGCAAATGTAGGCAAATTGACTTCGGTGGACGTCCTAACCCGATGTTGAAGTTAGTAAAAAGCAGATTCAGATAAAATTGAATTTAAGGTGAGTCAGTCATAAAGTATATATTTATTTTGGCAATTTTGGTTATGTAAATGCGGCCTTCTGTCTTTATTGGATATTTATTGGAAGTTTTTTGCTGTATTTTTATAACATTACTAGATTAGCACTTTTTCTTTTCCGTGACTTGTTTGTTTCATTTTTATTTCTATTTTTAATATATAATCGCCTACACATTAATAATTATGCTGCTTTTATAATCTTTTAGACAAACTTCTCATGGGGAAACAAATATCTCACTTAAAGGAAGGAACAAATGCACCAGTGGCAATCTTGCTATTGCAAAGTGTACCTTTAATAGCAAGGGGCTTTACCAGATGGCAAAGAGCCCCTGGTGTCTAATCGGCCCCAAAGACACCTTTTATAAACGCTACCAGCCTACCCGTAGACCCAATCCCAAAGGCACGGATTATTGGGTCCATCCGTACATATCCATATACGGACTTTGACATAAGATATATAGTTTCTAAAACAATCGTTTCAACAGTCACTGGTAAATAACTAACGGGGTGTTTATTTTTGAGGTAATAACAATTTGATATCACTCCGCGCCGCCCCTGGGTAGAAGATAGGAAAGAAGTAGAAGGATGAAGAAGAAGAAAGAGAAGGATGGGAAAAATGAAAGAAAAATAATTTGAAGGGGGAGAAGGGCGGATTATTAAAGAAAGGGGATTGAAATAAGATGAAGAAGAAGAAGAAGAAAGTAAAAGATGACGAAGAAGAGGAAAGAGAAAGAGGAGTAAAAGGAGAAAAAAAAAATGTAAAATGGAAGACGGAATGAAGAAGAGCGGTATATAAAGAAAAGGAATTAGAATAATATGAAGAAGAAGTAAAATGTAAAAAACGACGAAGAAGAGGAAAGCGAAAAAGTAGAAAAAGGAAGAAGGAATGAAGAAGAGCGGTATAAAAAGAAAAGGAATAAGAATTATATGAAGAAGAGGAAGAGAGAAAAAAGCCAGGAAAGAAGATAAGAAAAAAGCAATATAAATATCAAAGAAAAAACATTTAGACGGGAAATTAAATATTCCCAAGGCAAAAAAGCCATTCCCTAGAAACAATGACGGCTTACTAAAAGGTGAACCTATGAGAGCTCGAAGTTATCAAAAAAGCAGCAGATATCAGTTTTCGAAACGCTTTAGAGAACATCTCTGCCATAAGTCCTGGAACACTAACGTCTGTATTCAACAGCAAATTTAGTCATCCTCCTCTCACCCTGGGAGAAATGTTAGTTTTCCTTATAATGAGGTAAGTGATGGGGAGAAACGTTTTCCATGTGCCTTGTATGATATGGATGTGGTATTAAAATCGAAGTTATTCTGGGGGAGGGGGAGAATGAGCAAGTTATAATATTTGGGGGAAACAGTAAAAAAGCATCGCAGATTTGCGGTTTGTTCAAGCAGTTTAGGCAGCCATTGTATCCTTCAAAGCAAGGCTGAATATCGACCAAAAACAGCTGCCAAATGATTTTTTCAGTCACAATTTTGAGGAAAACTAAATAAATTGGCAAACTCTAAAAAGACTTATGCATATTCAAAGAGTCAGGAAACGAACTCAATTTCATTAAATAATTGCAGTACAGCAGTAGAAAAAATAGGAACATTGAAATTATAGCCGTATTTGCTAAAGAAAACATACCATTCAGTTTGGCTGGATGCATCTTCATTCGTAGAAACATTCTGGAGAAAAAAGTGAAATAACTTCCTTATGGGACCAATCCTAATTCAGACACTTAGATAGTCACAGGAGATATATTACTTGAGAAAAGACAGGTGCTGTTTGTCACACTCAAGGGCTGCATATTGCATTGTGGTAGCCCAGTTGCTTTCAAATTCCCTTATGATGAAAGGATGGCTGAGTCAGATTTTTATCTAGAGCAATAAAAGATAGACTGAAAAACTGCAAGGATAGGCTCAAGTTTCTGTTGTATGTGTGTGAAGTAATTTGATGCAAAAAGTTTTCATCTGAATTCTTAAAGTACTGAGGCTAAGAATTCATTACAATGGCAAAACTGTTGGTATGACATCATTTTTATTCCTATCTACACCCAGACAAAATAAGAAAACATAGCAATTAAAGATTCTATCCGTTTTCATGTGAAATGCACCTCAAATTAGTACTGCTAGTCTCAAAAGCTGCAAATCATTAACAAAATAGCACATAGTTTTCAATAAGCAAAAACATATTTGGTACCTGAATTGCTTTTTCCAGTTCCATCTTGTTTAAATCAAAAGTTTCATCTTCATAACCAGGATAATCAATGGCACTATCCTTCACTTCTGATGAATTTCTGTCTGAAAAATCAACCTGAGCCCCAAAATCCTTCCGTTTACGCTGAATCCAGAAAGACACCTTAGAAATGATAATACAAAGATCCAATTATTGTTATCAGTAAACATAGCTAATGTTTAGAGAAGATTAAAGCAGTTGGTTGTATAGATTGTAAAAACCTTTGATAGTTCACCTTCTCTCTTGAGCTGAACACACCTTGGGCAAGAATATCATCTTCACTTCCAAGGGAAATCCAAGGCTTTGGCGACTTTCGAACTGGAACAAGTGGAACAGACTCCAATGATTGATCAACTTCTGTGATTGGCTCTGGAGGCTAAAACAATTTTGTTACGTGTAGACGATTCAATAATATAAATCAAGATTTGAAACTATTATTCCAATTAAAAAATACTAACTTCTAAGATTAATCTAACTTTAACCAATATTTTTAATCACATACTTTTCAAATTTAAATTTCTTATCATATACTAGCCAAGTAAATTAAAATACACTCATCAAGATTTTTATAAACATCAGTAGAATTTAGGGAAATTTCAAGCAAATCTAGCCAAAGAAATTGTTTCTCAGGAAATTGTATAAAAGCATTCAGATACTGTGAAACAGTGAGAAGGGAGAACAAGATGAAATACAAAGAAAAAGAAAAGTAGGATTAAAATGGAACATAAGATGCAGTAGCACATTTTCTAATAGGTTTATAATAGGTATTACAAATATTTGACAATGATCAGTCAAGTAAAAGACATAATGATTGTCTCAGAAATGTGAATGAGGAAATCTGCTTGTAACCTTTTAGCATCCAAGAATTTATATCAGCGGATTGATTGATATCTAGACTAGGTCTTAGGGTTACAAGATGATTTCTGATTATGTAATATACATTAAATTTGCTGAAAATGAAAAGTCATAGCATCAAGAGAATTTTCTTAAATGTTAGACAGATTTAAACATTTTCAAACTCTAAAATAAATCTCCTCACATTTAAAATTTGCTCCTTGCCATCTTCAGTTGTGACTAAAAAGAAGTTCTGTCCATACTTGAATAGAGGATCGTACACCATTAACAGCTCTTCACCTGGATAATCCTAAAAAGGTTTGTTGAATAAGTTGCAGAAATTTCTCATCCAAATGAAGCTAAATTATAACAACCAATATTTTTGCATCTTGAAAAACTTGTAAAATTAAAGAGCCCCTCCTGCCAAATTTTGAAATTTTAGAAGCAAATCTAATGAAACTGAGTGTTCAGAGTAAAGACATCAGAACATGAATCAAACACTCTAACCAGGACACATGCTTGACCAATATGTTAAGGTTGCCCAATCAGTGCAGTTTGCCTATTTTAAATGTTACTAATGAAGTCATAAGGTGAAGGCAAACTCCTCCTGTCTACAAATAGCAGACTTTTCATGTCAATGCACACTACCAGGACAAAAGTATTGCAACACCAAAATCAAACTGGCATCTAAAAAAATTTGAAGTAGGTAGACTGTCTTTTGCACTACACTTACAATAGAATTTAAAAATTTAAAATAAAAACCTGTATAATGCTTTTAGCAGGGTGGAAATCAGAGATTGCTGCTCTCTCCTTAAAGTCCAAAAAGATGTCTTCCTTCTTGATCAATTGTAGTGGATTTTCAGGTGTGACATCTTTGTCAACTTTGCAAGAAAAGATTTCTTGAGTTTTAGATGTTAGAAACAAAGGAAATACATATTCAGGTGGTACTTCTTCCTCCTCATCTGCCCTGTCTACCGAGAACTCCGTAATTGACAGTGTTTTCTCCGCTGGGTCCTCTGGCATTTTGGATTTTCAACCAAACTTCGTTACTATTTCTCCATTTTTCTATTCTGTTACCATGGCAGCACTGAAGCAGCCTCGAAGCTAGACTCAGATTGTTTCCAGAAGAGGTTAGGCGCAAAATTATTCTGGGACCTGGGAAAGAATGTTTCTTCCACTTGCACATGGGCCAAATTGGAAAGTGAGAAACCAAATTTCATCGTTAATGTTCTGAAGAAGCAGGTAAGCCACTACAGTTTTATCAATACTTTCAGAACTTTAGCTTCAATTGCTGTTTCATGTGATATGGTAAACGATTTTATTTTCTCTCAATGCAACGCATTTACACACATAAATTTTATTCCATGCAGAGTGGTTTGTCACGATCCTGGAAACGTGCATCATGCGTGCAAGTTTATTATTCCCAAATTTCGAACATTTTGTATTGATTCTGAAGTACTAGGGAATGATAATTTCCTATGAATTTGTAATTTGCCAGGCTGTTTATACTTTGGTGCTAGCTAAGCAGGGCCCCGCCATGGATTTTAAAGTGGGGAGGGAGGGAGGCAAAAAATAGAATAATTTTTCTAAAAATGTCGCCCACCATAAAATTTTAGTTTCCAGACTCTCTAGAATGGCCTCTAAATCGATTACTGAGGATAATTCTTACTAGAAATTTCCATTTTACTGAATGTGAAATGTTGTGAAAAACGCAAATTGTCTAAAAGAATTTTGGTTATCTCTCGAATGTTATAACAAGGAAAGTTGTCCAGAAGTATTATGACACAGCCAGAAATCTGATAATGGAAACTATTTCTATAACGGTAACACAACTCGCCCAAAGAAGATTTACTGCATGCTCGTAAGTAATGTAATAAACTATGGTTTTATAGGCATAGAAGGTTAAAACTAAAAATCCAATGTGCAAATAAAATGTAAAATCCAAAGTGGAAAAATGAAAAAAAAGAAGATAAAGAGTAGTCACTACCACCTGGTTACCGCCTCAAACTCAGATGGGGGGTGGGGGGGGGGTGTGGTTGTGTGTGCCCCTTGCATGTTTTGAGCAATTAGCTTGTAGGTGGGCAGAAAATGATAAAAAGCAACTCATCAGCCAGAAACCCACAAGGGACATTTAGGGGCTTTAATTGCGTTTCACATATGCCTTGCCACTTTTACAATAGAAGAACACTTGTCTCCATATTGATGTGATCACTGATCATTTAGCTGCATCGTGATTAGCTGTCCAAAGTTTCGGCTGAAAATCGTGACGCACTGATTGAATGGCCTATTGTTTGCTCAATACAGTAATTCTATGGCTGCGTTTACACGGGGCCGGCCGAATATTTGGTTGGCCAAAAATTTGGTCTGCTTTTGAAGCCGGCCACAAATGAGGTCACTAAGGCTTTGCGTTTACACTGGCCCGCGACTTAATTCTTATGACTTGCGCAATGTGTCAAAAACTTGAAGCCAAAAATCATTGTAAACAAACAGCTAACAAAACAACTTCTCTCATTCTCTGTTCTCGTGTGCTCTCTTCGCAAAATTCTGTTTAAAGAGGATGGCTGACATAAATGCTATCAATGATTGGAAATTTG
This sequence comes from Rhopilema esculentum, assembly GCF_013076305.1. Next base: position 636,048 of record NW_027020174.1, on the reverse strand, counting down.
CGATGTTTGCTATGCTTTTTATTTTTTAATTTCAAAATGAGTCTTTTGACGAAAGTCATTCATATTTTCAGCAAAGCACAAGCTACAAGCTACAAACACAAAATCTAACCAGTGACTCTAACCAACAACAATACATTAGTTTCGGGCCACAAAATTTCAATTTCCCATTTTGTGTTTGCCTCTGTAGCACATATCAACACCCTCTTTTTTGTACCGTGCAAATATTTGGCTGGCCATAGCCGTTTACACGAGGCCACTCGCGAATTTGGCCAGCCAAGTTAATAAGGACGCTTTCCTAGGTGGCCGAACATTTGCACGCCTAAGTGACCTAATTTGAGGTCGTTTAGCCGGCCCAGTGTCACAATTGCCCTTTTCATTTTTAATTGCTTCATTTTTTTGCCAAGCAAAAAAGTGGGGGGCTATAGCCCCCCCAGCTCCCCCTTCGGTGGGGGCCCTGCTAAGTTAGAAATATAATTTAGATACCCAGCAGTGCCTTTGGAAAAAGGAGGGGGGCGGTGGGGTCAGCTTGGCGTGTCAACTACAATTAAAGCTAAGGACCCTAGTAGAGCCATCTTTGCACATTGCTACCACCATTCCTTTAAAGTTGCTGTTGGTTATATGATAAATGAAGTTAAAAGTTTTAAGGATTTACTGATGAGAAAAATGTCAAAATTTTCTATTTTCTATTATCCAGATCTATTCGTATATGTACCTTTACTTTAGTTACCTAGTGCTTAACTTTAGTTATTTTGCAATTTTGAAAGTATAAAAATTGCTTCAAGTGTCCTTTAAGGGCTCTAGATACCATAGTGGAATCGGCAAAATGCTAAATTATTTTGAGATTGAATGATTTATAGCTTAATTTCTCAGATCCACTCCCTCGTCCAACTCCTTTACTATGGCATTGGCCTAAAATATAACACTTCTTTGGGTTTGTGAGGATCAGTTACCAATGGCACCATCAGCTCAGTTTGCATATAACATGCAATTTTGAAGTAATATGTCATTTCTTCTCATAATATCTCAACTTTAAGTTCACTTTTCATTCTAAAACCGCAAAAGTTTTCCGTAAATGAAATATTTCCAGAATGGCATGTTGGAATCTGTGTATGTTTCACTAGAGCTCTCCGGCATTGACTTGTCCCCCACTCCATTCTGATTATTTGATGCAATAGAATATTTCAATATCTCAAATTTTGAACAGTTTTTTGGCGGTGCAAAACTTGAAAATGGCTTTAAAAAAATCAAAAATTTTACAACATGTTGACTAAAAGCTTCTTCGTTTGACACTCCTTAGAGCTTAAAAGGTCAGAAAGCATAAAATCTCAAATTTTTGAAGTCTTGGTGTAAGCCATTATAAGGAAATCTCAAGCTGGCTCTAAAGAAACACAGATTCAAACCTGGGGAGAATGAAAGAGCTTCATACTCAGGTTGGATTGTATCTTATATTCTTTAAGAGATTTTCCAGTAGGGATGACATATTTGCAAAAACCAGAATGTCTGGATAAAGTACTAATCAACATTAACTCAAGAACCCAATTTTCAATTCCTATGGGGCATCAGTTTTAAAATCATTAGGCAATAGGAAACTTCAGATTTTTTTCAAGATTCATGCAGCTGGAAATATTAACATGGTGCTTTGTCTTTAGGCAACACTTATACCAAAATCAACATGCCACCACCATGGAAGATGATGAATGCTTCTGGCCCTGAGGTTGCAACAAATGGGTGAGTCTTAGAATTGTGGGGAAAAGTTTGAAAAAGTTTGAACAATTTCTTTGGCTAGATTTTCTTGAAATTTCTAACCTAAGTATTTTTCATATCCAATTTGATATTTTAAAATAAATGTAATGTTCTCTATTTTTGTGTGGCCATCACTAAAATTAAAATGGGTTATGAAACTTTTCAATCTTGATTTAGTTCTGGAGAATCTGATGCTCCTTGGCAGAAAAGCTTTCAAAAAGCAGAAGAAAGACCATCAAATGGGAGTCACACCAGTAGAGGCTTTGGAAACTTTGATAGCAGCAATGCAGGGACTGGAAATCAAATAAAAATCATGTTTTGGCCAGCAACAGCTACTGAAGTAAGCCTTACTGAAGGATATGATTTGATCCTTTTGTCAACTGATGAAATTTTTGCCATTGGCAGAGCATTGTTGGATTCATGCTCATTTTTAATGTCCTACTGAATGCTGGCAAGGTTCGATAACAATATATTTGTACTGATGATTTATGCAAAGAAAAACTCTGGTTGTCTCCATCCAAAGATTTGAAAAATTTTGTTAACAGTAACAAGGAAATATTTCTTAAGTCAACATTTTACCTCCAAAAAGTTAAAAATTTGCACACGCTGTAGAATAAAGCAATGAAAATGGATCTATTATTATTCACAATTAATTAGCAAGTTGCAAACACGTATGGCTTCCATCAAATATAATTCTTTTCACAACCACTAACAGGTTCTATCAAGGTCTTTTAAATAACTGTTACAAGGCATTTTTTCAGAAAAGCTTGATTAGGCTGCAAAGTTAATTTTTCTCTCTTATTTAATGATATTTTTGAATTGCTTTTCCAAAACTTTTCAGTCAGCATCCCAACGTTTCCAAAATTTGAGAGAGTTGATTGAAAATCTAAGTATCTATGACCTATGACCACTAAAAAGTACTATTTTTCAAGATATCAACAAACGCTTTATTTTTAGTATTTTCTAAATGCCAACACATCTGCTAAATGATTTCAGAAAAATTTGAAGAGAAAGTGTAATTCATGCTTTGTTGGTAGCCTCTTGAAAAGTTAGAGGACCCCCTAAAACGGTGCTTTATCATTTTAAACAAGCGATATCTTGAAAAATAGTACTTTTTAGTGGTAAATAATGCCAAAATGACTTATTTGGCTGGAAAACTACTTGGGAACCAAATTGATATCTTTTAGCACTGTTGAGTTATTGAATGTCAAAGTTGGCAAAACTGTGCTCGAAGCCTAAAATGTGAAATTTTGGCTGATTTTGACAAAAGTTCAAAGCTCAATAACTTTGGAACCATTTGAGCAATGAAGCTGAAATTTTCAGCATTTTATTTTTACCAGGTAAGGTTCATATGATAGAAGTTTCAACAGAATCTGTGATGTCGCCAATGGGACCATCTGGTGATTTGATATGGAATGACCCTCCAATTTGTTACAAACTTCAAAAGGGGTAAAATGCTCCCGGCAAGTCTAGTTTGTCTCTCCCCCAGGGTTATTCGCCTTTACCTTTGATTTTAAAGGAATGTCTATTGGCTTGTAGGAAGATTTGAGAACACTGTTTTCTGATGCTGGAGAAATAAAGAGAGCAAGGGTTTTGACGCCAAGAGAAGGGAGAGACATTACATTGTCGTGAGTATGGCACAGCCTTAGCTAATTTTCCTTTGCAAAATTCGTCATGCCCATGAAAACCCTTTTTCTAGAAATAAGCGACCACGACACAGGTTTTCATGGGGAAAATATAGAAGGCGTGTAAGCCACCCCACGCTTGAAAACATCCAGGCATGTGGTGGCGTGTGACATTTCTTCGCAAATATTTATAGTTATCATCATAGATCTACGCAGAAATTGCCAACACAAACCTGATGACAGCAATAGTTTTGATGAATTTACTTCGCTAAATTCCAAGCATAACTATTTACATTTTAACAAAAAATGGGTTATTTCTGAAGACTTGAGCAAGTTTCTACACAAGTATAAACTGAACTTATTTAGTTTATCAGCAAAAAACAGCAGTACTAGTACAGAAAATTTTTTGCCATGTCATAAGCTGTTTCATCAGCTTCAGTAATGAATCCTTAGTTGAGTCATTGAGGGCTTGGCGTTTATCGGGTTTCAAGCATGACAGCTATTTTAAGTACTTCACTGGCCAGATATCGATCATCCATTAAGATAATGCATAAAAGATAATGATGGATCATTTTTCATTGAATTAAATGTCGCCAAAATCTAGAATTAAAGCATAGCAAAGTCTGAAAGGAGCTGTGGGGGAGGGTTCAGCAAAATTCGCAAATCCACTAATCTGCTACTTTTCATCGCATAATTAGAAAATCCACTTACAATGTATGTTTTGTCGATGAAAATAATGATTCCCCGAGAAATAGTGATAAATGTACAAACTTCAAAACATACGTCATTCAATAGTTGTAAATTAAGTCCTCCCATTTTGTTTACATCCTGGTTTGAATTGTTTTTTATGCCTGGAGTCATATAAAAAAATGCCCTGATAACATGTGCTGTGGACTGGGCAGGAGTACCCCAGTCCAAGAAATCACAAAGGGTATTTCTGAGGTGAGGGGATGACTTTTGTTTTTCAGCAAGTCAAATTTTGCAGGTTTGCCAATTTTTATGGCTGTATAGCTTACAGAAGGAATTTTCCACAGTGAGGCTTCTGAGTACTGAACACAAGCTTTAACAATGAGATGTACCAACAAAAGGATGGTGTCGCTCTGGGTAGCCCTCTGGGACCTGCCTTGGCCAATATCTTTGTTGGCTTTCATGAAGAGCGTTTGTTTGACTGCGACCAAAAGCCAGGTGTCTATTTTCGGTTTGTGGATGACAAATATACTATTTTCAAAACAGAGGCTGAGTGTGATACTTTCCTAAAATGGCCTTCATACAGCCCTACATTTTACATTTGAAAAGGAAGAAAATAACTCCTTGCCATTTTTGGATGTTTTGGTTGAAAAATCTGACACTGGATTTCTCACTAGTGTATACCGTAAACCGACATTTTCCGGGTTATACACTCGATGGAGTTCGTTTTGCCCAAAACAAAGAAAAATCAGCCTCATCAAAACGCTTACACATAGGGCACTGATGATTTGTTCCAAGTCTAAACTCGACTCAGAACTTGAAAAACTAACTAAGATTTTTCTGGAGAACGGCTATCCAGAAGATGTTATTTCAGTTTACATTAAGGAGAAGATAGGAAATTTCTCGGCTGACGTAAAATTTGGTCCTCAAAAGTGCCCGGTCTATCTAAAACTAATATTAGAAACAAAACCCATCCCCAAAGAGAACAGCCACCTCGGTCTTGCAAATCTAAAATTACAACTAAAACCTGCGATTCTGCTATCGGGCAGCATTTGCTAGAAAACCCAGATTGTGCAAAAAACTATAATGGCGACATGTTTCGGATTATTTGTAAAGCCCGATCGTCGTTCCACCTAGCAGTTTTAGAATCTATCTATATAAGCACGAAAAAACCGCTACTGTGTAGACAAAAGGAGTTTGTTTTCACCTTAGGACTCCGCTGGTAACATTCTAATAGGCAAGCGGCACTGATTGGTCAACCTTTACAGTCATGTGCTCGTGTTTCTGATTGGCCTATTTCGATCCACAACTGGGTATATATATTTCTTGGCGTAGAGTTTTCGATCTATGTTCTGACGTTTTAAACTCTGAAGAGTGTCAGACGAAAAGCTTTAGTTTACTAAATGTTTGCTTTTTTCAAAGCCATGAACACAAGTACTACATTCTAAAAATAGCACAAGGGGTTTTCCAAATGGATCTTTTTTCTTGTCTATTCTTCACCAAATTTCGTGTTTTATTCATGCGATTATCTGATTGCTATTTTTCATGACCCTTATTGGTGTCCACCACTTTATGTCACCACAAGGTCTCGTGATACATTAGTTTGACCACGCTCTTGCTCCACCATTCATTAGGGCAAATTGCGACTTTTTAAACTGTATAACTTAAAACCCACACAACCTACTAAATCATTCAAGTTGTTTTAGCATCCGCACAGAAATCTGTATTAGTGCAAAAAATTGTCTTTAACCTTAAAATGAAATCATAATTTATGCAACTTATGCCCACTATAGGCAAAATCGATTGAATTTTTAGCTTTGTAACATTTGGATCTGATGGGGAAGCCCAAGCAGCAGTCTCGCAATTCAATGGTCACGAGGTTGAAGGTAGACGCATAAGGGTGGAGCTTGATGGCGCAGACAACAAGAGGCAACAGGAAAGGCCGCAAACAGGCTCACTAACTTCAAACCAGATAAAAGTATTTTCCTGGCCAGCATCCTTAACTGAGGTGAGTTTCTCTATACCTTGGATACTCGTTAAATATTATGGTTACCATACAGATGGCTTAGTTGCTAATTATGAAGATAAATGCTCGAAAGGGAGAGTGGAGGAATAGGGAAAGAGGAAGAGGGACAGGGGAGAGGGAGGGTTAGGAGGAAAGGGATGGCTATGAGTGACATAAGGAGGAGGGGATGAAAAGGAGATGCAACTGTAACAGTATCGTGCCTTTGATGATGTCATATCACAGGATTTATTCAAGATTTTGTTAACAACTTGAAAGACAACGAGCATCTAAAAGGTTGTATTTAGGAATGAAAACGTTGAATAGCAGAAATGAATATGAAAATGAATAGCAGTTGCAGGAAAATTCTGCACCAAATAATCTAATTTTACAAAGCTGTTCTTGTTATTATTTAAGGTAATTAATTGGCAAAACATGAGCCTGCATGTTGATAATTTGTAGTTTTTATGGGGATAGTTTGTAGTTTTATTTAGTCAGGGGCGGATGCAGAAAAAAATCTGACATTCGCAAAGTTTCGACCACGCCTATATGACCACGCCCAAAAAAAATCAGTCAAATTTTACTATAGTCTCAGAATCGAAGTTTTCCACTTAAAGATGTTTTTTTCCTTATATTAAGTTTTAGGATTAGGAAACTAACAACACATTTTTTAAACAGCATAGACTAAATAAAAATGTTGAGGCTCAAAGGTTGAGAAATTTAAGGATAGATATTGAGGCTCAAAGGTTGAGAAATTTAAGGATAAATATTAAGAATAACATCCAGGTCTGGATTTCATTGACAATTTGGCATTTTACTTATTGAGTGAACAAGAAAAGAGATCTCTGGAAAAATTTTGAGAAACACTCATCAAGCTTTTGTTGTGTTGGCATGTTTTGTTTCCTACATGGCTTTTGTGATGGAAAAACAGCAGCAAAGATTTGAAATGTCCTCTTAATAATGATTTAATGGCAAGTCTAGGCACAGAACCACAAATTGTCAAGAACAAAGTTGATGAGCTAAAATATGGGTATATTAGATGTGTGTATCACCCCTTCTCATGGAGAAAAACTCATGAAAAACATTTTATGTCACTCACTTAAAAAACAGCCATTTAAAGAAAGGAATCTTAGTTCTATTTATACAATGATATTATTTAACAATCAAATTAGTGTAGAAATTTTCAATGCAATATCCACCCAAATGTTTGACTTCAACACCAAATACCTTAGGGGCTCAGAGCTTTTCTGTTATTTATTTTGTGCATTCACCTTTCTATCTAAACTGCTGTGTGATGTGCCTTAAACATGGCCAAAAATACCAGTTAGGTCAATACACATCATACAATTTTAGTATTTTCAGGTGTTGGTAAAACAGCAAATGTAACAGAATTTAAAAAAATTCATTGTCTTTCCATAACAAGAACATCATAAATATATATTATATACAAATTTAAAATGTACATCAAACAAAGTCAGTAATGGCAAAGAAATAAGGCAAACATGGTAACTTTTACTATATGGATTTATATAAGATATTTACTTGGCAGGACCAACTTGCTGTGAATTTCTTATTAATAATGTAGTAATTCCCCCATTAGGATCATTCCATTGATTGCACTTATTTACTACCCACATTTACATTTATTTACACACACAATAACATAGAAAAGAAGACTGTCAGTCACTTGCAAATTCATAAACAAAAATTAATGAATCTTAAGGGTATTTCAGAACCAAAAGTTTCAAATGGTATACTCTTATAGTGTGGAAACCACAAATAATTTTACTAGTTTTAGAGGTTAAACTCGTGAAAAGGGTTACCATATTTATGGCATGACCAGACAAATAAAATCAAAATACTATTATAATTTCTCATTTACAAATATGGCAGTCTAGATTTTTCCAAAACTGACAGCATAAAATTAACAAGAAAAGAATACGCCGTAGAAAATGCAATATCTTATTCAAAAACAAATCCCCAGCACAGTCAAACTATTTACAGGTTTGTGATAATAACAACATCTATCAAAAAAAATATCTAGAACTCTAAAATTCAGCATATTCAAATTCATCAAGATATTTATAGAACAGCATCATTCGTCAGAATGCTACATCATCATTATCAAGATATACCTGACTTGAACCCTAAAAGTTCTGATTGACAGCCTGCATAAAAATGGCTATTTACCTTAAAAAGCATCACGTATTCTTCAATTTATTATTTGAGTCTGAATCTCTGTCTAAATAACGTCCTCCATCATGAAAATGAAAACATAGGCAAAATTTTGGTTCAACAATTTTAGGTCCAACTGAACTGTCCTCGCATATTGCCATCTATCAAATTCCATCCATCAACCAAAATCTTCGACAAACTTTGAACATCTTCATAAGAAATCCGCTGATTCAAATTAAAAATCATCTGCAAGCAAATGTCTCCACAGCTTTCCAACAACAATCATGGCCGTTGATCTGGAAGCGAGGTTTCTATCTGCCCACTTTCCAAGGTTCTCTCCCTCAACTGGCTACCGAACATAGTTCGCATCTACCTTCGCCACATTCGCAAAAAAATTTCCCATATGCATTTCCTATTGGTTTTCAGATGGCTAAATAACATAGCTTGACTGACATTCGCACAAATTTTTGGCATACATTTTTCAGTACTACTTCATTTGCGCACGCATGCCTAATATATTATAATTCCATTCGACATTCGCATCAAACCTTATTGGTGCTCTGTGAATTTATGCGTAAAAGGGGGAGCCCTCTTTCGAATATATCATCTCTAAATCACGAAAACGAGGGAATAAAACCTAAAAAGTAAACAACAAGGTGACATCAAAGCAACTAGGGCAGGAAACAAAACTTTTATTTCTTGTATTCTGTGGACCTTTTTTTATTATCTGGCCATTTCTAGTACAATATTCGCAATGCTAAAATGTATTAACAGACAATTACAAAAAGACATGTGGAAATCTGACATTCGCCAGTGCGAATGTTGCGAATGTCTGGATCCGCCCCTGTATTTAGTACACGTGGCAGCCTTGGCGAGCCCTGCTCATGGCCAGGCTTTTAAACAAAAAGGTTCTGATGAATAAATGTTTTTGTGCATATTTCTTTGTCATTAAGAAGGCCGTTGGCTTTATAGTGCAAAGATTTTCAAATTAGATTGTGTTTCAATTAGAGGGTTTTCTCAATGTCTCGTTATTTAATTCTTCTTGTAACATCTTTTTATGGAACACTGGTGTTTTATTTATGTTGTTGTTTTTTTGCTATTTTCGACTTCGTTTCCGGAGGCACGACTCATTGTGTCTTGCATTGCTAACTTCGTCTTCCTGTGTGTTTTGCGGTGTGATGATATTTTATAAGAGATGGTCGATTTGCCTTTTGCAATCACAGTACAATACATTGCCTATTTCATCTGTTGCCTATTTCTACGTAGGACGACATGCGAACGCTTTTTGACGCAGCTGGCAACATACAGAGAGTGAAGGTCTTGCCCGCTCGAGAAGATAGAGATATCACCCTTGGGTATGCAAGTATTATAGTTGTTGTACGCAAATACTGTTTGCACTATATTTTATAAGCAAGTGTTTTTCCCTTTTATACAGTTTTGCTTTCCATTCGGTTTTTTCATTTCGTGTTGCCACTGCACATCGTTTCCTAAAGCATGAATTGGGCGACCGGGGGGGGGGGGGGCGCAGGGCAGAGAAAATCTCCTTCTTTCATGTAGGATAAATGCACTTCAAATTATTACTGATATTTCGGGGGTTCAATCAAATTAATCTTGCTCATAATCATTAATCAGTTGTGTTTATTGACGGGCAAGCTGCATGAAAATTGCTGTGGACCAATTTTTATGCAGCTGTGAACCAAAACATCAGGAAAGATTTTTAGACCTTTTTAGTTGATTATTTTTATTAGCTTCAGACCTTCTGCTGATAATGAGGTTTTTCAGACCAAATTTGTATAGCTTGACAGATTAAGTAGTCTACAAGTAAAAAAATTTGTAATTGGCAGTTTGGTGCAGTTGTAACGGCATTTGGTCAAGCAGCACAACTTTGCTCCATTATCTCAAGGCAATGGGTTATTGCTTTTATGCTTATTGCTTATTGCGTTTCAAAATCATGACAGTTTGAAACGAGCTTTTCTTTTTTCTTCTCGTTTGTGTGTTATACCTCAAAATTTTTCATTAATTGAAATTGTTTTGAAATTTTCAGCTTTGTTACTTTTTCGAGCAATGAGGAGGTTGCGAGGGCAATAGAAACTTTCAATGAGCACGAGATTGAGGGAAAGAGGCTTCGAGTAGAGGACAGTGAAAAAGGCTCTGGAACGAGGGCTTCTTCAAAGCCTGAAGAAGGTGGGTTCAGTGGTGGATTCAATGCTGGGTTCAATGCTGAACGATTTCAGAAGGGAAGTCGGGCTGAAGTGCAGGTCCGAAGTTGCCCTGCCTCTGTTAGTGAGGTAAGACATGTAAAGAACATTGCTTAGAATTTTTAGGTTGAAATAATCGCAGATTTATTGATGACATTAAATGGAATCTCCATATCATGAAGAATTTCCATATGAATGTGACAGGATTTTGTTAGAAGTTTTCCTACTTTTTCGCATGTTTGATGACATACCTTCATCGTAATTGATGAAACACCTTAACAAATAGCACCAAGTGCTTCTCTCAGTCAGTCATATTATTTTGATTATCATTTCAGGATGAACTAAAAGAGGTTTTTTCTGCTGCTGGAACTGTTAAAAACGTGAAAATTCTTCCGCCAAGAGATGGAATGGACATTACCCTTGCGTATGTTTGTTTTCATGTTTAAGACATTTGATTTCTATTATTGCGATTTTAAACATATTTAATGAAAAAGTGGGTTTCTATGATTGCATATTGTGTTGTAGGATGATCCAAAGTGAAAGGAAGTTACTAAGGGTCAAAAGAAACATGAGAGAAGGAACAGCAGTTTCAATGTGCTCCTTGTTTCCACCATTGTTGAATATTTTTCATAAAATAACTTCTGTGGCTGGGGAACGCGGTCAGGCCCCAAACCAAGTTCCAAAGATTAGCTCGAAAAGTAATCAATCCGACTGTATAGTTTCAAAGTTCCGATTACCCAACACTACTATAACTATATACACAATAAAAGTAAATTTCCTTCGTAACATAATAAATCCGTAATCGTGTAGACTTTACTCACGCTCTCTAGGCTCGCAACTCAACTTCGACTTAACATAAACAAGCATGTATTGTTCTAGTATAAAATGTCAATCAAGATTAAGATATTAGTTAACAAAAAGTCAGGGGGTATCTAAATGATTACGCAGTTTCTTGACAACCATTCGATAACCCATCACAAAGTTTTTGCTTTTATCTTTTGCTTCGATGAAAATTTTTGTTTTATGTAGACAGAAAGCAGTTACAACCTCATTGTTATTGTTCAGTTTTTTGTCCCAAAATGATATTGGCTTTGTGTCTGTGTCGCTTGGAAGAACCAAAAAAAATATACAATATGAAACTCTAATAGATTATAAATATTTCTGATATGTGTATCAAATATATAAGAAACATTTCTTATATGTGTATCAAATATATAAGAAACATTTCTTATATGTGTATCTAATATAAAAGAAACATTTTGTCTAGCTTTGTAGCATATGATTTGGAAAGTGAAGCCGCAAGTGCTGCTGAGAAATTTGATGGGTTTGAGTTGATGGGGAAGCGGCTGCGTGTCGGTTTGAAAGAAAATCGATCACAGAATGGTTCAAACGGATCACAGGATTCTGCAAAGCCGTGGGGAAGGTCTGGTGGTAGCAATGAAACTAGTCAGGCATCAAATGAAAGTGGTGCAAAACCATGGGGTCAGCCAAGTAAGTTGTTTTCTCCAATAACGTTTCTAGCCTCGAAATGTTTTTCACTCATCATCCTTGTTAAGTATCAACCACCTTTTCAGTGCAAACACCCTAGTCCCGTTTTAGTATGTAGGCTCCTACTGAGGTCATCACTCTTGTATCACTCTGAAACTGTAAAATCGCCATGGGTATTTGAACTTCTCCTAAAAGTAGTTACGCTACTAAAAATGCTTTTTCTGCTGAAATACTCTCCATATGCTAAAAATACTTTCCCAGCTAAAATACTCTAGTATTCTAAAAATGCTTTCCGTGCTAAGAAACTTTCTTTACTTTTCACTGCAACATTTGCGTGGCTTACATTTTTTTTCTTTATATTTTAGCATCAAAAGCAGATGCACAATCATTTCGTCCATCTGGGTATGTACTAACATTGAAGAATATTTTTATATCATACTTTAGGTTTCTTTTGGATGATGAAAAGAGACAAAGTTTCTTTCTTTTTTTCTTTGGAATTTATAAAGCAAACAATGTGGAATGAATACTTTTAATGAAAAGTTTTATTTTACTTATTTTTGATCTGATTAAAAACTGATTTACAATTAATTCAAAACTGAAATATCTTTCTCTTGTTCCCAAAAAAGTGCGGAAAATTCGCTATAACCTTGCTTAATGGTCTAAGACAAAAGGTGAAACTTTAGGGAGGAGCCCTTTGTCGAGCTCTAAATAGACTTCAGCAAATTTTGTTTATTGTTAAGATGGTTTCTTGAAAGATTTGCAAAATTTTCTTTTTCTCCTGCAACCAAAACAGCTTTGGAACAAGTCGTAGTGAGCCGAAAGATGATGGCATTTTCATCGAGGATGGGGAAATGAATGATGGCTTTGCATTCAAACCAGGTATTATCCTTAAACGATCTGTTTCACTTTGTCCTTTCTCATTCACCATAGCTCTTTTTGCAAGCTGTTTCCCTGTTTAAGCCAAACTTATACGTTCAGCAAGAAATGCAAAAAAGGTTACTGAAATTGGATTCCAAAAACGAAAGAGTGACAAGTTTTTTAGCGATACATGTGAAAGTTATTGTTTCACATAGCTTTTTAAGATCTACTCGCTTCTTCCAGAAACTCTTTCTCGCTTTTGCAAAGAAAAGCCCCTTTTCTATCTCTGTCTTCATTTTCTTCATCTTTTTGTCGTTTAAAAAGAATCTCTGTTTTAGCTATCAGTGAAATTTGAGCTGTTTTTCTTCGATGCTTTCAACATAGCCCAATTATTTGCTGCAAGAAATGTCCGAAGTTCTTTCTTGGCAAACTTCTGCATTATTTTTTTGTTTCAGCACGTGCTCCTGTTATCTACATTCCTCCACCGCCTCCAGAGAATGAAAACGGCATTTTCAATGACACATGTCATCAAGGAATCAATTTCGAAAAATACGAATCGATTCCATTCGAGGTGACAGGAAGGGAACCTCCCAAGGGAATCAATACATTCGATGAGTCAGGTTTGCATCAAGTATGCATCGATAATCTCAGAAGAGCAAAATACAAAACGCCGACTCCGATTCAGAAGAGTGTGCTGCCTGCTGTGTGTGCTGGTCGTGATGTTATGGCTTGTGCCCAAACTGGCTCTGGCAAGACGGTATGTAAAGCAACAGAGAGACATTTTACTTTTATTACTATTTACCATATTTGTTGACATTAAATTTTCATTGGTGCATCTTTTCATTATTGCTGTCTTAAGGCGGTAAGAACATGATAGATAAGGGGTATTAAATTTAGAAGTCTCCTTATTGTTTGTGTTCTGAAAGTTTTTTCTGGATATATTAATGTTTCAATGAATGATTTGTAATTAGGCGGCCTACCTGCTTCCTGTCATCTCTAATCTCATGAAAAATGGAGTGCAAGAAGCGGATACATGTGAATCGGCTTGCCCTAACGTTTTGATTATCACGCCGACACGTGAATTGGCTATTCAGATATTTTTGGAAGCAAGGAAGTTCGCATATGGCAGCAGACTGCGAACGGTTGTGATATATGGTGGAGTGAGTGTCTCGCATCAGCTTGGAACACTGAGTGATGGCTGCAATATTTTGGTTGCTACTCCTGGTAGATTGAATGACTTCATTGAAAGACGGCGGGTGAGACTTTATTGCATTAACGCTGCTCTACTATTTATTCAACATATCTTTGTCTTTTCAACCCATTGTTGTGTTTCCACTCATGTGAACGGAACTCATTGTCAATTTCAAGAACAGAAGATTTGTTCAGTATAACATCTCACGTACCATCTCGTCCTAACAGTCCGGTTATATAAGCCTTCTTCAAGTTGTGAGTAATTTTTCACTTTTTTGCCAGATATAAAGTACTCCTTTCTATTTTCTATTGTCTCTCCTCGTGCAGGTTTCGCTCTCGAATATACAGTTCTTTATACTGGACGAGGCTGATCGCATGCTGGATATGGGCTTCGAATCAACTATCAGAAACATTGCAGGTAACAGTAATTTGCCAGGGAAAGAAGCCCGGCAAACCCTGATGTTGAGTGCCACATTTCCGGAGAGTATCCAACTGCTCGCTGCCAATTATCTCAATGATTATATTTTCATAACTGTTGGCCGTGTTGGCAGTGCAAGTTCGGATATCGCACAGTCAGTCGTGGAAATTCCAGGTTCAGAGAAGAGAACGAAGCTTGAAGAGATCCTCTTAGAATCAGGTTTGCTTTTTTAAAATCGAACTTCCCTGGTACTTCTTTCCATCCTCTTGTGTTTTTTTATTGTATCTGCCTGCTTGTTGAGATTCTCGAAACAGTGCTGGATTCTAAACTGTGAGCAAATGTCTAAACCAGGTGAAGTTCATTTGACAAAAATAGAATGAAGTTAACTGTTTACCGAGTTTTGTATTACACGATGCCTTGTAGGCTATACGTGGTTTTGTACGTGGAACAGACTGGCTGTTATTTTAAATCAGATTTTCACGTTCAATAATGGTATCTTGACAGATTGGGAAAAAATAATCTTGATTCAGTAGGCAGATATAACAGATATAATGTTTCTCGAGGAACAGCAGGTTTTGATCATTCTATTTGTAAAAGCCCTCATGTCTGAATATCCTTTATAATGCATAAATAAACTGAATGTCACTATTCATTGTGCAAAAGTTTTGAGAGTGCGAAAGATGTAGAGAGAAAATGATTAGATAGTATTTATAAAATTGACAAGGTGAGTTCTTATGTTTAGAGTGTGAATCTCTCATGTCTCTACTGTAAATTTATCCATCAAGGTTTTGTCTTTTTCTTCATATTTCCCAAAGTCTGCGCTGTCGACGGAAACATTATTTTGACAGTTGATAATTTAATTTAAGCTTTAAAGCTTTATGCAGAGATTTTATTATGTGCTAGTTTTATTATGATATTTTCCCTATGTTATGATTTGATATGTTATGATTTGCTGTTTTTTTTATATTCATGCTGCTCTTTGCAATTAAATTTAAATAACATGGACTTCAAATGGGGTTGTTTCATTTTGATTAAAACAATTTTCTTCAGCTGGTGAAAGAATCCTCGTTTTTGTGGAGACAAAAAGAAGCGCCGATTTTCTTGCAAGTTTTCTCTCACAAAGGAATTTTCCAGCCACTAGCATCTCAAGGTATGCCTTGTTTGAATATGAAATTGTACTGATCTAGTAGTGCTGTTTTGATAATATGTGTGCAGTAAGACTACAGAACGTTGACGCCCATCCACCCAGACACAAACACAGATGTACCTTTCATTCTAATTGTTGTGTATGTCTGATGAAATTTGGAGCTCAAACCAAACCCTAAAATTATCAAGGTAAATTTTGACCATACGTTGGTTAGAGGGAGGTATGACTGTCTTATGTAAAATGTCTCTTTCAGCGATCGATCTCAAGAAGAACGGGAATGCGCTCTTAGAGATTTTAGAACTGGAAAAGCGCCTGTTCTAATTGCGACAGCAGTTGCTGCAAGAGGACTAGATATTCCAAACGTGAAGCATGTCATCAATTTTGACCTGCCATCAGAAATTGACGAATATATCCACAGGATTGGAAGGACAGGACGAATTGGCAACCAAGGCCGTGCAACTGCATTTTTCGATCGAACTAAAGACCAGAGGTTGGCAAGGGGTCTTGTTAAAGTACTGTCTGAGGTGTGCTTGAGATTTAAATTAATAAAGTTACATCTACAAATCGCTGAATTTTCTAGTTGAAAGATTGTGGAACTTCATTGGGAAGATTGTGAAATTTACTTTATTTCCTCAAGATTGCTTCCTGTGCATGCAATTTTTCGGAATCTTTACAATTTAGGGCATTTTATGTGATTTTCATGTCTTGAGGCATTTATTTTTCCAGTTTCAAAGCTATTTTTTTAATTTATCAAAACCAAATAAATTTTGAATTTGATATTCAAATCTCGATTCACAGGCCCGGCAAGAGGTTCCAGAATGGCTGGAAGAATTAGCAATGTCGGCCGTTGGGACAGGATTTGGTCCAAGTGGTGACCAGTTTTCATCTAGAGACAGAAGAAAGGTAGGTTGCTGCTTATTATCAAATTTTGGCATTGTTACCATGATATTACGCATTCTGTGGTGCATTAACAAATTTGGTTGTTTACAGCAGTTCAGCATTCTCCCCGGCACTCTATTTAATGTAGCTACTCTTTGTAGAATGTCTGTTTTTCCTCGGGAATTTTTTGGCGCCGTCTCTAAACATCGGAAGAACTGCCTTTCTCTATGCATCTGTATGCGGGCAATGGAAATTTCATTTTCATTACTTACCTACTTCAATAATTCGATGGAACCGCAAAATTGAAGAAAGCACGAAAAGGCGAAAAAATTGATACGAAAGCATGTAAACACGATAAGTGAGAACAGACAAATGACAATTGAGTTTAACTATAATTTTCTCTCAAAAAACCAATCAAAAGCAATGTCAGAAGAAGAATGGTGGGTTTTATTGTTTTTTTTGTTAGAGAATTAATTTTGTCAAAAACAGGGAATAGAAAATTTCGATATTTGACATTTGCCCTATTTATTTCAAAAGCGCCGTGCTTTTGGTGATATTGCAGATATTTTTGGTGATACGATTGGTTTACTGTCAAAAGATTGGAAGCAGAATTTGAAATCTTGTTGGTAAACATCGAAATCGATAGGCAACTTTTGCATCTTTGTGGCTGGTTTAATCAATAGTTGGATGTAACGTTTATGCTCGCAGCTTTTGACATTGATAACATTTATACTCATTGATAACACTTATTGATGACATTGATAGCTTGTAGACATTGATAAAGTTAGATTGCACTGTTCTTCTCTTTTGATCAATTTTGCTCGCTCGCTTTTATTAGGTCGCTTTCATTTGCTTGCTATCATTTGCTTGCCATTGTTTGCTTGCTATCGTTTGCTTACTTGTACTTGTGCAATTTATATTGTAGCAAAACAGAGATGGGTTTAGGATGCACACCAACTCTAATGGAAACTCGGAAGGCTCTGTCGATAGGCAGCCACTCAGAAATGGTTCAAGTGCTGGCATTAAGCCCACATCTTCAGAAAGCAAAGCTGAAGCCGAAGACGACATGTGGTGTTAAAGTGTTCTGTCGAAGCATTCTGTCGAGCATCCTGTCATCGCTAGACCTTTGTCATCAGACCCTGCTTTCACATCAGACCATGACTCGTCAGATCATTGACCATTTGTAGTGCAGGCACTTCAGAAACTTGTTGAGTGTCAACACTAGCTTGCAGAGTTACCGTATATGCTAATCCTCGTTTTGTTGCCTTTTATAGATTTTATATCATTCATCTGTAAATATATAAACTCTTAGCATGTTTCTACCTATACATTAAAAGCCCTGGCCAATAGAAATAACCTTTCAACTGAGCAGTATCCGACACGGCATCTTAGTTGGACTGTTTGGCTTTATTCGATGTTATTCTTATTTGCTACTTACCATTAGTTCATCAAGTGAAAAGAGTTGAACAAGTTGTGTGCTGCTCGATCGAAATTTCCACTCTTCTGGCCAGGGCCGCAGTATGCTTGAATATGCTCTCAATGCCAATTGAGAAATTAGGCAAGCGATGTCGTTAATAAGGAAACGGCGTTTGCCCTAGGAACGTGCCAGGGGCATCTCTTTTGGGTGCACATGAAGGTGTGAGGGGCCATTATTGCGTGTAATGTGCTATTTCTCATTTAATTCCTTGTTAATATGCATTCATATGTGCAGCTACAGCTAGGCAGGGTAAGGTTAAGGGTAAGGTCAGTATATCCTCGGTTAACGTATTTCAGTTTTCTGGCGTCACTTTGAGCTGGTAGCACTACGCTTCTTTATTTTCCTTTGGCTGCAAATATTGAATTAACGTTACTACGAAATGAGGCTTCCAGGCAACTAGAACTCCCCTCCACGTGTGTGAACCAAGTAGTCATGTAAAAGCTTCCAATTACTGTCCAAGCGAATTTGCAAACGGAAAAGCTAAATTGGAGGTTGGCTTATATATAAATATGTTTTGTTGTTTTTTCTTAATCAAGGTAGTTTTGTTTTTTAAGTGTAAATGACAGTTAAATTATCTTATTCTCTTTGCTTCACTAAATTCATTTTCGCAAATGTTAAATTCTTTTTGTAATTGGTAAAGTTGGAGCAACAGATGACGCAGCCTCGAGAGAACGCATCCTCTTAAAAAATCTGCCACTAACAGAGTAAAGCGTTCATACAGCAACAACCATATCTGTTATTAGCATCTGGCATAACAATGGTAATCTTGATAGGACAGTATCATGCCCAGATATTTTGCCAAAGCTACTTCACATGGGTTTTGATTTTTATTCCCATTTGTTTTTTTTTTACTTTTCTAACCTTCGATGCTTCTTAAGAATTTGAAATTTGCAGAAGATTGTCGAAGGACAATCACTGTGGAGCTTTGCGCACGCATCAGACATAAGAAAACATTTAGTGAACTTAAAAAGGGAATGAATTAAGGTGTTAGATTTTACGGATAGTAGAATAGTATGTAGTATTTAGAAAAGAAGTTGAATATTCAGAACAATTCTAATTCTAGCGTAAGCCTCGAATTTCATAAAGATATTTGAGTTACATCGTTGATTTAGTCAATATTTGCTTTTAATTGTTATGTTCATATCTCGAAATGTTACTGTTTTGAAAGTTCCCCTTTCTGGCTATTTATTTTGTAAAATCTAAAAACATGATTGCCCTGTTGGCTTAGATCTTAAGAAACGAGGGATACAAATATACTTCCGTAAACGAGGGATACAAATATACGTCTCCTATACAAATATACGGCATAGATCTTAAGAAACGAGGGATACACATCTAAATACAGCATCAAAAAGGAAGCAAATCTCTTGACGTGATAAAAAAGGTCACGAAAATTTCATAACATCATTCATGACATCATAATTAAGAAACTCTTGAGAAACAATGAGTATTGAAATTTCCAAAACATTAAGAAACTGGAGTACTCGCCATCGACCTTTGTTTCTTACAAAAAAATGAGTGTACTGGAGAAAATTTAATTGGAAGTGATTACATTTCGCAATATTTCCTTTGCAAGTCGCAACAAGGGGATTAGAAACTCTGTTCGTGATTTAAAAGTTGAGGCATCTTAATTGAATTTCCTGGAACATTTCAACAAAATAATTGATTAAAGTTATGAAAAGCGAGTTAAAACATCAGTTCGAGAATCTAAGTTTCTTGAATGAAGGTGCGGAAAAGAAGAACATGAAGATGATCTTGATACTTTATTTATCGACGAAGAAGGAGAACGAAAAACAGAAAATGACGAATGATACGGATAGACGTAAAGTAATACTTTATAGAATGTCGGTCATGCTTTGTGATATCTTTTTTGACAACTCTTACCGGTCAGTACATACGCTGGAATCAGGGACGCCGGAGAGAGGGGCGCGGGGGGTTGACCGCCCCTGTTGCCATTTGATAGGAGGGGCAAAAGGGGCTAAAAAGCCCTTTTCATGAAAGTTCCCTTGACGCCGGCCTTTTATAGGAAATCCGTTAGATTTACGTGAAATCCTGACTGTAGTGCTTTATTTATGACGACATTTCTCGAAACTTGTGAAGAAATTTCTTATGCCTAAATGTAGCCGATTTTTAAGATACTGACAAAAGATCAAAACAAAATGACAGTTGCGAAAGAACTGTTGGTAGCTGAGAATTAATTTTTTCAAATTCCCTTTAACTCAAGCTTGCCCCTCCCTTGCCCCTTGGTCGTTCCGGATCCCTGGCTGAGATTCCTTTTGACCAAAACAACGAAAAATCAACCTTGTCAAAACTTTAGTACATAATCTACTCGAAATCTAAACTGCACCTAAACTGCACGCTGAACTTGAAAAACTTAAAACGATCTTTCTGGAAAACGACTATCCAGAAGATGTCATTTCTTTAAGTTTTTCGGCTGTCCTAAAGTTCGGTCCACAGAAGTTCCCAGTTTATCTTAAACTACCTTTGTTTGGTAACACTTCCTTGCGACTTGAAAGGCAGATTAAACAGGCTGTTTCTTTCCTGTCTATCCTCGTATTGTATAGAGTACCAGGAGAGGAGAGGCCTTCCATCTATTCAAGAGGATTGAGTTCCTACCACCCAAAAGAGTTCCGTTGTTTATGAATTTACGTGCCAGTGTGATTCTGGCTATTCTGGCACAACCCAAGGATTGGGGGATAGGATAAAATAACATGTTCCTTCCAAAATAAGAAACAAAACTGCCCTTCAAAGAGAGCAGCCTCCTCAATCTTGTAGGTTTAAACACCGTTAATAAAGTGACTTGGCCATTGTTTTTAAATCTATAATGACGAAATCTATAATGTTTTAGATAATTGGCAGAGCCCAGTCGTCTTTCCGTCTAGCAGTTTTGGAATCGATCTACATACAATCTAAAAAGCCGCTAATATGTAGGCAGATAGTTCGTTTTCTCTCTTGGACTCCAGTGGTAATTTTTCTATAGGCATGCAGAACTGATTGGACAACTATGCCAGTCATGTGCGTGCATTTTTCTGATCGGTTAATTGCCGAAAATTTCGATGGAATTTGTTTTTGTTGAAGCACTGCAACCGAAGTTTTCCAACCGAATTCTTTGAAACCGAAATTTTTTCTTATCGAAATTGTCAAATTCTAAAAAAACATGCACTCAAAACAACACAAACAATTTTTCCTTGATATTGTTTTAGAGTTACTATACATCCAATGCATATCAAGTTTCTAGTTTCTAGTTTCCCTTTGTCATCAACAAATATGATATCCAGCTCATCTTCACGTTTATCTCTTTCGCCTTATACATCCAAGAAAGTTGAGTTCTCTGTGGGCTGGACTGATGCTTCTACTGGCTCTTCATAATTTCTCACAATTGTTTCTTTCTAACGCTCTAGTGCTTTCAATTTTGAAGCCTCAATTTCTAACTAACAATCGATCAGAATTTGTAGCCCCCAACCCCAGCCCCCTTGCGATTGGGGTTTGGAAATTTGGCGAACTGTAACAGCTTCCATGTAATATTCTTCTATGGGTTAGAAAAATGAAATAAAATTGACATCCTCTAAATAAGAGACTATGACATTCTTGCCTCATTGCAGTTTCATTTATTGGGCTGACATCAAAATATTCGATTTTGCATCTTTAAAGATTGCGTTGCAGATATTCTTATGTTGAAGATAAAAATAACTTGCAGCAAAGAGTTTCATTTCTTTGATCACCGAAATTTACATCGAAAATTCAAAAATGTGACCGAATATTCTTCCACCGAAAATTTATCCACTAGTCATCATCAGGTACCATCTTTTATCAGAAGGTTGGTTACGATGACCATCCAACTATCCCTTTCCACTAGTGCAGCCGCTTAACCTAAAAACTTGGACGAACTGTGCATTTTATGAGACAAGCATGAACGTTAGTACAAGTACACAATTTGACATGCTGATTAAGATGAGATACAGACTCCATTTCACAAACGCCTCAACAGCTAACGTTAGACTGGGGTACTTGTACATAGTCCTCCTTCGGGTCTTCCTCGCCATCGTTCAAACTATACAAGTTTTAAACACGAAACTTATTATTCTGGCGTAATTTGACATACTGAATAATATGAGATGCAGACCCCATCTCAAGAGCACCTTTAAGAGCTTTTTTCAGACTAGGGAGCTCTTATCCATTCCCTTCTTGGTCTGCTCCTATATCTTTTTTGACATAATGCCCCCAAAACGCCCTAAAAGCTCTGTAACAACGTGAAGAGTACATTGAAGAGTTGGGGCCAATACGGTTGAAACTGATATTATCATAAAAGCAATTGCATTGTTTTGTCAGCTCATTTGATTACAGCTTTGGAACGAGTTTTGGACAAAAAAAGACAAAATATTGTTACCAATCCACGATTACCTACTAGACGAAAAGGTTTTTCTTTGGCCTCTTATTTTGGTACGCGTTTACTGGCTGCGACACAGTTTCTTCATTTTGTAAAAGAGGCAAAATCTGTTTGGAAGACTTTTCTGTATGTAACGGTAGCTTTTGTTGCCTGTCAAGTGACACTGACCAGTGGCGCAACCGACGTAGGTTGGAGTTCGAGCAACTCCAAAGAGTCCCCTAAGGAGATCCCCGTAAATTTTTCACGATAAAGGTTTGTTTGCATTAGTTTGCATTAGAAACAAAAATTCTTCAAGTAACGTGTCACATAAAAACATTATGTTCGCAAAGACCAGTGGTTTCCTTTTAAATGATCTATTCAAGTTAACTGTGTGAAACGTCCGTTTCAATCTTCACAATTTGTATTATATTATTTGGATTAGAGTAGAAAAAACATTAAACAGCACTTTCCAATACAAGGTAAAGGACTATTCAATGCACCAATCCTAACGAAAGCATTCTAAGCAGTGACGGATTAAGGGGGGGGGGCAGTTGCCTCTCCCTGGACGAGTTGAAGCGAGTCTGGCGCCCCTTTTTGAAAATTTTTCGTCCGTTTTGAAGAAGTAGAATCAGGTGAACAAGTTTTGGTGATCAGGTGAGACGAATAGGTTAATTTGCTTCAAGGATTACCTTTAAAATTATGTTGTTTATTCTTAACATGGATCTGAAATTGGTGTATTCAGCGTACTCTCGTCGCCAATTTTTAAAGAATTTCAGCGCCCCCACTACCAACTGCCCCTCGTTCAAGTTTGCTCTGTATCCGCCCCTGATTCAAAATACGTATACGGTAAACAAACCTCTGGCGCATATTATTTTGTCTCTCTTTGTCACTTAGAATATTTGACTATTGCTTGACATTCCACGTAAAAAATACCTCTTGAATAAACAGAGAACCGAAACAGTGAAAAGTGCTGCGAAATGTCTGAGGTTTAGTGGTGCAGAACACAATATACTTAAACCTCGTATTATACCTCCGGCTTCCCTTTTTGCTGACCTAGAAATATCGAAGATTTTAAAAAACAATTGAATTTATGATCGATTCATAAATTTCTCTCCTCTCCACTTTGAAATTTGTGGCGTTGGCCTATATTCCTTCGCAAAGCGACACTTTTGCCAGAATGAATGACTTTGAGCAAATGCACTGATAATGAACCTTTTTGTTATTTTTCATTACCTGAAATTGTTTTGTTTCTTATTGGTATTTCAATATTTTCATCGCATAAATTATTTCTCCTGCTGACTTTTGACAAGACATTTACTATAATCACGTTTTTAAAGGGCCTCTCCAGCCAAAAAAAAATTTTTTTTATTGACTAAAAAGTTAGCATCTGGTGCGCGTGTTATGGCAAAGTCGTTGTTTTTGCAAAATTCCAATTAGTTTAGAAGTTATAAGGCTTTAAAGTTGCACCTTTCCGAGGAAAAAACGACAAAAGCCGAATCAGTTTGGTGACATTCTGACGTCACAATGTGCGGCTCTCGTTCGCTAGAATTTCGTATATCTTTCACCGAATCTGACGTCACAGTGTGCAGCTCTCGCTCGCATGAATTTCGTATATCTTCCACCGAATCGTAAAGGAGTCGTGGTCACGCGTTGATAACTGCATCTAAATCTACAGCAGGAGCTTTTTAGGATCGAAAAATATTAAATGTTTACAATCATTCGAAGTCTGCGGGTCGGAATGTGTCCATGCTGTGTCACGACTTTGTTTTGATCACCTGTGTAGGCCCACAAAGCTATGGCTTCCTGTCCCAGCTCATCCCTCGCGTATAATTAAGCGAAATTGACACTTCAGTTGTTCTCCAGAAACGATGAACAACTAAAGGCTTCAGAATTGGTGTCTGAAATGCTCAAACTAAAGGCCAGTGGAACAGAACTGAGAGTACCATCACTTGCAGTGTTCAATTTGCAAATCGCCGTTGTTCGATTCGGTTTGAGGCGAGACTAACGAAATGCACAGTGACGTCAAAATTGCGTCACAGTTCATCCAAACCGAACAATTTTTGTCGGTTAATTCAATTCAATTATCGAAATGCAAGAGCTTATATCTCACGAACTGTAAAAAATATCGAAAAACAAATAACGAATTCGTGATCAACAAGTTCAACTCCTTTCGATTAGCCAATAAAATGCAAATGCAAAATTTGGCTTGAAAGGCCCTTTAAGTTTAAGGGCCACTCCAGCCTAAAAGTTTTTTCTGAGATTTTTGCATAAATTGGTAGTTAGTCGAGAAAAAAAAGCCATCGTGAATTTTTTTTTGAAAAGCTTAACTCCTTTTTCAGATATAGACGCTCAAAGTTGAGAATCGCCGTAAAAAATACGACAAAATTTTTTTCGGAAAAAGTACCTTGTGACGTAGGAAGGGACCATTGTTTCAACATTCGGCGCTATTGTTATACGTTCGCACTGAAATTCGCACGACTCGGTAGAGGCTCAGAAGAGGCGATTCATGTCGGAATCTCGGTTGTCGTTTTATTTATTTTCCCTCATTGCGATTGATGTCCAGCGGAGGCTTCCAGCCAACATGGAATAGTAATTCGATAAATCAAAGATGGAAACTTCAACCTGAATGCAAATCCTTATCTTGGCAACGCAGCAAGCTTTTCAAAACAGAATACTTCACAAGTTTGAATGTGAACGATGTGAATGAATTTCTGACCGAAGGCATTTCTTATCGTCGTCTCATCTCAGGGATTTCCAGGGAGGTGAATAATAATTGATGTCTTATCGCATTAGAAGAAGAATCCCATTCACAAGATGGAAGCTTTCCCGTAAGTCACAATCCATCCTTATCCAGGCACCGCGGAGCAGGGACGGGGGCTGGGGAGTGGTGCTTTAGCTCCCCACTTTTTGCAGAAATGCAAAATATTAGGTAATAAACTACCAGTAAAGCCCTTTTTTATATGGTTTTAGCCTCCCCCCACTTTGTAAGACCCCCACTTTTCTCAATGCTCCATGGTGCCTATTATCATTTTACCATGGTTTGGAGGGGGTTTGGGGAAGGTGTGACACACACCCCCTAAGCAATGCAATTTCCCAGGCTTTGAGAAAAATTTTATCCTCTAAATGTAAGATTTCTAGCAGTCAGTCTCATGAACTGTCCACCAAATGGTTAGAGGTGTCAGGTGTGGTACTAAGAAAAGTACAACAGGGGCCCTCAAGCAAAATGTCATATGAAATAGTACTGAAAGTAGAAGTTTGCTACTTTTTGTACCAACAAGGAGGCCTGAGCCTCCTCGCACTACATCCTTGCCAATGATCTGTGCAGAACACCCTTGCCCAAGGTACAGTTGTGTAAAATTTTTGAGGGTTTGTCACCTCAACCCTTAGTTTTCATTTTCTACCATGTTCTGCCTATTTCATCATAAAACTGATGCACAATTTCAAAATTTTGCCAGATCAATATCCAGGGCAAAAGATCTACTACCCCAAAGAGAAAACATGGAATTTACACCCATGGTTTTGCAAACAGATGTGTCGTATCCTCATTCTAATGTTTTAAAGGCAGAATTGTTTATATTAAATACACCTTTGCTATTCTAGCATTGATTCATATAAGCATGGCCTATAACATTTAAATTTATCTTTGTGTTACCTAATTAATATCCTTAGATGCTATTTGCTATAGCAACAGTGGTTGCCTTTTCATCCCCAAGTTTCTCTTTGATCCTTTTAAATATCTATGCTCTGAATGCACCTGAGTGTCCAAGGTAATGATTTCTTTGATCATTTTATGTGACAAAGTGACTCTAAAGTAAATTTCACTGGTAGGTTAGTATTTATCCCTGTCAACATTGTTATTCTAGGCATACAAAAAGGTAACAAACACTTTTATGGATCAATAGAAAGGATCTTGCCAAAAATGCTAGATGAAGGTTGGAGATTACATGCATCCTGTTATCTGGCTACTGGCTTTGGGGGAGTGATAACTCACCCCTTTTTCCTTGCAAGAGTTACCACAAAGACCTTGACACATTGTTTTGTTTTTGTATTAAAACTTTTACAAAGGAGACTATTTTTGAACTTATCAAAATTTTATAGATAATTTGGTCATTTCTATATAAAGTTTGCAAATCCACAGCTATTATTTCAAACTAGTAACAGCATATAGGTATTTTCTAGAAATTTTGCAATATATTATTGTTTCATGATACTTTTATAAGAACATTTCTCATGTGCAATTTAAATTACAAATTTGCTAGCTAGTTCACTGGCCTGACTGTATATATATTTATGATATATTATTCAATGTAGCTAAGTATTTAAATACAAACATGTATTCATTATTCATTGATATATAGCAGGTTAAAATTCTGACAGCTTAAAGGAGCTGACAAGGCCACTGCAATAATTTGAAGATTCAATACAAAAATTATTTTTACACAAGTATATTGAAAAAGATGAAATGTTAATATAATCTCAAATCACTTTTTTGTCTATAGATATAAGAACAAATGGTATAGGTATAATTTTTGAAAAAAGTTGTTTGACTCATGACTAATGGTAGGTTTTTAGTCCTGTCTTGAAAGTTTGTATACTTCCATGTCCATGTCCTTGATTCTCCTGTTTTTTTTCTCAATAATTCATGTTGATATGAAGCTCTTTATCCTGCTGCTGAATTACGTCTTTCCTCCCGAATAAATTGCGTGATGGCTTTTTTTGGCTATTGCACTGAATGAAGTGCTGATGAAAAAGCGTGAATCTTCTTTTAAAAATCAGAAAACTGGCCTGCCAAAACAGACTGCATCAAAAGCAACGTTCCATTATCCAGACCTTCAACATCCTCATGTCTCTGTCTCGCAGGCCTACTTTGACAATTTGACTGCTCTGTCAGGCAGATTCGTGCGATATAATACTTCCATATTCGATCAGAATATCAAGACTTATGAGCGATACTTCTCTCTTTATATCGATTCCAGATAAAAGTCTGGCCTTCTAACAAACATGTCGCTGCTAGGCCCTGTCTGCCATTTCGCTAGGTTCTCGTTGACCCTTTGGACAGCCGATGATACTTGCCGCGAACTTACCGAGGCCGAAAATGCTTGTGACGTCAATCCGAAGATCTCCGATAACACAGTTATAAAAACAATTCAACTCAACGACCAATTTACAAACGCTAATAACTACAAAACGGCTAAAGATATGAAAAAAATAATAACAGATTCGTTTTCAGGAGGTCTGATTTCATCGTATTCGGAAATAAAAATTTTGGGCTGGAGTGGCCCTTTAAGCCTTGCTTAGTCATGCTGTGAACACGCTTTACTACTCTTACGCTGAATACGTAACGTTGCCTAGTATTATATCCTGATCGTATAAGTTGTTTTGCTATGTTCGTTCAACCGTAGTTTATCTTTCAAGATACTCTCCGTGGAATTCTAATAACTTTTTGTCTGGTTTTGGAATAATATCATTGTTCAAGGGCCCCCGAACAAATTA
Source organism: Rhopilema esculentum (assembly GCF_013076305.1). Next base: position 608,301 of record NW_027020174.1, on the reverse strand, counting down.
TTCCTAAGAGCCCGGAACTGTTCGTTACGCCACTGCTGCAGAAGCAGTTACCATAGAAATGTCGTTGCTTCAGAGGTACTTCAGAGGTATGTTGTGAAATGTTTGCTTTTGCAAAGCCATTTTCAAGTACTGTACCGCAAAAAGTTGTTCACATTTGACAACTGAAAATCCTGCACATTATGTGACATCTTTAAAATACCAAGGAAAAATATTTATTGATTTGAAAGGCATAGAAGAGACTTTTCTTGCGCTTAAAAAATTTTGAAGAGTGAAAATTTTTTGAAGGAATACAATTTTTGCCTGCACTGCTTTACTGGAAATAAATCTCACCGAAATTGTGGTGGCCTATTGACATACGTCCGTTTCTATGACAACAAATATTACAGGCTGGATTGGTCTTACATCGTTGGATAGGTCACTGTCTGCTTCATATCAATCAGCCTTGTTTTTTATTATCGTTGGAATCGAAAAAAAGCGACAATCATATAAGTAATATCGAGATTTTAATTTAAAATTAGGTACTTCATGTAAAAATGCTCAAAGTTGTTGCTCAAGGAGAGCGAATTTGTAAACAAAATGAAGATATTTCCAAATCAGAACATGTTCTAAAATCAAGTCTCGTTTTGCTATTCAAAAATGAAGACTCTTTGCATCATTCTTTTACTATGTTAAAAGGGTGCATCATGTTTTATTGATATTGAAATCTACAATATATGAAAAACATCACTAGCGGCGTTTAAATATTAAGTGTTACCGAAGTTATTGAAAATTTTACCGAAATTGTTGCTATTTAATACTTATCTTATATGAGATCACGTGAGTCAAGACATGCCGATATGGCAGTGCAACTGTCTTGCGGATGCGCTCGGCTCTCTCGTACTTCTTGATTGTTCCAAATACAAAGATATAACGTGCATCAAGCACGGGCCATGTGAGAGCCTTTTACCAAAATAACAGGCCGTTGGTACTCCGAGGGATGCATTTCTCCCAAGTAGCAACAATTGCTGCATTACTCCCTGACTGACTGCAGTTTTAATGTTTACATACTAAATTGAACCCAAACAAGATTCCGACAGATTTCCCATCTTCCAAATTCCCCGTTCCCATCTTTCGGCTAGCGCGCATTGCATTGTGGTATTTGTATGTGATAACCGAATGGTGATAACAACGAACATGGTGGTGTACTTTGCCTTTCTGCATTGGCATGCGTTTCTGCATGGGCCGAGACGCATATGCGTTTCAAGTGTTACAGTGTAATGGCGGACATGCAGGGCCTAGCTGTGGATGGCATGAAGCACATATGCGCTAGACATGACACAAATGTGTTTCGACGGATGTGCGTTTCCTAACAACTTTTAATAAAGGCTTGTGAAATGATCCATCGCCACAAAACCTTAATAACAAATTTAGACTTGTAAGTTAGAAAACAGCAACTAGCTAACATAAAGCTAAGAATATGTGATAATATCATGCGTTACACGGATAAAATTATGCAGATTTACACAAAGAGCTTCTTCCAAAAGGATCCCCATAATTCAAAGCCAACGATATAAAATTAGTTCCTGATATACGACTATTATTTTGGCTAAAGAACCAGATAAACTTGTTACACAGGTCAAGGAATCGAATTCCGGGCAATTTTTTAATAAATCACAGATGGTATAGAATTCCTACCATTCTGATAAAAAAGTTGTCAAATTGATTGTCAAATTGCCATCGGAACGACTCTCTGCAGCGCTGATTTGTGAAAACCTTCAGATGTGCTGCTCGATATATTCTGCTGTATTTTTCATGATTTGTTTGACTATTCGAGCAAAGAGCGTTGGATAATAACAGCTTCTTTTACTTCGTCTGATCGCCGTACAAAACATAAACAAATATTTGCGGGTTTAACTACAAGTACCAGAATGCATTGCGCCATGACGTAATTAGGGGAAAGGTCTAATAGCGATTATGATCGGGTTCCAGGCGAGAAACAGGTTGGCAATCGATGGAAACAGAGCCATTTTTCTTCTTCCCTCTTCTCTCTCCTTCGTCTTCGCTGTGACAATTTTTGCGGCTCTGGTACCCAGGGTAAGGCGGTAGGTGAAAGAATCGGGGTAAAATATTGGCTATCTTGGGAAGAGCTTTGTCTTAAACTAGATGAAAGGGTCCCGATTTCCTTATCAGGCAGATTGACGAATGAATCCTCATTTGTTGTTTGCAGCTTTGTTTCTTGTTGGGAGAAACTTTCGAAATCACAGGATGTCACTTGCAAATTACTGGTAGTGGGACTTTGTTTTGGGAAGGGATCTAGAAGTTGCAACTGGGTGAAGAATAACCACGAAGGCTCCAAAAGAACCCATCCTGCACTCCCTAACGGCTTCTATTCTTTCTCCATTTTCATGTACCGGTCTCTCAAGTTATTGAAGATTGTTTTCAGCATTGCAATATCTGAATGCCAAGTAAAAAAATCTAAGATCAACCAACAGTTAAATTTTGTTAAAATAAATACAATTATAGAATTTTATAGATTTAAGTTGAGTTGTGTATACCATGGAGCCAAGCATCGCCAGTTAAACCTGAGGCTCCCGCGCAGGATTCAAATGCACAGCGATGGTATGGTATGAGGATAAAGTCTACCGCGCGCGAATTACATTTACCGCTTAGGGATAGAAATAAATTATGTGAACGTTTAGATTGCTTATTGGTTTAAATTATTCGTATAAAAGAGTATATATAGGATAGATAAAATTGTTTGGTCAGTTGTTCTTATGTGAGGTTTTTAGATTGAAGTAAGGGAGAAAAATTGTGAAAGATATGGATTTATTAGTTGCAATCAGAAGTGGACTGGCCCACCGATATACCGAGAAATTTCCCGGTGCACCCTTTGCCCCCAAGTTATTTTTTCAAAAACTTGAAAACTTTCAAAAGGCAACTAGCCTTTGATTAAAACTAAAACTGATTACAATCATAAATTGACCCCCTTCTAAAGTACATTTCCATGAAAAGTTTAGAGAATTCATCGAAGACGAAATTTTGATCAGCAGTTTCTGCAAGAATTTTTGAAAACCTTGAAAAAAACATATTTTGTTTTGAAAATTGCTTTGAAAAAAGTAAAAATTTTAAACATTTATAAATATTAATTTTTTTTGTCTGAAACTTTTCAGAGCATATAAAGTTAGAATAAAGGTCGAAAAGAACAAGATGGAGAATTCGATCCACAAATGGGTATTTATTCTCCATCTTGTTCTTTCCGACCCTTATTCTTACGTTTTAAAATCTAAAGAGATTCAGATGAAAAAGCTTTTAGTATGTTTTGCTTTTTCAAAGCCATTTTCAAATTTAGTAGCGCCAAAAATTGTTCATATTTTTATTATTGACAGCAGTAACTGTGGTAACAGCTAGGAAGCCTACTCTCACTTCCAACCCACGATAGCTTTTAACTTTTTCAAGCAAGTGCGCAATTCTTGAATTAATTCGATATCTGTTGAGGAGGTAGTAGGGGTTTTCACTAGCTTACTAGCACACTGTTTATGAAACCCATGACTTTTGATTAACCATATCAGTTTTTTTGACTTATGACTAATGCGAATTATTTCGAGTATCTGATATAACTGAGAGGGCTCGCACTCACATTGGAAAAATTAATTGAGCCCTACCCTGTGCTCTTTCCAATCAAAATGGTTATAACTGGATAAAATTATCGATGTGCTGGCCATTGGGTATGGTAACGTTCACATATTACGTAATCAAAGATGAGTTGGGGAGGAGGGGGGAGGGATTTCACAAACGGTAACGGTCATTATGGCTTTTATTAAAGCGTGTTAAAATAATTATTTAGAGAGATGAGATTTTTCAAATAAAGTCGTTTTTTGATGACGTAATATGTGCATATTCCTTGTGTTGTCTCTCTTGAAAAATATTCTTCTTTCTTTGGGCCATAAACTATCCCTTTATAGTGAAAACTGCTCTAGGTATGATAGAGGACAATACTTTCTGAACGTTCTGTTGTTGGCAAGATATTTTATTTTGCAATTCAAGTAAAATCTCGTAGGCATCATGCTCTTTGTACGTTAAAACCAGGAATTCTTTACTTAAAAGAAATTATGACTAACTGGAGCCAAAAATCTTGACCACTTTTTAAAAAACTTTATACAGAATTTGTTGAGGATTGATGCCCTCATGTAAGAACCTTCTGTAAACTTAATGGAAAGTTAAAACAGCTGTTTTGATAAAACTGGTTTCAAATCTTATTTTTAAAGTATTCCAATCTTTCTTCAAACTTTTGTCCCGGAATAGAGACTGTACCTTTTCTAAAGAAATTCTTTAATCTTTATCCATTTTACCATCTCTACACACAGTTTCTCATACCGAAGGAGCCATCAATCTGCAAAATCGTCAATTTGCGCAAAACGCACGGCAGCAAGATTTCTTAAAATCCATTTGTGCAAGTTATGTTATCAGATATTTTCCGGACAAATCTACAGTTTTAGGCACATGCTCAATTCCTGATCATTATTCCGCACGCTGATAAACTGGAATCATATCTTTTGTAAATGATTTGCAACTGTAGCGTGGAAGCAGGAGCAACACAGTCATTAGGCTAGTAGGTGTTGAGGCACCACTTCACTTTTTTCAAAGATGTGCTGCAAAACCCTCGAAAATTTATGAGAATGAAGTCATGTATTTCGTCAAATTTCTTAGATTTCGAGATCGAGTCGAAAAGAATCTCGTCTCTTTGGCCAGAGAAGTTGCTTTCTTTATAAAATCTTGGAAAAAAGTGTTTTGCTAGCTGAAAAAAGGCTATGGGCTATGGTCCAACTTCTATCATTTGATATCATCATTCAGCAGCGGTTTTAGGGACTGCGGGCCCCGGGGCCAAAGACATTTGATTTATGGTTTGGTAAAATGAGACCGCTATTTTTCATGAAAATAGGAGGAATAAACTTCCCCCATCCACGACATTGTTTTCATAATATCTCTCGAGCCCCTACGTACAAAGTTCTTGCGCTTTTGCGGAATATTTGTCGAGATATTCATCAATTTCATCTCCAATCATAACATCATTATCATCATCCATGTCGTAATCATATCCATAGTCATTTTCCATATCTAAATCATTCCAATATCCATAGTCTTTTTCTTTACCTAATTAATAGTTTGTGTAATTGTTGCTCTTGTTTCTAAATTCGACAGTTACATCATATGTCATGTCTTTTAGGGAGAATAAATGAGAAAAAAGTATAGGTTTACATAATAGCGGTATATGAAACTGACAAAAGTTTTATATATCGATGTTTATCGTAGTTATATACAAAAATGTATTTTATTCTGTGTAATTTATTTCCATTTGATTTCATTAAAGCTTATATATTGCGTTTTGTTCCTGTTTTATCAAATTCTGTTGTAGCGCGTATGGTAAAGTATGGTAGATTAGGTCTTCCTGAGTTTTGGAACTTGACAACCTCTATTGAAGATAAACATATTTTAGGACTACTTGGTTTTTAAATAAAAGGAGATTCTACAGCAATGTATTTAAATTGTTTTTTGTTTTTACTAAAGCAAAGACATAATATTCTTGACCCATCGAATTTGTCGTTTCTGTGATAAATTCAACTTGTGATTCATTCTTATCTTTGTCTAGGAAATCTGAATAGCTGCATAATAATAAGTATTGAGCGTTAGGTTTCGAAATCATCGCATCAATTTCTAATTTATTGACTGTTTCTTGACTTCGGAAATTATCAATTTTTCAAGAAAATATCAAGATAATTTTGCTGTAGTTGAGAAATTGTATTTGAATTTGTCTCATAAAAATTCTTCTGACGTGGTCTTTTATTTCTCAAGAATGTTGGTTTATGTGTTTTAGTAAAACTTTTATAGTAAAATAAATCACGATTGATTGCTTCTATATATTTGTTTTTTTTTAAAATATAGAATTTTTTACAATACATGCTTACGTAAACATCCTACTATACTTCCTAATTACTTTACAAAGTGTACAACACTACAGGGACGGGACCACAGGGAGCAAAAGACAATGACTATGGCCATTAACATAAAAAACATATAACAGGTAATAGCTAAATGAAACAATTACGGACACCTACAAATACTATTAATTACTGATAACTACTAGAACCCGTTTCACATTGGATGTTCGGTCAGCATATGAGAAGGATGCTGGAGAACAGGAGCCACGGGAGACGGAACAAAAGACTGCAGTTACTGCAGCCACTGATCCCCCTCCAGAGTTCCCACTGCCCAGCAAACTGTACAAATGTACATACGCTGTCAGGTCAAGGTTCCAGATCCTACGATATCGATGGTCTGATATACTTCTGATTTGTTTCAAATCGAATTATGATCAATGTGCATATAGACAGGGAATTTTGTAGAAAAAACTAGCAAACTGCCGAACCTCAAATTTTAATTCACATTCTTAATAAATCGACCATGGAGATTCCAAATCCAAGATGGGCCAAAAAAAATTATCACCGGAAGTTACTGTTTTTGATGACGTCATCAAAAAAATGCTAAAAAATCTTTAAAAATCGGCCAAGGACTCGAACTCAACTTTTTTTGCATTTTTGCACTAAATTAACTATGCAAATTTCAAATCTGAGATGAAATGAAAAATATCTTGAACGAAAGTCAAATTTTGTGATGACGTCATCAACTTGGAGAAAATTCACTTTGAACCTTTTTAATTGTTTTCTCGCAACTATCATTGTCAAATATGTTCCATATTCGAATTGCACGCATTCAGTGCTTTTAAAAGATGTATTGAATTTCTATTATACTTACTTTTAAACGTTCTTTCATGACGTCATCATCATTTTATGACGTCATCGCCTTTTAAAGGTAATTGAATAACGCGTGAAAGGATGCCTAAAAATTTTTAGCTAGTTAAAAAAGTCATTCAAAATTAAAATTTCGTTGTATAGAAAATGATATGGATCCATTCATCCTTCATCACTGTCTCCTTTGCTTGAACTCCAGAAGAAAATGTAGTTCCACTCATCATCGTCTGCTTTAAGCTGATCACCTCACCATAATTTTTCGAATGGCCTAGTCCTCATTGGTTACGGAATTTTCTTCGATTTCATCACTAGAGCGCTGCAGATTTTGCAGTTTTTTAGCGGACGGTATTCGGGGCCCTGCACAAGATGAACATAATTTGTGTGAAAAAAATTTTGGAATTATTTTGCTGATTCCAGTATTTTCTGCAGATATTCACAGCTTTTTTAACGTTGAAGATCGGATATTTTTGTCATCAAGCCGTTAAGAAACGTTTTTCTCTGTATGTCCTCTTCGTGCCATTTCTTATTTATTTATCAAATGTATGTTCAAAATTAGAATATGTAAAGAAATTTTTTTCCTATAAACCACACTAATACCACCTGTAGGCCAGATCATTCTTTCCACCGTATGTCTAACCAAAGCTTAAAGGCAATTTCTCTTACAATCTTCTTTTGATAATGTAACCAATAGTAAATGCTTGTGTCGACCAGTATGGATCTGGTTGTAGAGCTTCTGATTATCTGTTTTTCATTGCCTTGCGAATTCTTACTTTTATCTGCACAAGTGTTTCATCACATTTCCCTTTGTATGATTATTTTTGCACAAATTTTATTGCTTTCGTGAGAATGTCTTTGAAAATTTCCTGTCGCATCCTAACTCTCTCGAGCAATTTTCCCTTTCCAGAACACTCCTAAAGCTTTTTAAAATGTTAGCTTTCCTTACAACAACATTACCGGTGTTGTTTCGCAGCCAATAACTGCATGAACAGCCGGTAGATTTTTGGAACTATCTAAACCCAGGTAAGAGACGACGTTCCAAAATTAACGTACTTCTCATTGTCAATCTTTAAGGAATATTTCCTTGAAGGCTTTTCACACAATAAGCAGAAAACTACATTAGTGTCCTTTCGACAACTAATAAATTTTATCGATGAGGAAAGAATGGAATATCAAGTGGATGTCAGCCTCTTCATAGCTGCAATTAAGCAAGTATGTCGTGGAATCTTTCATCATCTTTAAGGTTTGTTATTTATTGGTAAACACGAGTGCTTTCAAAATCAAAATCTAAACCTATCTTATATTCCATTTCAAGGTTTTTGTTGCTGTTAGTGATGCTTGGCAGTCTTCTGCATTACAAAGATCAAGATAATCCAAAGGCTTTATCAGGGCTAAGAAGGAAAGCAGTTAATTTTGAAAGCACTCGTGTTTACCAATAAATAACAAACCTTAAAGATGATGAAAGATTCCACGACATACTTGCTTAATTGCAGCTATGAAGAGGCTGACATCCACTTGATATTCCATTCTTTCCTCATCGATAAAATTTATTAGTTGTCGAAAGGACACTAATGTAGTTTTCTGCTTATTGTGTGAAAAGCCTTCAAGGAAATATTCCTTAAAGATTGACAACGAGAAGTACGTTAATTTTGGAACGTCGTCTCTTACCTGGGTTTAGATAGTTCCAAAAATCTACCGGCTGTTCATGCAGCTATTGGCTGCGAAACAACACCGGTAATGTTGTTGTAAGGAAAGCTAACATTTTAAAAAGCTTTAGGAGTGTTCTGGGAAGGGAAAATTGCTCGAGAGAGTTAGGATGAGACAGGAAATCTGCAAAGACATTCTCACGAAAGCGATAAAATTTGTGCAAAAATAATCATACAAAGGGAAATGTGATGAAACACTTGTGCAGATAAAAGTAAGAATTCGCAAGGCAATGAAAAACAGATAATCAGAAGCTCTACAACCAGATCCATACTGGTTGACACAAGCATTTCCTATTGGTTACATTATCAAAAGAAGATTGTAAGAGAAATTGCCTTTAAGCTTTAGTTAGACTTACGATGGAAAGAATGATCTGGCCT
>NW_027020174.1:560517-599335 GCF_013076305.1 Rhopilema esculentum | reverse complement strand
TCGCTACAATAGCAAGCGGAGGAGAAGCATTCGATTAATAGATTACAAAAAACAAAACAAAATATTCAAGCTATATAAGAAAATGAACTGTCAATATACCAGTCTATCAGGAAAATGTACTGTTCGTCCGGAGCGGGTAGTGCGGGATGTTGCTGGCATGGAAATGTTTGGAGGTGCTGGTTCAACAGATGCGGAGGAGAGCGCGACCTCGTGATGCAGCGAAGGCAAGATGTCGGTATCAAGGTATGCTACTTTGAGGCGATCAAGACTGATGTTTTCACGCTTGCCCCGTATCTCTAAAGCAAAATGTTTGTCATGGCGGGCGAGAACTTTGTATGGACCAGTGTATGGAGGTTGTAGTGGCTGGCGAACAGCGTCAATGCGTACATAAACATGTGTACAGGTATGGAGGTCTGATGGGATGTGTGATTTTCTAACTTGAAAGCGAGGCGATATTGGCTTGATAGTCTGCATTGCGTGTTCCAGGCGATGAGAATAATTTGTTGGATCAAGATCTGCTAGTGTAGAGGTTGTTGTGAGAAATTTTCCAGGTAAACGAAGAGTGGTACCATAAACAAGTTGGGCAGGTGTGCAGTTCAAGTCAGTTTTGACCGTGGAACGGATGCCGAGAAGAATGATTGGTAGGAGTTCAGTCCATTTATTTGAATCATGGTGGGCTTTGAGGGAGGCTTTCAGCTGTCGGTGGAAGCGTTCTATCATTCCATTGGAGCATGGATGGTAAGCGGTGGTGCGGATTCGCTTGATGCCAAGGGACTTGGTGAGATGAGAGAACAACGAAGATTCAAACTGGGCACCTCGATCGGTTGTTATAGTAGAAGGAACACCAAAGGCAGAGATCCAGTGTGTCACGAGAGCTCGAGCCACGGATTCAGCAGTGATGTCAGTGAGAGGAACTGCTTCAGGCCAACGAGTGAAACGATCAATGATGGTAAGAAGGTATCGAAAACCTTGTGATGGTGGAAGTGGGCCGACAAGATCAATGTGAAGGTGATCAAAACGAGCATCCGGTTGAAGAAACGTTCCAATTGGTGCTGTAGTGTGGCGGTGAATCTTTGCTGCTTGACACTGATTGCAAGAACGGGACCAGTTCCGGACATCTTTATTGATGCTAGGCCAGACGAATCTTTCTGTGATGAGCTTCTGGGATGCACGTATACCAGGGTGTGAAAGATTATGGAGCTGATCGAAGATGTGACGGCGATAAGAAAGTGGTACATAAGGACGCGGTGTGGATGTAGACATGTCGCAAAGTATAGTACCAGCATTCGATGGCAAGTGAATATCTTGCAGGCAGAGGGAAGAAGATGACTTTAAGGAAACCATTTCCGGATCGTTTTGTTGAGCTTCTGCCAGGAGTGTGAAGTCGATTGGTGACGAGGTATAAACCGCGTTAAGGTCCAGGCGAGATAATGCATCAGCGACGGGGTTGTCATTTCCTTTGACGTGGCGTATGTCAGAGGTGAACTGTGAAATGTAGTCGAGATGGCGGGTTTCGCGTGGTGAATATCGGTCTGGTGAAGAGGCTAAAGCATGGGTGAGTGGTTTATGGTCTGTTAGCACGTGAAATTTACGTCCTTCTAGGAAATGACGAAAATGGCGAATGGTGAGATATATCGCAATTAGCTCACGACTGAAAGTACTGTACTTTAGTTCGGATGGCTGCAAACGTTTAGAGAAGAAGGATATAGGTTGCCAGATACCCTGTCTCTGTTGCTGGAGGACACCACCAACTGCATTTTTAGAGGCGTCAATCATCAGGCAATAAGAAGCATCTGGAAACGGATGAGTGAGGAGAGTTGCGTTGGCAAGTGTTGTTTTGATGGCATCAAAAGCAGCTAAGGCGTCAGCGTTGAGATGAAATTTGTTTCTGTTGTATTGGCGTGACAACAAGTCAGTTAATGGTTGTAGAATATCGGCACATTGAGGAATGAAACGTCGATAAAAATTGACGAGGCCCAAGAATGCACGCAGTTGACGAGTGGACTGTGGTGGAGGAAAGTCTGTTATGGCTTGAACTTTGGTTGGTAAAGGTGAAATGCCTTCTGGTGAGATGTGATGACCAAGGAAGTCTAAGGAGGTGGAGCCAAAAATGCATTTGGAAGGGTTGAGAACGACACCATATTCGGAAAGACGGGTAAAGAGAAGTTCCAGGTGCTGGAGATGTTCTGATTCAGACGAACTGGCAATTAGAAGGTCGTCGATGTACGCATACATGAAATCTAAGCCACGCAGAACTTCGTCAATGAATCTTTGAAATGTCTGAGCAGCGTTACGTAGACCGAAAGGCATTCGAAGAAATTCATACAGTCCAAAAGGTGTCGAAATGGCAGTTTTGGATACATCTTCTGGATGGACAGGAATTTGGTGATAAGCACGTACCAAGTTGATTTTGGAGAATATGGTTTTTCCGTAGAGTGAAGAGGAAAAATCTTGTATGTGAGGAATGGGGTAGCGATCAGGTACTGTGACATTGTTCAAACCACGATAGTCTCCACAGGGACGCCAGTCACCAGATGTGGGCTTTGGAACCATATGAAGGGGCGAGGACCAGCTGCTGTCAGAGGGGCGAATGATGCCAAGCTGGAGCATATGGTCGAATTCGGCTTTTGCAATCTTCAAGCGGTCAGGAGCAAGGCGTCGTGGACGACAGAAAACTGGTGGGCCAGTTGTGCGAATGTGATGAGTGACTGAATGCTTGATAGTAGCTTCGTTGTAGGAGGGACGGGTTATATCCGGAAATCTCTTGAGCAGCGAGCTGTATGGTGTTGTAGCTGGAAAACAAAACACAGGGCTGGGTGAGGATGCTGAAGAAGAAATACCACGAATACTGAGGCTTGTTGTAGTGTCGATGAGGGTGCGATTACGAACATCAACCTTGAGTCCATAGTGGGCAAGGAAATCAGCACCAAGAATTGGCGTTGGAATGTCAGCAATGATGAATATCCATCTGTACGTACGGCGAAGTCCGAGATCTAATGTCATAGATTTTTCACCATAAGTGGAGATGGTGGATTGGTTGACAGCTTGGAGAATTAATGAAGAAATATGACGTTTTTCAGCAGGACTTGGAGGAAAAACACTCACATCAGCGCCAGTATCCACGAGAAAACGTGTACCAGTTGTACGATCTGTGATGTAAAAGAGGCGACTGTTGTGTTGATGGCCAGTTGGACTTGTCGCCGCTAGTCTCTGGCTTGGAAGTTTTCCGACTGGTGAAGAGAAGCAGAGGCCTTAAATGAGCATGGTGGATTGCATTTTCGAGCGGCGGATCCAAACTGTTGATGGTACCAACAAAATGGGCCTGATGAGGTAGAAAAACTGGAGAAATTACGTGAACCAGAGCGTGGGGGACTTCGACCACGTGAGCGAGAGCGAGAACGATAGCGAGACGAGATCTGTAGTTGACTAATGACATTGGTCAATTGGGTGGTCAAATTGTTTCAAGTCTTCAATCTCTTTTCGTGCAGAAGACCCTGGAAATGGAGATATGGCTGCCAGGGAGTGCTGCGGAGGAGCAACGTCCAAGATTTTGTCCGCAAGTGAGGCCAAGTCATCTATGGAGACAGTGTCTGGAGTGGAGGCAAGAATGAGTTTTACATTTGTCGGCAAACGTTGGAGAAAAAGATGTCTCAAGAGGCCGTCTTCTAAGGGGTTGTCACCTAAAAGTTGTCGCAATTTTCGTAAGAATTGGGAAGGCTTCTTATCACCTAATTCTTCGGAGATCAGCAACTGTTGTAATCGCTGTTGTTCTGAGGCGGATGTACGTCTGATAAGTTCCGTTTTTAAAGTGTCGTACGGACGATCAGCAGGAGGCGAAAGAATTAAATCACGGATTTCTTGAGCAATTTCGGGACTAAGAGAGGAGATGACATAGGCAAATTTTGTGTTCTGTGCAGTGATTTGTCGTGTAAGAAATTGAGCTTCAACTTGGGCGAACCAGACTGCAGGATCATTTGGCCAAAATGGAGGAATTTTGATGCTAACTGCAGCAACGGCATGAGAAGCGGTGCTTGATGATGTTGACGAGGAACTAGGAGAACTGGTCGTGGCTGGGTTATCATTCATGATGAAAGTGAAACGGGAAAGAACCAGAAAACGAGGTATGCACGAGATGTAAATATGTAAAATACAAGTGTTCGAAAGTCGTTAAGAACGTCGTGGTTACCAATTTAATAGTTCGTACCTTTATCTTCAGTTGAGAACTATTAACAAAAAGTAAATTAAAACGATCTCACCCGTTGGTGTGTTGAGAAGACGCGTAGAGAAAATCGAGTTCTGTTTGCTTCAATTCCAGAGACTTACTAACTTGATCTACGATTATTTATACTTTAACTCTAAAAATAAATCTGCTGACGAAGGATGTGTGGGTATGATGTAATGATGATGTAATGGAGATGGAAAGTTCTAGATAAAGAAACGAGAGAGGCTGAGTAAGCATGGTGCAATGTAGCAATGTGAAGCTGAGATAAACAGTTTAAATTAACATCACTATAAACAGAGTAAATACTTTATCGCTACAATAGCTCCCCCCCTAGAATGCAAGCGGAGGAGAAGCATTCGATTAATAGATTACAAAAAACAAAACAAAATATTCAAGCTATATAAGAAAATGAACTGTCAATATACGAGTCTATCAGGAAAATGTACTGTTCGTCCGGAGCGGGTAGTGCGGGATGTTGCTGGCATGGAAATGTTCGGAGGTGCTTGTTCAACAGATGCGGAGGAGAGCGCTACCTCGTGATGCAGCGAAGGCAAGATGTCGGTATCAAGGTATGCTACTTTGAGGCGATCAAGACTGATGTTTTCACGCTTGCCCCGTATCTCTAAAGCAAAATGTTTGTCATGGCGGGCGAGAACTTTGTATGGACCAGTGTATGGAGGTTGTAGTGGCTGGCGAACAGCGTCAATGCGTACATAAACATGTGTACAGGTATGGAGGTCTGATGGGATGTGTGATTTTCTAACTTGAAAGCGAGGCGATATTGGCTTGATAGTCTGCATTGCGTGTTCCAGGCGATGAGAATAATTTGTTGGATCAAGATCTGCTAGTGTAGAGGTTGTTGTGAGAAATTTTCCAGGTAAACGAAGAGTGGTACCATAAACAAGTTGGGCAGGTGTGCAGTTCAAGTCAGTTTTGACCGTGGAACGGATGCCGAGAAGAATGATTGGTAGGAGTTCAGTCCATTTATTTGAATCATGGTGGGCTTTGAGGGAGGCTTTCAGCTGTCGGTGGAAGCGTTCTATCATTCCATTGGAGCATGGATGGTAAGCGGTGGTGCGGATTCGCTTGATGCCAAGGGACTTGGTGAGATGAGAGAACAACGAAGATTCAAACTGGGCACCTCGATCGGTTGTTATAGTGGAAGGAACACCAAAGGCAGAGATCCAGTGTGTCACGAGAGCTCGAGCCACGGATTCAGCAGTGATGTCAGTGAGAGGAACTGCTTCAGGCCAACGAGTGAAACGATCAATGATGGTAAGAAGGTATCGAAAACCTTGTGATGGTGGAAGTGGGCCGACAAGATCAATGTGAAGGTGATCAAAACGAGCATCCGGTTGAAGAAACGTTCCAATTGGTGCTGTAGTGTGGCGGTGAATCTTTGCTGCTTGACACTGATTGCAAGAACGGGACCAGTTCCGGACATCTTTATTGATGCTAGGCCAGACGAATCTTTCTGTGATGAGCTTCTGGGATGCACGTATACCAGGGTGTGAAAGATTATGGAGCTGATCGAAGATGTGACGGCGATAAGAAAGTGGTACATAAGGACGCGGTGTGGATGTAGACATGTCGCAAAGTATAGTACCAGCATTCGATGGCAAGGGAACAACTTGCAGGCAGAGGGAAGAAGATGACTTTAAGGAACCCAGTTCCGGATCGTTTTGTTGAGCTTCTGCCAGGAGTGTGAAGTCGATTGGTGACGAGGTAAAAACCGCGTTAAGGTCCAGGCGAGATAATGCATCAGCGACGGGGTTGTCATTTCCTTTGACGTGGCGTATGTCAGAGGTGAACTGTGAAATGTAGTCGAGATGGCGGGTTTCGCGTGGTGAATATCGGTCTGGTGAAGAGGCTAAAGCATGGGTGAGTGGTTTATGGTCTGTTAGCACGTGAAATTTACGTCCTTCTAGGAAATGACGAAAATGGCGAATGGTGAGATATATCGCAATTAGCTCACGACTGAAAGTACTGTACTTTAGTTCGGATGGCTGCAAACGTTTAGAGAAGAAGGATATAGGTTGCCAGATACCCTGTCTCTGTTGCTGGAGGACACCACCAACTGCATTTTTAGAGGCGTCAATCATCAGGCAATAAGAAGCATCTGGAAACGGATGAGTGAGGAGAGTTGCGTTGGCAAGTGTTGTTTTGATGGCATCAAAAGCAGCTAAGGCGTCAGCGTTGAGATGAAATTTGTTTCTGTTGTATTGGCGTGACAACAAGTCAGTTAATGGTTGTAGAATATCGGCACATTGAGGAATGAAACGTCGATAAAAATTGACGAGGCCCAAGAATGCACGCAGTTGACGAGTGGACTGTGGTGGAGGAAAGTCTGTTATGGCTTGAACTTTGGTTGGTAAAGGTGAAATGCCTTCTGGTGAGATGTGATGACCAAGGAAGTCTAAGGAGGTGGAGCCAAAAATGCATTTGGAAGGGTTGAGAACGACACCATATTCGGAAAGACGGGTAAAGAGAAGTTCCAGGTGCTGGAGATGTTCTGATTCAGACGAACTGGCAATTAGAAGGTCGTCGATGTACGCATACATGAAATCTAAGCCACGCAGAACTTCGTCAATGAATCTTTGAAATGTCTGAGCAGCGTTACGTAGACCGAAAGGCATTCGAAGAAATTCATACAGTCCAAAAGGTGTCGAAATGGCAGTTTTGGATACATCTTCTGGATGGACAGGAATTTGGTGATAAGCACGTACCAAGTTGATTTTGGAGAATATGGTTTTTCCGTAGAGTGAAGAGGAAAAATCTTGTATGTGAGGAATGGGGTAGCGATCAGGTACTGTGACATTGTTCAAACCACGATAGTCTCCACAGGGACGCCAGTCACCAGATGTGGGCTTTGGAACCATATGAAGGGGCGAGGACCAGCTGCTGTCAGAGGGGCGAATGATGCCAAGCTGGAGCATATGGTCGAATTCGGCTTTTGCAATCTTCAAGCGGTCAGGAGCTAGGCGTCGTGGACGACAGAAAACTGGTGGGCCAGTTGTGCGAATGTGATGAGTGACTGAATGCTTGATAGTAGCTTCGTTGTAGGAGGGACGGGTTATATCCGGAAATCTCTTGAGCAGCGAGCTGTATGGTGTTGTAGCTGGAAAACAAAACACAGGGCTGGGTGAGGATGCTGAAGAAGAAATACCACGAATACTGAGGCTGGTAGTAGTGTCGATGAGGGTGCGATTACGAACATCAACCTTGAGTCCATAGTGGGCAAGGAAATCAGCACCAAGAATTGGCGTTGGAATGTCAGCAATGATGAATATCCATCTGTACGTACGGCGAAGTCGAGATCTAATGTCATAGATTTTTCACCATAAGTGGAGATGGTGGATTGGTTGACAGCTTGGAGAATTAATGAAGAAATATGACGTTTTTCAGCAGGACTTGGAGGAAAAACACTCACATCAGCGCCAGTATCCACGAGAAAACGTGTACCAGTTGTACGATCTGTGATGTAAAAGAGGCGACTGTTGTGTTGATGGCCAGTTGGACTTGTCGCCGCTAGTCTCTGGCTTGGAAGTTTTCCGACTGGTGAAGAGAAGCAGAGGCCTTAAATGAGCATGGTGGATTGCATTTTCGAGCGGCGGATCCAAACTGTTGATGGTACCAACAAAATGGGCCTGATGAGGTAGAAAAACTGGAGAAATTACGTGAACCAGAGCGTGGGGGACTTCGACCACGTGAGCGAGAGCGAGAACGATAGCGAGACGAGATCTGTAGTTGACTAATGACATTGGTCAATTGGGTGGTCAAATTGTTTCAAGTCTTCAATCTCTTTTCGTGCAGAAGACCCTGGAAATGGAGATATGGCTGCCAGGGAGTGCTGCGGAGGAGCAACGTCCAAGATTTTGTCCGCAAGTGAGGCCAAGTCATCTATGGAGACAGTGTCTGGAGTGGAGGCAAGAATGAGTTTTACATTTGTCGGCAAACGTTGGAGAAAAAGATGTCTCAAGAGGCCGTCTTCTAAGGGGTTGTCACCTAAAAGTTGTCGCAATTTTCGTAAGAATTGGGAAGGCTTCTTATCACCTAATTCTTCGGAGATCAGCAACTGTTGTAATCGCTGTTGTTCTGAGGCGGATGTACGTCTGATAAGTTCCGTTTTTAAAGTGTCGTACGGACGATCAGCAGGAGGCGAAAGAATTAAATCACGGATTTCTTGAGCAATTTCGGGACTAAGAGAGGAGATGACATAGGCAAATTTTGTGTTCTGTGCAGTGATTTGTCGTGTAAGAAATTGAGCTTCAACTTGGGCGAACCAGACTGCAGGATCATTTGGCCAAAATGGAGGAATTTTGATGCTAACTGCAGCAACGGCATGAGAAGCGGTGCTTGATGGTGTTGACGAGGAACTAGGAGAACTGGTCGTGGCTGGGTTATCATTCATGATGAAAGTGAAACGGGAAAGAACCAGAAAACGAGGTATGCACGAGATGTAAATATGTAAAATACAAGTGTTCGAAAGTCGTTAAGAACGTCGTGGTTACCAATTTAATAGTTCGTACCTTTATCTTCAGTTGAGAACTATTAACAAAAAGTAAATTAAAACGATCTCACCCGTTGGTGTGTTGAGAAGACGCGTAGAGAAAATCGAGTTCTGTTTGCTTCAATTCAAGAGACTTACTACTTGATCTACGATTATTTATACTTTAACTCTAAAAATAAATCTGCTGACGAAGGATGTGTGGGTATGATGCAATGATGATGTAATGGAGATGGAAAGTTCTAGATTAAGAAACGAGAGAGGCTGAGTAAACATGGCGCAATGTAGCAATGTGAAGCTGAAATAAACAGTTTAAATTAACATCACTATAAACAGAGTAAATACTTTATCGCTACATAGTCTTGAATAAATTTTGCGCAGTATTGAGACATTCCTAGTAGACTACGGACTTCACTAACATTCTTTGGTGGTTGTGTTTTGGCCAAATCTTGTACAAGACTTGGGTCAGGGCTAACTCCTTCCTTGCTGAAGACTAGGCCAAAGAATTGAAGACGTGTTTTGTTGAAACGGCATTTCCCTTCATTGAGAGTGATTCCCTTTTCCTCGAATCGTTGCAATACTTTTTCTAATGCAGTATTGTGCTCCTCAAGAGTCGTTCCCCAGATAATTACATCATCAGACATGTTTTTGGCATTGCTGATATCTTGAATAGTCTGAGAAATGGTGTCCTGGAAAATTTCTGCTGCTGAGTTTACTCCAAAGCAAAGTCTTTTGTATCTCCTGAGTCCCTTGTGTGTTGTGAATGTTGTTAGATTTCTCGACTCTTCTGCCAGTGTCAGCTGATGGTATCATTGTTTCAAATCAAGTTTAGAGAAATGACACGCACCGTTTAAATCAGCAATCAGTTCATCTGTCGTTGGCATAGGGTGTCTTGTGCGTAAAATTGAGGTGTTGGGTAAACGCATGTCCACGCAAATTCTTATTTCTTCGCTGTTCTTCTTTGGGTTAATTACAAAAGGACTTACCCATTGTGTGGCTCCTTCTACTTTTCCGATTATGTCATCTTCCTCCAGTCGCTTTAGTTCTTCCTCGACTTTCTTTCGTATGTGGGAAGAGATTCGACGTTGTGCTTGGATGACTGGTTAGATTGCAGAATTTGTGTGTAGCTTAACTTCAAAGTTTTTCAAATTTCCGACACCTTTAAAAACCTTCTTATGCTGCTTCAACAAGTGATTGACGTAACTTGGTGAATTTACCGTGGGCTTGGCTGAATGTGTTTGTGTGGCTGTTTTTGTTTCTTGTTGCACGCTGTGTATGTTTATCTTGATAAAGTGCAAATCTTGAGCCGTTTGAGAACTGAGCAAATTCCCTTTTAAGTTCTTTGCAACGTGGAATCGTGCAAGAGAAATCTTTTTACTTGTTTCAACAGTTTCTTCGAAAGTACCTAACAGCTGGAGTGGTGCTTTTGATCCGTAGGCAAAGATTTTGGTGTTTGACTTCGTGATCGTGACTGGTTTCCCTGTGGTATTAATTCTGTCAAACGACTTTTCATCCAGAATGTTGACACTCGCTCCTGTGTCGATGAGAAACCAAACTTCCTGTCCATTGATTTTGAGCTTAGTCTCCAATTTCTTTGTGTATTCGTTCGATTTATCCATACAGTAAACATATTCCTCTGAGCTGTCATCTGAGCTGGTATTGTCTTATACTATGTTTACTTTCTCGCGGTTTTGTTGGCTTTTCTGACGTTGTCTGCAACAGCGAGTGAAGTGATTTTGTTTCTTGCAGTAACTGCACACTTTTCCCTTGGCAGGGCAGGGTTTATTTCGATGAGGGTAATCGAATCCACGGTTGTAACAAATAGCTGGTTTCCGTGAAGGTAGATTTGCAGAATTGCGTTTTTGTTGTGTTATTCCTTTCCCACTCGGTCTGTCCGGTTTGAGCTCGATTTTCATGGCTGGCAATTTTTCTGTTGGCTCTGTGGTTTGACTCTCTATTTCTTTTGCCTGTTCTTTACTGATTCCATCTGTTTTGCCTTTCACCAAAATGTCTTTTAATGTGACCTCCTTTGTTTTCAGGGCGTACTTCCGCAATGAGGAACTCGAGCAACCTTGAATAATTTGCTGTTTTATTTCTCTATCCATTGAATCTGTCGGAAATAAACATGTTTGAGCCAGTTTCCTCAAGCGAGTGTGAAAAGTCTCCAAAGTTTCTTGGGGTTGTTGCTTTGCTTGGCGAAAACGAAATATTTCAAAATCTGTGTTTTGTGCTGCAGCAAAATATTCTGTGAGACTTTTGATTGCCGCGTCCATATCATCGTCTCTTCCCGTATCGGCGAGTGTTTCGAAAATGTCCTGAACTTCAGGGCCTGCTTGGTAGAGTAGCAATGCTCGCTGCTGTGTTTTATTCGAGACGTTAGCTGCTTTGAGGAATGTTTGAAATCGTTTAATCCATGTTTTCCAACGCGCAGCAAGGTTACTTTGATCGCTATGGGGATCGAAACACTGTAGTGGTGCCATGTCAAGTTTTGCAGCCATATTTCTTGCAAGTCTTGATTATTCGCTTTTTCTCGTCGCCACTTTATTATATCTTATGTTCGCCCGCAAGTAAGTGTAAAGATCGGGAAAGAAACTCTTTGTATATCTCTTGAACATAACATCAACCTTCACCTCCGCTAGTCCCATATACCATTAATTCCATCCCTTAGTTATGGTAAACATCACCCTAATCTCAGGAAAAACATGTTGGGCTTTTGGTGCATCAGCCCTTGTCTTGCCTGAGCAATGACGCAATTTTATGGTCGGTGTTTGATTCCAGGGAAAAAACTCCCTCAGTTTTTTACCCCGATAATCAGACTGATACACCTGTCACACAACCGAATGACTGTGTGAGAATAAGTGAGACAGGAGAAGGCAGAAGGAAGTATGTAACGGGATATAAGCAGAAGGAGAAGTGAGTACAAGGGGACAGGGATGGGAGGGAAAACGCGTACAAACAACGCCTGAGTCTTGCTGCAAAATATGACATGACCCTAGCTGCATCACTGTACTTAAACAAATATGCCAGGAAAAGACCACCTAGAAAATACCACAAGGTGATTAGCAAATAGCTAAGGTAACATGATATCCACAGCCTACTAAGGATATACGTGTGGGGCAACCCGATTCTAGAAAAGGGGAATCTGCGCACTTTCCCAGCGGATTAATTCCCATTAATAGATACTAAAACAATGGTGTCCATAGGGAGTACATAACACGTAAGTCATGTAATGAAGAAGTTCGCTGGAGGAGCAATCAGGACACGAGAGAAGACACAAGGATTAAACAACTTAGAGAAATAAACAAGGAATAAAGGCCGAGCAAAGAAAACAATGCAGGAAAAGAACATCAGAAGAAAATCATAGGATTAGAGGACTGTTGATATTTTGGGCAAGAAAGAAAAGGGAAGGAAATTCCGGTCTTCATGGTCAGCGAAGTATAAATGGCTCGAATACAAGAGTGACAAAGATAAAGTGTTTTGCAACTTGTGCACTTCAACAATAAGTCAGGGAATGCCGATTCCCACGGTAGTCGACTCGTATAAATGTTTTGTAGAGAATGAATTTTCAGCATGGAAAAAAGCACTTCAAACTTTTCAACGACATGAACAGTCAGAGCTTCATAGAACCTTCACAGCAGCGACGCCAACGTAACAGTTGAAACAATGATGGTTTCTGGAAAAAGGGAGCAAATGCTAAAAAACAGAAGGGCTTTGACAATTTTCACAAGTTTGCGTTATCTTGGATGCCAAGGGCAAGCTATAAGAGGAAAAAACGAGAAAGACTCGAACTTAATAGTCCTGTTACACGAAAGAAAAATGATGTGCCTGAATTAGCTGCATGGCTTAAAAGAGACGAGAAGTATAAATGGCTGTCTCACAATGTTTCTAATGAAATTCTACAAGACTTCAGCAAGGCAGTGCTAAGGCGTAGTTTAGACAGCGCATTATGGGCGCAGCGAATTAAATCCAATTAGATGCGCTCAAAATGCGCCCGTAGAGCGCTTCAATTTATTGTTTGTGTGACATTGTGTGACTGATTAATTAGGGGACCCCCCATATTTTTTTGAAGACGTTGTAGTGAAGCGGAACTCTAGAAGAACGTTATTATTGAGCCACGCTCGTATATTTTGTGCATAGTTTTATGTTGAATTAGATTGAAAGAAGCTTCTTGGATTGGTGATATTCTTTATTGTTATTTCTTTATTATATGTACGGTTAGACCGGGCATAACAGTCACATATCTGATGCCCATCGGAAAAGTTTTGCTGGATCTTCGAGTCGATCGTGTTCGTGGCTGGGGATGGCCTATTGTTTGCAGTTTGCCGATCGAAGGTCGTAAGTTTTCAATCTTTGCCATCATTCGTGATTTTATGAGAATCCTATGAATTAACGACTTGCCTTTGTCGTTCTTCTCTCTCTGTGTTTACGTGATTCTCCTTTTGCTGTACCCTATTTAGGTCATGTCCGTGAGCCGAAGTTTTCGCTTTCTGCCCTGGACGTTTATTGATTTCGCAATCTTGGTCTCGTACTTAGGCAGTTATTTATGTCATGGCTGAGCAGGCTGAGGAACTTTATGATACCCTCGAACTTGTACTTTGTACTATTGAAATTCAGTTGCGACAATTTGGAGAATATTTAGGACTTGACAAATCTGTACTTGTTGGGTTAAATAAACGAAAAGTCCTTCGTGAAATTCGAAACTTTGTTGACCTTACTATTGATAAAGCGCCCGCAGATCAAACAATTACCATTTTCACAGACTGGCTGTCTTTTTTGCGACGGGGGGAGGATAAGGAGACCGGAACTGAAAATGTAAACAGGGACAACGCGTAGCCCAGCCAAGAAAGGAACCGTCCCAGAGATGCAACTACTGTCAGTTTAGATATGACGAATCAAAACTGATGAAATGTAAATCGTGCCTGACAGTGAAGTATTGCGGACAAACTTGTCAAAGAAAACATTGGGCAGAACATAAAACGCTGTGTAAAGCAATAAATAGCTTGTCGTTAGAAAATCAGAATAACAAGCCAAATACAATTTTTGCTGCTCATGTGACACCATCACAAAACGATGCTATTGTTAAACTGGTTGGTCAGAAATGTACAGTTAAAGTAAAGCTCAACGATAAAGAAATTCAAGGATTATGGGATACTGGAGCACAAGTATCTATTCTCCCTCTAGAAACAGTTAAAACCAGTTTTCCAAACATAAAATTGAGAGAAATCAAAGAATTGTTGGGGACATAGATGAAATAAAGTTGATTGCCGCAAATGGGACACCTATACCCTATGAGGGTTGGGTCGAATTGAAGCTGGAACTATTGTCTGATAGTAAGGATGAAAAAAATAGCATCGTAGTTCCATTCTTGGTGATGAAAGGAAAACTTGACCTGCCAATTATCGGATTCAATGCCATTTGTGAGCTGACAAGATGCCTCCCTGCAACATCCCTTGAAAATGACACCCATCTCATAAAACAGTTAAAAGGCAGTATTCCTATTTTAGCAGACGACCGTCAGTGTTTATCCCTCATCACAGCTTTGAAGACTTCTAGTGGAAATGAATATGTGTGTGCAGTAAAAACTTCCAAGAAAGACATCATAGTACCACAAAGAAGTATCACGCCTGTTAAAACACGAGGAAATACCGGATTCATAGCAACACACAACACGTCAGCAATATTCGAACCGGAAATAACTGGAGGTTTCCCCGACGGCTTACAATTAGCAGAGACGTTAGTAATGCTGAAGAGGGGAGTAACCCAGTATCTTACAAATCTGAATTGAGAACACCACTGACCATGACATCAGATTAAGAAACAACACATCAATTGCACACTTGCAACTTGTGCAGTCTGTGACGCCAATGGAAGTTGAAGAAACGGAAAAGCCGTGCGATACTACAGCTGAGAAAGTATGTGAAAACAGTCAACCAAAAAGGGAGTTTTGCCCTTCTGATATTAAACTGGATGGACTGACGAGCGAACAGGAATCGACTGTGAGAAAATTGCTTCACTAAGAATCGCAATCGTTTTCCACAAATGAGTCAGATATTGGGGTGGCAAATGGCCTAAATTTAGAGATACAGGTACACGACAAGACTCCAGTGCAAAAGAACTACATCTCAGTACCTTGTCCTCTGTACACCGA
This sequence comes from Rhopilema esculentum, assembly GCF_013076305.1. Next base: position 584,458 of record NW_027020174.1, on the reverse strand, counting down.
AGTCAAATCATACATAGAAGACTTACTAAATCGAGAATTCATCACCCCATCCAAATCTTCATGGTCATCACCGGTAGTTTGCGTCCGGAAAAAGACTCTGTGTTGACTACAGAGGTCTCAACAATAAAACAATGAAAGATTGACATCCTTTGCCTCGTATTTAAGAAACAGTAGACAACTTAGGGGGCAAGCAATGGTTTTCAGTCCTCGATCAAGGAAAAGCGTATCACCAGGGTTTTATAAGTCCTAGTGATCGTCATCCAACCGCATTTATTACACCTTGCGGTCTTTTAGAGTGGGTACGAATACCTTTCGGACTCACAAATGCCCCTGCAGCATTCCAACGGCATATGGAGAATATATTGAGAGATCTTCTAGACGATATTGTGATTCCGAACCTTGATGACTTGATTGTATTCAGCCAATCATTTGACGAACATGTTAGTCACGTGCGAGCAGTGCTTCAACGACTAAGGGAACATGGAATTAAGCTAAAAGCAAGAAAATGTGAGTTGTTTAAGCGTGAAGTGCATTTTCTTGGTAGAAAAGTGTCCGGAGCAGGTTATTGCATGGATGATAGCAACATCAAAGCTGTCACAAGCTTACTAGACAAAAGGCCAAGGAACGTTGGAGATGTCAGAAAATTACTGGGACTATTGTCTTACTACCGCAGAAGTATTCCGTCATTCGCGAAAATAGCTAAGCCTTTGTACGAATTGCTAACGGAAACAAGCAGCTCTTCGCGCACATGCAAAACCAGCAACAACAAAGGTCAAATCAAGTCGAATGTGACTATAAATTGGACTGATCGACACCAACAGTCATTAAAAGAAATAATCCAGTTACTCACCAATGCACCACTGCTAGCATTCCCCGAGCCAGAAAAACCATACATTTTGCACACAAATGCTTCACAAGATAGACTAGGGGCAGTGGTGTATCAGAAACAGGACGACATGAACAGAGTCATAGCATATGCTTCTCGTACATTGTCTGCAGCCAAAAAGAAATGCCATCTTCATTCGGGTAAATTGGAGTTTCTGGCCTTAAAATGGGCAATCACCGATCAATTCAGGAACTACTTATATTATGCCCCCTCACTCAAGATCTGCACAGACAGCAATCCATTAACGTACGTTATGTCAACAGCCCGATTGAATGCTACAGATATAAGATGGGTGAGTGAGCTCGCTGACTATCGCTTTACTGTTCATTATCGCCCTGGTAAGAGTAATGGTGATGCCTATGGACTAAGTAGACTGTCGCAAGATCTTGATCAGATGGAAAAGGAATGCACATCTGAGGTTTCACACGACCTTTTCCAAGCCAACGTTCATACAGTAGCCGGAGTTAGTGACAACGCCGGACGGCTGACCGCTATACACAAATCAACAATAATTGCCGAAGTTGATCCATTAAATGTCGTCAATGGAAAGAACAAATCAGGACAACAGATTGATACATTACATCAGCAACAGTGTGATGCAGATATTCGACCAATTCGCGAATGGAAAGAGCAAAATTCGATGCCAACAGAAGCAGAAAAATCAGCACAAAGTCACATCACTAAGCGCCTACTCTTTGAATGGAACAAGCTATTTCTTGACAATGATGGTATATTGCATCGACAATGTGGTGATATCAAACAAATCGTCCTTTCGAACAATCTACGTCGCACTGTTTACTCTGAGCTACATGAGAAGATGGGTCATGTCAGATCTGACAAAGTTCTTAGTCTTGCACGTGATCGATTTTTCTGGCCGCACATGAAATCTGATATAGAACATTTTGATAACAACCAGTGTCGTTGTCTCAAACAGAAGAAACCCACTCTTACTCAGCGAGAACAATTGACACCAATCATCATCTCAATTGACTTTCTGCACTTAGAACTGTCATCTGGAGGATTTGAATACATCCTGGTAGTTGTCGATCATTTTACTAGATATGCTGAAGCATACGCCACACGGAATAAAACTGCCAAAACTGCTGCAGACTGTTTGTTGAAAAATTTCTTCATGCATTACTGCTTTCCAAGACGAATACACCATGATCGTGGTGGCGAGTTCCAAAACACGTTATTTCAACAACTCGAGCGATTGTCAAGAACCGAAAGCTCAAGAACGACTCCTTATCATCCTCAGGGCAACGGTAAAGCTGAGCGTTTCAATCGTACCCTACTTGGAATGCTTCGAACATTACCAGAACAATACAAGTCACGATGGAAAGACCACCTTCCCAAACTCGTTCACGCGTATAATTGTACTCCACACGAGTCAACTGGCTTTTCACCATTCCAGTTAATGTTTGGACGTTCTGCAAGATTACCAGTCGACTTATTGTTTGATACACCGAAATCTAGACAAAAGCAGACATCGATCTTAAGTTGCTGACTGGAAGGAAGCGATGCAAAACGCTTATGAAATCGTCATGAAGAACTCCAGAAAGGCGGCCGACCACAACAAACAACAACACGACAAAATAATTCGAAGCTCTGTGCTTGATCCAGGAGACCGTGTCTTGGTTCGAAACATATCTGAAAGAGGTGGCCCTCTGAAAGATTAGATGCATATCATTGTTCGCCGTTTGTCTCAAAGTCCTGCTTACAAAGTTAAACCCGAGAAATCAGATGAACGCTTGAGGACCCTGCATCGTACCGTATTGTTGCCATGCGACTACCTGGAACTGAATCCTACACCACAACACCGGCACAACCATCCTCGACAAAATTCCTGTCCACGCAATAGAGTCGCATGCCAAGACTACCAGCAAGAAACTGATGAGGAGGAAAATCAAGACGACTCCAACACCTTTCCATTCTTTTTGCTAAACGCCATACCATCGTTACACCATGAATTCAACCGTGCATGCCTTGATGAAGATACTCTTGATGCGCAAAATATGAACCCAGAAATCAACACTGATTCAGTAGAGAACCAACTAGAGCCAACGGCTTCTGCTCGTAGTAGATCACAATCACTATCTGAAGAACATGACAGGATATCTTTATCCGACGAAAATGATCCCGATCTCGATGACAATTCAAGTGAAGTAGGCAACAGTGTTCAGGATTCACCTAACGGATCGCAATCACCTCACGCTGAACAATCGCAACGACCAGTACGTCAAAGGCAACCACCAGTTCGACTAATGTATAATGACCTCAGAAACTCGAACTCTGAACAGCAATTTTTTTGTGCATTCTGCACATGATCAGTCGCATAACTTACCTTTGTTTCATCACCGATTTGCAGCTGTGCCAACATTCTTACCGCGTTGCTTCGAACCTCCACCACTCTACAACAGAGTCGTTCCTCTGGAACAAAATCTTAATCGATTTACTGCACCGCCTCTTTATCCGAATCCATTCTTCAGAACACCAATTGTTTGAACTGCATTACGTTTTACTTGCAATTGAATTATGACTAGTAACTAAATTTGTTTGTTGAGAAAAGGACTCGAAAGAAGTAAAATATATACCCCGGAAGCTCTTGTCATAACCAGGTGGTTAAATCCTAATACTTGTTATTGATATTACGAACTGCGTAACGAATATATGATGGATGTTATTTGATACAGATCGTCGGATATGGAAGGGAATGAACGCGCGCTAATTCCGCTTCAACTATATAATTGCCAGAACTTTCTCAATGTTGAGGACAACATTTTTAAAGAGGGGGAGTGTGTGACTGGTTGATTAGGGGACCCCCCGTATTTTTTTGAAGACGTTGTAGTGAAGCCGAACTCTAGAAGAACGTTATTATTGAGCCACACTTGTATATTTTGTGCATAGTTTTATGTTGAATTAGATTGAAAGAAGCTCCTGGGATTGGTGATATTCTTTGTTGTTATTTCTTTATTATATGTACGGTTAGACCGGGCATAACCGTCACATCAGCTTCAAATCATCAGATATAGCCAAGGAAGCTGCACTATACACGCAGTTCCCATCACCTTTTACCCTGAGTTTTCAAAAAATTTGCTGAGTCTTTGAGCTCTAGAGTGTACAAATTGGTACTAAAAAGTAAAGTTTTTATAGAAATTTACTGGCCTGTACTCTGTATTTCTATACATTTATCTCACAATGACCTATGGCACAGCAGACACGATCAAATCTTATCAAGGGTGTCATTCTTTGTCAAGGATATAAATTACAAATTGCAAAATTTCAAGGATCACGATATTACACTAGGTGAGCAAAAGTACAGCACCACCCCCCACAACATGGCCGCACCGCTGCGAAATTTCTATTGGCTAAAGTTGTTGTATTCAAATAGCTAAAGCAAATTAAATAAAAGTTTTAAAATGACCGTTTGGGTGGGAAATCATGAGAAATGTATCAAGGTAGAGTAACGAAAATTAATAATGCAAATATATCCTTTAATTCTTTTTATTTTTAAGCCATATCAAACACTGCAAAAACATGAAAACTGAGCTCTGATGATAGGAGTACCTGAATATGTTTGCAAAAAAACGGTTTTTCTTTGCAAACCCAGTAAGATTTCATTAAAGCGAAATTGGAAATACTTACTTCTTGCTTGGTTGCACAAAACTTTTTATTTTTCTGACTCTTATAGACCTTTCCTGAAAGCTATGATGTAACGTTCTGGGGTGTAGAAGAAAGTGTGAAGTCATGGTGGCCAACAGTAGCAAACACGTTGGTGCAGAAGAATTGATTGATTTTCCATTGTCAGATCCTGATAGACTATTGTTTGGAAGACTGTCCGCGACTTTTGATCCTTTAAGCCCGAAGGCTAAAAACTAACTTACTAACTACGAATACGAACCTAATTTATACTGTTAACGACGTAAACAACTTTAAAATGTTGTCACTAGTTTCATTGTCCATTACGCAAGGGATTAACAAATACTGTCCTCTAAAGACTCATTAACACTTTCTACTAACCAACCATTGTCCAATTTAACGCAAAACAACTTGCTCAAACAACTATTGTGTCCAAACGCGTAAACAAGTTTTTCGAATAATAATTATTGTTCCAATCAACAATTGCAAAAATGAATGTATCACATGTTTGTCTTCTAAACAACCATTGCCAATTGTCAAAAAAGCTGACTCCAAATGTGATTCTGATGCTAGTGAAGATTTTTGTTGCCGATTTATTCCGTTCTGTTGTGTTAAACTTCTTGAAAAAGACATGTCTGACTTGGGGAAATGCTTGAAAGAAATGCCTCTCTTCACCATAAAGGATATAGATAAATCATTCTGTGTAACCTGGGAAAATGGAAAGCTCATCCTTAAAAAGGATCATCATGATTGTTTTTATACAAGAATACAGCTAGAAATGGGACTTTGTGGTGTATCATTTTGTGACTTTCTGGTTTACACTTTAAATTCCTTTATTATTGTGAGGATCCAATTTGTTGAAGATTTCTTTACAGATGTTTTATGCAAGCTAAATGATTTTTATGTGAACTTTCTATTACCAAGTATAATGGAAAAGATGACTTTATCAGAAGAGGAAGAATTATCCTAATGATAATAATGTTGTGTATTTGCATTATACTTTGTTTCTGAGATTCTTTTGATTCTTTATTAGAGGCATTGAGTCATGGTAAATAGGCCTTCTCTATAGGTGGTCTTTTAGTTTCGGCGTGGTGATATTGGCATCCAATGTTGACAACTTTCTATTAATGGAAACTGTTTTGTCAATCAGTACGAGGTGAGTTCATGTGACCAGTTCCAGGTCAACCAATAGCATCGCAGTCATGAAAATCATGACTCAGCGGATTTTGACACTTAGGGTATACCCAATCCATTTTATCATGACTCAATGCCTTTAAATTAGCATGAGTATAGGTAGGCCCTAATAAGCCAAGGCACTATTTCAAAATAAAATACTCTTATCAAACTCAAACGTGTATCTTCGTTTAAGACAGTTAAAAATTTGAACAAAACTATCAACTAATTAAAAGGTAAATTTAAGGTTCATGTATGAAATTTAAAAAAGCAATCAGAGATGCAATGCAACTGATAAGCCTGGTTTCCATATAATCGCAAGGAGTCGCAATGAGTTGCCTGCAATTCTCTGTGATTATATGGAAACCGGTTTAAAATTTGTGTGCGACTGCTTGTGATTCCTTGCGACAGGTGTCACAAGCAGTCGCAGAGATAGAAAATTTTCTATCTCTGCGATTCGTTGCGACTTGTTGCAACTCGCTGTGATTAATGGAAACCACTGTTCACAAATTTTTTGCAAAATTTCGCAAAGCCAGCAGCCAAAAACAGATTCAAGAAAGATTAACACAAGGTCATGGGGAGGGTCCAAAAAAAGGCCTTCCAAACAGGATGTTGACATTGCACTTATCGAGACAGCAAAGTCAGTAGCAGAGGCCAGCAACAAGTTATCACCTGGCTTTCAGAATGCAAAAGATGTGCCTGAAGATTAAAACAGCCTATTCTGTCGAAGCTTGGTGCAAAGGAGGCAGAGAATCCCTCCACAAATGAAAGCTTTGGTAAGATGCTAAATAGAGCAAATATTTTACCAAGCAGAATTTGGTGCTCAAGTGCCAAGGGTAGGCCCCAGTACATTTGGTCATAAATTTCAACAAAACCAGTTTGCATCATCTGCAGAGAACACATGTCAAACAAACACATATTCTCCACCAACAAGCAATTTCAAGTATGGAAGTTTTCTGCAGCAGAACAGAAGTGCATCAAGCACACCAAATTCTGAAGAAGAAACTTACACTAAACTTGGATTGGCAACAGGAGCTTGCAATTATGCTGGCCAACAATATTGTCAATAAGCATTGGTCCAGAGACAAATCAAATAACATTTTTTGTGTGTGAACTTACAAACATGATTAAGAGAAACACTTAGTCAAAATTTTTAACTACAGTAAAAGCTCTATTAAGCTCCCCTCTCTCTCAAGCCCCCTTTTCAAAACAATCCTTGGGGATACTGATATTGATTATTTTGATGCTATCCTGGAGGAAGATAATTGACTGTGTGATTCATTGAAGTTCCAATTTATTTTACTATTATTTTATACAAACATTTTTCTTAAGTTTATTTGAGAATTTATGGCACCTTGCAGATTATTTATTGCAATAAGATTAATGTACTTTGTCTATGCTGAAATACTGCAAAATAAGCAACATTTTTTGCTTTATAAACTGTTATAATGGAGTATCAGATGTGTTCAGTTTATTTTGATCCATGAACCAGGCCACAGCTCCGCACATAATTCAGCTGCCAAGGGAGTGAGCCAGCTTCACCGTTGAAGTAAGCTTTGAATGATTGACGTGTCTTTTCTGCCTCAAAAGTGTATCTGTTGCCGTATATCTTTGGATGGTTGGTTAGGCCAATGCTGTCTTCCCTCATTACATTACGCCATGAGCCAGGTATAATGCACCCTGAACTATCTTCAGAATCAATAAACCCAGAAGGGATGTAGCTGGCATTTTCAGTGAGCCTTAAATAATTATGTAAGCACAGGCATGCCTTGTGATGTTGTCTACAAGATCAACATTGGCTTTTATTGGTAGTCGAAAGATCCGCCACCTTGCTGCAAGTATGCCAAAGGCATTTTCAATGGTGCGTCTAGCCCGTGAAAGCCTGTAATTGTAAACTCTCTGTTGCTCTGATAGTTTCTTTCCAGGATAAGGCTTTATCAGCCAAGGTTTCAGAGGAAATATATCATCACCAATCAGGACATAGGGCAGTGTCTTGCCTCCATAATTTGATCCAGCTGGAATGCCAAGCTTAGTAGGAAGCTGATCAAATGCTCTTCCAACATCAGACTGCTGAAATACTGATGAATCATTTTCTCCTCCAAATGAACCAATATCAACAAAGGTGAAGCAATATTTTGCATCACATATGGCCATCAACACTAGGCTGTGATAGTTCTTATAGTTAAATGTGGCTGACGCTGCATTTTGTGGGCATTCTATGGTGATGTGTTTTCCATCAAGTGCCCCCATACAATTTGGAAAATTCCATTCTCTGTAAAATTCGTCTCCATGATTTACCCAGTCAGCTGTGGTTTTTGGATGAGTCAGGAATGTTTTGTTCAGTGCCTGCCAAAGAACATGGCATACCTCTCTTATTATTTTACAAGCAGTTGTTTTCCCAACTCTGAATGCAAATGATATGGACTGTTGACTTTCACCTGAGGCTAAGTATCGAAGGGTAATCATTAACCTCTCAGCAGGCCCAATAGGTTTTCTTGATTTGCAATGTTTTTTTCTGAAGCAGGGGGCCTACAGAACCAAGCAGATTCTCTAACCTTTCTGGGGACATTCTTGTGTACCTATAATGAAGACATGACTTCAATGTTTATATATAATATGGTGCAGTATTACAAACAGACAGGCAAAGAAAATATTTTCTGATTTTCAAATTTCAGCAAACATTTTGTAGTCTAACTTATAAACTCCAGAATCATATGCCTCTGAACTGCAGATTGTACATACATCTGACATTGCATTAAAAGTTTATCCTACTTAAGAAATTTATAATGAATTGAAATTAAGTCACTGTATTTTTCTGTTTCTCTTTCGCCTGACGCTGGAACTTTTTCCCTCCTACCCCTGCAGCTCATTCTCTAACAAAAAAACAAGTAAATATAGTTGAATGAGGTCTACGCAATAATGTGACTACGAGATAATTTCTTGCCAGTGTAAGGAATCCTTCATAGTTTGCCGCCATATTGCATGCAACTTTGCATTATCAGGTTTGGCGCCAGTTTGCAATGACGTCAGGTCACAACAAAACAATTGCAACACCTTGCGACTCCTTGCGACTATATGGAAACCACTATTTCGGGTCACAAAAATTGCAACTCTTTGCGATTCGTTGCGACTCTTTGCGATTTGTTGCGACTCTTTGCGATTTGTTGCGACTCTTTGCGATTCGTTGCGATTATATGGAAACCAGGCTATACTTGGAGACACATTACTGATTAGTAAGTTTTTGTGGTTTGTGGTTTTGAGGTTAATTTTTTGACTTTCTTTAACTTTCTTTAAATTAAGTGTAGCCAATTGTTTGAAGTTTTGTTTGATTGAGTTTTAATCATGGAATAACGCTTAATTGCTTCATAAAAGTGGTTTGAGTTTTGAATGGCATGTTGTTCTAGACGCTGATGCCATTTTTAATTCGTCGAAGTGGTGTAATACTTTTGCTTGGCTGAGGAAACTTTAGCTTCCCCACTTTTTGCAGAAAAATGCCAAATATTTAGCAATAAACTACCAGTAAAGCCTCTTTTAATACGACTTTAGCCCCCCTCCGACCGTTTTTAGACCCTCTACTTTTCTAAACGCTCTGCGATGGTTATATCATTTTTCATGCAGAAAATGCCAACCCTGAAATTTCGATTGAAATATCATTATAAGTGTATATAATGTGCATGATAAACAGGCCTAGACAGATATAGATATGAGTCCCGTCTTGAAGGTACTACTAATCGAAAGACATTGAAAAAAAATAGACTTTATTTACGTATAGGCTGGAGATTCGATAAAGGAGAAAATAGGAAAATATGAGAAGCAAAAGCAAAAACTTATTTGTCTTCAAACAGATTTGACGAAGAAACAAGGGACATCGCACAATCGTCAGAATCAAAACAATTGCTGGCATCCTGTCGATAGATAAATAAAATAGATTGACCATAGCCACCCAAATACTTCCCACGCCAGGAAGATATTAGATCCTTGATAGCAGGAATTTCAGATTTGATGTCTTTGTTATTTCATTATCTGTAAAAAGATGATTAAATGCAAATACAAACTACCCAGCAGTCAAACGATGATATTTCTGTTTAGGTCCAAGTGGATGTAAACGATCAAGTACTTTTAGAAAGTTTGTTATTAACACTGGTGCTACTGGTTTGCCACCAAAATTTACGTTCTACTTAATTAACAGCTTCCAAATTATAATTACTGCTTGCTAGGTCTTCAATTCTCCAATCTTCCAATAGAGATTTAGTATAATGCATGAAACAGAATTGTGATATGGGTGGTTGGGGAGTTACAAGTTTCGTATTATGCATGCTTTCTAATATAGCTTTGACATGAGCTCATATCTACAAAAGGATACATTTTCCAATTTTCAACAGATATTTCAATTTCATAATATTCATGAGACGGAATATGTGATTTTTCAGCTGTATCAACTGTAGGTATCACAAAACATTTTTCAATCGATCACAAAGTTGCTTTTTGTAGTATTAACGCCAATTTTTTTATAGAGGTATAGTTTAGTCCGCTCTTGATAATAAATTGTCATCAGAAATAACTTTGAAACGAAAAGAATCGTTATAAGCTGGATCAGGATCATGTATTGACATGAACAAGAGCGGATCCAGACTATAGCAACTGTAGCTCGAGCTATAGTCAAAATCTCCCTGTTTGATTTTCGGAATTCAAAGTTAAGTGTTAATTTTTCCTCTGCTGTCAAGCCTCTCAACATTTGAAAGCAGCGGTATAGGTTATCAAATGCGATTAACAAACATGCAATGCTGGCAATGTGTCATCACAATGCCTCTCCAGATAAGATATAAAACACTGAGCGCAGAATGGTCTAATATTAAAACAAGACGAATCAGAAGTTTCGTTCTTTTTTGACAGTAACCAACCAGAATTGAGCTACAGTGGATATTCCGAGCTATAGTCGGTCTGGGGATTTGCTCTGGAAAAGGCATCGAAGACAATGAAACCCGAAACCATAATTTTTGGCGCGAGCTATAGTAAAGCTATAGTCAGGTTTGGGAATGGCCTTTTAACCAATAGAATATGCATATCTACGGTACTTCTCCGCTCTCTGTCCCCTGTAAAGCAACAGTGGACTATAGCTCGTTTTCACATCCTGGGCCCCCAGTAATGTAGCCTCAAAGGCAAGGACCTGCTAGGGAATAGACAGGGACGGCGGAACGACCAAGTGGCAAGAAAGGGGGGGCAGGCTTGACTAAAAGGGCTTTTGAAAGATAATTCTCAGCTTCTACAAATTCATACGTAACTGCAATTTTATTTCGATCTTCTGAAGGGACCTTCAACATTGGCTAACTTTCGGCATCAGGAATTATCTTACATGTTTTGAGAAGTTCAGAATTTTATATGAATCTCTCTGATTATTACAATTGGCCAGTTTCAAGGGAACTTTATCAAAAACAACCCTTGCCCCTTCTGTCAAAGGGCAACAGGGGGCGGGTGTACCCCCACACCCCCTTCTCTGGCGTCCCTGGAAATAGAAAAGGGTGTTCGAAGGAATATTTATGAATACGAAGCAACTATAAACATAATAGAACATTTACTGAAAGGATGTAGTTTATCATGTTCACCTGAATGAGTTTTTGTTATATCATTCAATGGTGGAAATCTAGCAAATTTATCAGCTGTCATTACAAATGTTTCAGGTGTGGCCATCGTTTTAGACGTTTCTAATGATATAGCTAATTCTTCTATTCCAACGTAAAATGGTTGAATTGGTAGACTGCTGCTTTCTCCTTCTAAAAATGTTTGTGTGGCTGGAAAAATATCTAAATTTCGATCAAAGTTGTATCTGCAAACATTTTGTCACTTCGAGTGGAATGTTAATGTCTGTTTCCAAGTCTGCTTTCGTTACTATTCTCATAAAATTGAATTCTGTTATATTATCTATAATATGTACTATGTCTGTTGAGCATAATATTTTAGTAAAAATAATATAATCTAGTTCCATACTGGCTTGAATTTTACATTAATGTTAAAATACTAAAAAAGTGGTCATATCGACATCTAGTTTTTTTAAATGAAATGTTGATAACATTTTCCTTACTGTTTTAAATTCGTAATTTACTTGTTGAGTATTAGTTGTAGCATAGTCAATAGAAAAAGAATGGTCTGGAAACTCTATTGTTCGAAGATCGATATCATGATTCCACTAGGTTCCAGACTCTTAGAGTGCACCAAGTTGGTATGTTGTCTTGACTCAAGACAAGATAGAAATGAAAGCTGCCGAACCCGAAATTACTTTTGTATCTGAACTTGAGGTTATCGTTGATTTTATGGGTGATCAAAATTACTTTGATGATAATGAAGACTTCGAGAAAGAACCTGCTGTTGATATTTCTCTTGAGGTAACTTTATTCTATTTTATTCTAAACTTCAAATCGCTTATGACACGTCGGCGAGCCTTCTAGGCCTATTACCAACCAACCAGTTTATTGCATACAATCCAAGTGCTGTAAAAAACAAAAAACAAAAAACATGTTGGGGGTGGTAAGTTTTGAGCAAATACCTGTGTCATGAATATAAATTGTATTTGCTGATGATGTAACAAACCGGACATGGAGCATTTGGAATCAAATGTAGAACAATAAAACTACCTAGCCAAAAACCAACAGCATTGCGTTTTAGCAAGGCAGTATACTGGCCTGTATGATCTTACTGTCACCTATGATTGTCCAGTTTTTTTTGCAAAATTATAACAATGTGATTGAGAGAGGATATCTCTCATTTTCTAAAAAATAATCGCTGTACATGCTTACAACCAATGCACACAAACGCTAGTTGAGCATAATATGAAACTATGAGGTTATGAGATTGAAACATTAAAAATGTAGGTAAAATGCCAAAATTCAAAAGCTGAATATGACTATAGGGTTAAAAATGCAGGTACACAATTCAACTAAATTTAAATCCCAGCATTTTATATTTTAGGATGAGCCTGCTCCTGATCATTCACTTAGATGTACTGATTTTAAGAGGGTGTACAAGACAAGAAGGGGACTGGAAAAACACACTGAGATATGCAACAAAAAGAAAAATCCTGTTGATCAGCAAATTTTGGTCAGCCTACTCACTTAAGCTTTAAAAAAAGTTTCTCTGGATGAATGTTGCTCTGTAGAATAACAAGAAGATGTCGCAAAATGTATCATTTCTAATGACCAACCTCTTGTCAGTTCCAAACTGGTTGTAGAACTCTTTAGTTTACTGTGCAGTAAACTAGATATTGAGACATTTTATGTTGAATATATTTCACAGGTAGTTACTAAAGCAAATATATGGCTTCCTGACTTGAAAGAAGCTACAGCAGTTCAATTAGCCATGCAATATGGTGAAAAAATGGTTCACAATGCACATACACCTGCTGTTTCAGATGACATAGTTGTATGTGCGACTAGTCTCACATCAAAAGAAAGTCACTGAATTACCTACATTGGTGGATATGTTATCAGAAATTTGTGCCAAAAACAGGATACTGTGAAACAGCAATACTCCATTCTTTTAGATGCATGTCTACAGAAATTATCACAGAAGTCATCATTTAATCAAAATGACCTTGTTAGTACTTTGACAAGAGGAGGTTGAAAGTATAGAGATAACCGACATCCTAACAAGAATTTTTGAAACGGTTGAAAGTTACTTCAGAGCATATGTCTCAAAACAATTGGAAAAAGAAGAAAAACTAACTTAGGTGAGCATGTGTTCCATTTGAAAAACAAAATGACAATTAAAGGCAAGTTCCATGTTATAATTGAGAGATGTGAGCAAGAGGTATCTGACGAAATCGCCAGCAATTTTCTATAGGACATTTTGAACCCATATCTGAAGATAACGTGTTTTTCGCACTCAAAGGACTTGCTCCAGCACATTAAAGCAAAACAGAAATTAAGCAGAGGAAAGGCTCTCCGAAAAGGTTTAAAGAACAATGAAATGATGCAACAACTTAATAAAGATGACCACTCATTGCTATCATCTAGATATACCTTAAAGAAAGAAATTACTTGCACAATAAATTTTTGAAGAACTTATTTTTGTATTTTTAACCCTTTTACACAAAAACTTGTCCTGCCAAATTTTCAAAAACTCTTCCACAGAGGATAACATTTTTGAGGTACTGAATTATGAAAATACTATTTGCATAAATTTGTTGTGCAAATAATTTTAATATTTTAAGGTAATTTATGCAAAGTAATGCTTTTGACGTTTAGTACTTCTTTCGTTTTGCAAGTTTTGTTTCATCTATGTGAAACCATGATTTTTGTCTTCCTTTGTTAATCCCTAATGTATTTCCAGTCATTGGTGCTGTTGATCTGACAACTCGAATTGTATTATCGTTGTATCCAAATTGGTGGACATCTGGATGTGTTTAAAAGCTTTTAAAAATGAACTTTTTCTTTTATGTCTATTATCTTCTTTCGATCTAGATAATGGTGCAACACAATTTTTTTTGTAAATTGATCAGTCAAAACCAATATATATTCAACACCAAAAAAACCTTCCCTTATGTTATCTGGAGCAAATATTTTATGTCTCTTTGTAATTGCCTTTAGTTTAGAAGGTATTCTACTACAATATGCTCTGCCTACTAAAAATTTCTTAATCCTCCAAAAATACGAGGAAAAGAAGAATTTCTATAGAGAAAACTCAATTTCGAATTCAAGGAATCCATTTTATACAATTATAATAACTGAAATATTTGTTATTATTCTCTGATAAACATTAACATTCTCTGATAAATCTGAGCAATAAATGGTTGTAAACAGTGAACAAAGGCGTGTAGGTACACTGGTGGTAGACTCTTCTAGAGGCGTCCGGGTAAATGTCCCCTGAAATTTTTGATGGTTGCTAAATTTTTTCTGGTTGTTAAAATTGCGCTGTTGGCTAATTTGGTATAATTTAAACATAACTGATCTATCAATGCCATATGCATAAAAATGAATTTTTCTTAACCATAAAATATGCATTTCTTTAAATTTTAAAAAATTGGAAAATGAAAAACCTAAACTTACTAAGTTTGATCAAAACAGACACATTGTTACAAATAGATTTCTATTATCCCAATTATTTAAAGAACTTGACACTTGGCAAACGGAAGGCTGAAATTACCTTTCAATGTCAATCGACAGGCACCCACGTCCAAGGATTTCAAAATATGGGGCTGCCGTGATAAAAATTGTTCCACAACGCAGGCGCGGTTCCAGCCTGAATTCTGACCTATGCAATGCAAAGGTTGTCAGAAATAGAAGCCACGCCCTTTTGTGTTGGAAACGCCCAAACTTTTCTTAATAAAATTTGTATCTCTAATATTGAATAGGGGATTCAAGAAGAAATTCTAAGGAAACGACTCACAAAGAGAAGACGAAATTTATCTGCAATTCGAAGAAAAAAGTTAGTGAGAAAACCTACTCCGGTAGGATTCGAACCAGGGCCTTCCACTTTCAGACACAGTGGTCATACCACAAGGCCACAGAACAGACCTTCCTTCCTTAGCAGATTAGCAGGGAGTGAAGCAGCGATTGTCAATTGCCATTTCATTGGCTGTAACAATCAATTGCATAGGTCCACTGTAAACAATTGCATAGGTCAATTCTGATTCCTATTGGTTGGCTAAACTGCTGCAGAGGAAAGCTCAGCTTCTGATTTGCTAAATCAAATTTCACCGATGCTCCCGCCAAAGATTGCAGAGGTAAAGTCCACTCTGATTGGCTTACAAGACGTTTGCAGAAGTCAAGCAAGCGGTGATTCGCCCTCGAGGGACAAACAAGTTTCTGGATTCAGAATATACGGACCAGATAAATGCCTAGAATCGCCACTCGACTATTCTGTGCAGAGGCCAAAAGGTAGTCAGCAAAGTATATGCCCTGCTGTCTTCTGCATGTTGTTGGTATCAACGGGGACAGATCTAGGGTGGACGTTGCTGAGATTTGCCAAAGAAACTATTCATTAAAAATTTTGATAGTTTCTATTATATTTTGTTGTCGTGAAAATCTCTGCAACGTGGAACTAATTTAGCTTTTGGCTTTTTAAACTTTCGTAACCAAAACTTTTCATGACCGTTTGAATAGAGATTTCTAGGAAAATGAGTGGAAGGTAAGTATACAAGTCTGGTGGTGCTAAGCGAAAAAGAGCGAGACAGAGACAGTTTGAGGTGAAACGGGGTAAAAGAACATTGTTTGATGTAGGATGGTCTTCAAAAGAAAAAAGCAAAGAAGCAAACCATCAAAATCAGGTTTTGCAAAGCCTGAAGGTATTGCCAGATGGCGAAAGCTTCATGATAAAGTAGGTACTCGTGAAAATCTCAAAAGCTGCCATATTACTTGGCAAAAAAGGACATGTGACATTAAGGGTATCAATCATTCAATTTAAGATGTTTTCGCAAGGCAGTTTTTAACAGAAAATGAGAAATGGCGAAATCTTTTGAAGATAATCTTTGATGTTTACTTTTTATTGGAAGGCGTTGTTTAGCTTTTCGTGGTTCTACCCAACTTATTGGTGACTCAAAAATGGAATGTTTTTAGGCCTTATTGAGCTTTTGAGCAAGTACTATCCGCAGCTGTTTGATCATCTGGTAAAAGTAAAAGAATCCCAAGAAACTGGCAAACGATTGCAGGCACATTACTTGTCAGATGATGCTCAGAATGGGTTCATTAACGCCTGTGGACAAATTATAACGGCCAAAGGTATGAAAATGGATCAAACATGTCTGGCAAGCATAAGGGTGCACAGAAAGTCTTTTCGAAAGAAAATCCATTGGCTATATACAGCCCATGGGCATGTCATAGTTTAAATCAGGGTTGCCATATTGGCCTTTTTAAGGCCAAATTTCTCAATTTTGGCCTTTTTTCATGTTGATTTGCCTGAAAAAATAACATTTGGCCTGAGACTAAAATTTGGCCTTTTTTGGCCTGTTTTTTTGAATATATTGAAATAATTTTTTTACTTTGTTTTTGGCCTTTGAACAGTTTTATTCAAACAGTGTATTCTCGCAGTTTCATGACATGGGCTTTGTATTGTTAGTGTGATGTAATTCATCACTTGCCACTTAACATAACGTTAAGCTGTGAATAACCAGCTACAGGGGTCACTGCGCCATAAATATTCAATTCTCCGTTTCCCTTATTTGCGCGAGGTGCAATGCATTGTGGATCCTGTGGTTAAGCGTGCGTTGTTTACATTCGCGTTTCTATCGCAATCGTATACAGTTTTGATCGTCAAGCAGGTAACAAAATGGATTCTAGTGCCGCTTTTGATAAATTGTCATCTCTTTCGACTGCTGAATCTGACCCCAGTTTTTTTCAAAGCTCTCGTACGGGTCAAGGAATGCCTTCGAGTAAAGGAAAACAAGGAAACGACTTAGTCGAAAACAAATACGGGGATGCAAACGGAGATTTGACATGCCCTAAAAATCAAAATGGAGCTGAGGGAAAAACACTACAGAAGCAGAAAATGTATTCAATTGGTGGCTACACTTGTTGTGTTCCTCATTGCTTCAACAATTCTAAAAGAGACCGGCATTTAAGTTTCCATCAATTGCCAAGTGGTTCTAAATCCGAAAAAGTTGAATTAAGGAAGAAGTGGATTTCATTGATAAGCAGAAAGGACTTTACACCAACAGAAGGTCACAGAGTATGTTCTGAACACTTTCCTGGGGGCAAAAAGACATATTTGAATAACTTGCCCTTGAATGTACCCAAAACAACGAGGCCTGCAATTCCGAAACCAAGGACAACATTCAGGGCCAGAAACAGAGATGTGCTAGTGGTTTTAAATCCCAATGAAAATGTTGATATGAGCACGCAGAATGGCTTTTATGATGATGAAAATGAGGGTGAAGCCATCAACCAAACACCAGAAGACGAGGTTATTGCCCTGCAAGATGAACTGCAAGCATTACAGAAGAGGCACATGCTTGAAGTTGAAGCTCTGCAATCAAAATTGTCATTGTTGACAGTAGAGAAAGAAACACTTTTAAAAGCATCTTTTCATGTTGACATTATTAAGAACAATGATGAAAAATTTCATTTTTATACAGGATTGCCTGATTATGAAACTTTTAAAATATTGCACGATTCCTTTGGAAAGCTAACAGAGAAACTAATTTACCATGACTCCAATACAAATGTTGGTAGAATGTCAGAAGAAAGTCAGAAGCGTGGTCCTAAAAGGTCATTGTCATCAGAGCAGGAACTTTTGCTAGTGTTGGCACGTCTTGGCTGTGGTTTATTGGAGGTGGATATAGCACATAGAGCTGGAATTTCATGCTCTCATCTATCCAGGATCTTTATAACTTGGGTAGACTTCTTGCACTCAAGACTAAGAGCTCTTCCCATATGGCCAACAAAGGAAACTATAGTTGAAACAATGCCAAAATGTTTCAAGGAAACATACCCAAGCACTAGGGTTATAATTGATGCAACAGAGAATTTTATTGAGATGCCAAGTTCATTTCGGACACAAAGTGAATCATATTCTAATTATAAGCACCACAATACAGCAAAGGGATTGGTTGGAATTGCTCCATGTGGTTCAGTTACATTTGTCTCTGATTTATATGCAGGACGCTGTAGTGACAAAGTCATTACCAAAGATTGTGGAATTTATGATTTACTGGAGCCAGGGGACTCTGTAATGGCAGATAAAGGCTTTGCAATTTCAGATGATCTGCCACCTTCCACACATCTGAACATCCCACCGTTTTTAAGAGAGAAGGCAAGTTTTACAATAGAGGAGGAAACAGAAACAAGGCGTATTGCCTCAGTCAGGGTGCATGTGGAACGTGTAATTCGTCGCATAAAGACATTTAGAATTTTGAAAACTATGTTTCCTATAAGTATGGCAGCTGACTTAAACAAAATTTGGGTTGTTTGTGCATATCTGACAAACCTATTACCTCCTCTGATTATAGAAGAAACAACACTGTAAAGTGATTTTTAATACCTTTCATTCAAAAGAAAATAAACTTGATTATTTATTATTTAATTACAAGTATGTGTAAGAGTCTTTCATAAAAAAAGAAATTTTAATAGTGGAGATGGAACAGAAACTGTAAATTTTTACAAAGCAGAACTTGTCAACCTAAAACTGAAGAATGCTTATGTTATCAATTTTAGCTAAATCATAGGCTTGGCATCAAAATAGAATGAAAATTCATACTTTACAGTACCGCTATCCAAAAATCATAAGGGGAGGGATTGGGAAGAAATTCTTATCCTTAAGGAGTTATCGTCATCTGACCTTTAAATTTTATAACCAACAATTAAACTGACATATATAGTAACAGGGAGCTTCCTCCCTCCCCCAATATCCTAGATGACCCCCAACCTGAAGTGTTTCTAGCTCGTGGAACAAAAACTAATGTCAAAATCCTAACTACCCCCATCCCCATGATTTACACAACTCCAAGTGCAAGAAGAACTTGAAATAAAAGACACCCTAGCATTACACAGCTCTAAGTAAATATTGTAACCAAGTAAATATTCATCACTTCTCCCTTCTCTCTAGACTTAATAAATGAGACTGAATGTAACAGTTAACTTTAAAAATCCTGTTTTAATAACATAAATTTTTCAAAGAAAATTGTCAGTTTTGTAAGCATGTTGTTTCTCCACAATTCTCTGTCACATTTGATTCTTTGAACATGAAGGTCCTTCAGAGTGAATACCACAAAATCAATGTATGGCAAGCCAACAATGTTCATAATACCCTGGCACTGGTAAAAGTATTGGTGATTTTCTTTTAACTTTGGTCCTGTAGGAGTTGCCTTCAAATAAAAATCTTTTCACTGGCATGCATCAGCAATTGTCATTTCTCTACATGAAATGGGCATTTTATCTCCACACCTCCAACTACATGGCCATTTTCCAGCAAAATGCCATCAGGACTAGCTCCAAGCCAAGGCCACATAGGATTAATAATCAAGCCACAGCAAACAACTTGCAAACCTTCATTCTGGCAGAGCTATGCTTCATAGAAATGCAAAGATGCTGATTTGGGACCTTTTGCAACTTTTGAGTTGCTGATGGTGTCCAAAATGGACTTTGGATAGATTTGCTCTTTCCTTTTCATAACTCTGCCAAACATGGAAGAAGTTATTCATTTTGATCTCTCAAAGTGCCATATCTGTGAGTTACTTTGCTTACGGGTGCTTTCTTCAATGATAAGAGCTTGCTTCATAGTAACTCCAACAGCTTCAGTTACCTTTTGCAATGCCTCTGCTCCAAATTGTGTGGCATCTATATTTTTGGGCAGGAAACTGAAAATGCATTCAGCATTGAAGCCAGTCTCTGATGCAATGGTCTCCTGCACCTGTAGTTCTTTTTCTGCTATGGTACAGGAAGTAACAAACTTATTACAAGGAATACAACTGTTTCCTTTTAAAATGTTCACAAAATGTGATGCCTTCCCTGCATTCTCCAGTGCACTTGCAAATAGTTCAATTTCCTCAGATTTTACTTTTCTGGCATATGATGGGGTAGCACAGAAACCTTCTCTGTTTCCTGTTACAAAAGGCCTTTTCCTCTTCTTGTTTTTGTCTTTTTCAAAATCAGCCTTCTCAAAATCAGTCGCTAAATTTAACTGCAACTTGTGAAGTAATTTTTCGAGTGGGGACACTCCATTTTTGAAGGACTTGTGTGCATGTGACTTCTTCTGGCACATAATGCAGCTTAAGGTTTGAAAAGTCGACAATAGTGTAGAGAAGAGCAGCCACATGCTTGCAGCATCCTCCTTTCCCAGCTTTACAACTGCAATTGGCGTGGACAACACTGGAACTCTCCATGTCCAAACGAACATTGACAGAATACCTTATGCTCTTCATTGACGCTGCAACATTAGCTTTAACTGAAAACAGTTTGGAACCAAAAGCTTTTACATTTGGCTTCACTTTGGTATTTGAAACATACCCTTCCTTCCAAAGTTTATACCCCTCCATTTTGTGACGATATGCTTTCGGGGCTCTCTTGTCTGGCATGGTTTTTGCATTATTTATCAATTGGTTATTGAGATTGTCCTCTGTAAAGTTAGGAAGATCCTTCAGATCAATGCTCCAACCACTTTCCTGGTCAACGAAATCTTCTTGCCTTTTTTCATTTGGGCCTAAACTCCCGGTGGGTGAATTGACGGTCGGAAAACTTGTTTCTATTTGCTCTACTTCCCTCGAAAGCATTCCCTGACCCGTACGAGAGCTTTGAAAAAAACCGGGGTCAGATTCAGCAGTCAAAGAGATGACAATTTATCAAAAGCTGCACTAGAACCCATTTTGTTACCTGCTTGACGATCAAAACTGTATACGATTGCGATAGAAACGCGAATGTAAACAACGCACGCTTAACCACAGGATCCACAATGCATTGCGCCTCGCGCGAATAAGGGGAACGGAGAATTGACATTCACGAGTTAGTTTTCTACAATAACAGGATGTCTCGATGTGAGGCATAACAAAACATCGGCTGTTTTATCGGATATACCACTTCCAACAAGCCTTGTGGACCCTAAAAACTTGATTCATATAACCCTAAACATCAGAAAACTTTCATTTAGATTCACGCGATTGCAATACTCACTGCTCTGTTAAATTTCAATTCGATTTCAATAGTGAGTTTAAGCAAGGAACCCAAAGGTACTAAGTGGAAAGGCTACTATGAAAGTGCTCGAAAGTATAAGCCGCAATGGCAAAGAAAGCATCCTTGGGTAACAAAAGCTGTGGATGGAACAGATGAAGCATACTGCTCTTTATGTAAAGTCAATGTTAACCCAAAGCTTTGTCATATTCAACAACACGAGGCTTCTACTAAACATAAAAAAGCTTCCACTGCAGTTTCTTTGAACAGAAAAATTGTTACTCTTTTGAAGAAAGATGATGAGGTCCTGAAGAAGATCGAGCTCGAGCTTGCTGTTGCTATAAGGTGTCATTGTGCAATTCGGGCAGTTGACCATTTTGGTGAAATAATTGTGAAACACTGAGATAAGAGCAAACTAGGAGAACAGAAGCTTCATCGAACAAAATGCAGCCAATTAATCAAACGCGTAATCTCTCCTGCCCTCTACGACGAGTTACGTAGCAATGTTTCTGGCAAGAAGTTCTCCGTTCTCATAGATGAGTCAACAGATGTATGGTGCAAGAAATATTTGTGTGTAACAGTGCGATATTTCAGCGAAAAGCAAGAGAAAATTTGCACAGCACTTATCAGTTTAGTTTCCCTCGTAAGTGCTACTGGGGAAGATATATTCAATGCCTTAAAACTAAGTCTTGAAGATGCTGGATTAAACTTAGAAGATTGTGTTTTCGATTAAAGAACTGATTCAAACTGATTTTAGAAGATTCGATTAAAGAACTGAATTTGTTCCATAACAGCCTGACCAGTCGAGTTTATCTTCCTGATGGCAGCCACGTAGCATCAGATAAAGTTGGTTATGGTGCTAAGTACATATTTGAACGCAACGAAATGATGGGGAGGAAGCAACTTACTGCTCAACAAGGAAGGGAAATTGATGCAAGATGCCATCACTTGATACTGGAGGCTGCAGCTCAAGTAGCAAAGCGCTTATCAGATTCCAATGCGATTTTTCAATCCATTGCATATCTTAGCCCCTCGAGTGTACTCAGTCAAGTGGAATGTATGTTGCAGCACCTAATTCAAGGCGGTGTTCTGTCAACTATTGATGAACAGTATCGAAAGATAAAATTTATTGACTGGGCCAAAGAGATGAAGGAAGGAATACCACAAGATTCCTCAAAATTTTGGGCTGCAGTATTCTTATACAAAAATGCCCTGGGTGAGAGGCCATTTAAAGAACTCGCAAGCTATGCACTGTCATGCCTCACAACACCAACCAGCAATGCTGTTGTCGAAAGAATATTTTCTTACGTTACTGGAGTCAAAACAAAGCCAAGGAACAAGATGTCTCCTGTCATGCTTGAGGCAATCGTGCGCATCAAAACAAATTTGCATTTCGAAAATAAATGTTGGAAAGACTTTTGTGTCATTCCAAGGATGTTAGAGCTGTTCAATTCGTCCATGTATGCAACAGAAGGAATAAATGAAGATGATGATGATGATGTGATGATGCAAGATGAATAGCTTGTGTGAAACTTTATTATTTTTGCTTCATGCTTTGTTTGTTATTAACTTTAAATTTGTTCTTGTTTATCTTTTATATTTGTTCAGTTGCTTTCAGCTCTCGAGGTTCATGATGTGTTTTCCTAATGTATATCTACGCATGCACATAGCGATGCTTCATGACGTCATTTTAGTTTGGCCTATTTTTGACCAATTTGGCCACTTTTTTAAGCTGGTTTCGCCTGCTCGTTTCCAGACCATCTGGCAACCCTGGTTTAAATCTATGTGGCGTACATGCTGCTGAATGTTGCCCTGATGCAATCAAACTTTTTGGTAACATTCAGAAGCTTTCAATTCCTTCGACTTCAGCCCACCTAGATGGGAAATTCTCAAAAAAATATCGGTGGCTCTTTGCACTGAAGCAGTCAAACAAGGTGATCTGCAACAATAGCGGCTGGCCAGCCTGTGTGCCAAAAATTACCTTCTGTTTTAAAGGCGATATATGAAGTGCAAAATACACTTGATATCTCTCCAGAATCAAAAACGGAAATTTCTAACTTGTGAAAATATTTTCAGTTGTTCAAAGCAATGATTTTGATGACAGCATGGTTTAAAATTTTGAAGGCAATTGACATTAGGGCAAAAGTATTGCAGCTAAGGCAGACAACAATTGATGCTGAGTGGTAAAACCTAGAAACCCTACTAAATGAAATACAACTGTTTAGAGAAAGGTGAGATTCGATCTTGAAAGAAGTTTCTTGTGTAGCTGAGGTGCTAAATGTCCCGAAAAAATTGAAGATCAAGATAAATCAGCCAAATTCATCTGTATCTGAGAGTCAAATCCAGGAACAGGCACTTGGTGATTTCAAGATGAATGTCTACTTGGTCATTATTGATCGTGTTTAAGCAGAGATAAATGGAAGACTCAAGTCCATTGGCGATATGGCAATATGCGAGAGGTTCAATTTTCTTTGGCTATATCCAAGAATGAAGGAAGCTGACCTAGCATAAAAGGTGCCAAACTCAGTGCAGCATACAAGGCTGAAATGTCTCCTGACATCCCAGATGAATTTCTTTTTCTAAAAGCATCCATTCTGGGAATATAGCGGAAGATGCAAATCTGACAAGCTCCTTCAACCATTGCAGCTGCTGAACA
>NW_027020174.1:524736-552312 GCF_013076305.1 Rhopilema esculentum | reverse complement strand
TACTGAACAATGTGTTGGTAGAATTTCTTTAAACTAATCAGTGCATCTTTTAATAAACATAAATTCCTATGAAAATAACAAATAAATACAAAATATTTTTGGCTATCTTTTAGATTGGTTGAGTCAATATAATTCTTGCATGTAATTATACTTAAAGTCAGAAAATGTAATTGTATTGTAATTATACTATAAGCTTAAAGTCAGAAAATAAACTCAAAATGGTGACGCCAACTGCCAAGACAAACTATGTATCAATTTTTTTTACAACTCTATGGTTTCTAGTTAATTTGGGCCCTAGCTCTGTTTTTGAACTGTTTCTTTCATTTGAAACTATAACTTTATTATTCAATTTGCAGTGAATATTCTTAAGGATACAAAAAAATTTTCTTTTTTAGAATTCCCCTTAGTTCAGAAGAGACTCTCTACCCTCAAGTGAATGATAAACTTCTCATTGATGGTATGAAAGGGAGGGGGAGAATATGGTTAAAGCGTTGACGACTTTGACTTTGAAAAGTAATTAAATCCCGGGGTTGTCAAATTTTAACATGGATACTGTTGTACATGATATATAAAGTAATGAACAGTATTACCAGAAGACCAAATCTACAGAGATCAGACTTTGCAATGTTTACATTCTAGCGGTGTAAAACCAAAATGTATGTATACTGTCTTACCATTTTTATTTATCCTGAATATCTTGTTGCTTGTATCATTAAAGATTGACTGGAAATTATCTACAAAAATAAGAACCACTGGTATCAACCTATGATCTTTTTTGCTAATAGATATAATCATAATTACCAAAAAACACCTTTCAGTCGTCAGATCAAATTAAAGAAATCAATTTTTCAATCTCACAAAGTAGGTATAATTAATTAGTAAGGAATAAATATTGTTTAATTTTCATTAGTTACTTTTTAACAGTGTCAAAGAACTACAATCCTTGACAAAAGTCCTTGGAACACCCTGTGACCAATGAAAGATTTTGAAGAAATAAAGGTTTCCGGCTGTAAGATACAGATATATCCCCCTCCCCCCAAAAACAATGTTGGCTGAAAAGACTATTACTTACCCTAGCTGATAAACTGACATTGGACGAATTTCAAGCTTTGAAACTGTTGTTATTCAACATTGTTTCAAGGGGGAGAGGGGGATGCTACTGAATTTATGCGAAATTTTAGCTTGGTGTACCAAGACTTTTGGCAAGGATTGTCTGAGCGCTTTTTTTTAAACCGTTAGTTGCATGAAAATCAATGTTATGGGGGTAGGGGTTCTTCGTAGCGCTGATTTCATTGGCGTCGAAAAAAATTTGATATTTAAAATGGAATTGGCCTAATTTAGCTATTTTTCGAATTTTAGAGATATTATGATTATTATTCACTTGTTTACTTGAATTCTTCAAATTCTGCTCTGTTTTTTCGAAATTAGATATTGAAAATTCACCAGACTTGCAAGGGAAAAAACAAAAGATGAAAAACAGGAAAATTAAGTATTGCAATTGCTGTTCAAAGCACATGTACGTGTGAAAATGTCTCCAAGATAGAATTTTTGGAATGTCAATGGCGGAAACCTTCCTGTTTCTCACTGTGTCGGTGTTGTATAATTAAACGATAAGCTAAGAAATAAAAACGAAATTGACTATAGTATCAAAAGCAGTTGTTGAGTTGCTCTTTAACAAACATGGTGTTTCATAGCAAAATTAGCGACAGAGAGAGAGCGTTGGCTTGCTACTTGCGAAAGGGAAGGTCTTTGTCGTTTCGAAAAATAGCGGAACATTGCAAGATTTCTGTTTCAAGTGTGGTCCGTATTTGTAAGGAGGGGCCTTCAACTAAACAAGAGAATAAGAGGACAGGTAGACCACCACTGATGAGCAAAAGAGACAAGGCAAGGTTTCTTAGGACTTTCAAGAAGATGCGAGAAACAAATGGAAACGTCAGAGTGATGGATGTAGCAAAGGAATGCCAGATCACACATGTTAGCTACAGGACTTTGGTAAGAGCTCTGCATGATGCTGGATATAGGTTTCTGAATCCTAGAAAGAAGGGTATACTGTCAGCTAAGGATAGGAGGAAGAGAGTATCATATGCCAGGGATGCTTTAAAGAAACATGACAGAAATTTTTGGACGGACGATGTTTTGATGTATCTGGACGGAGTTTCATTCCATCACAAACAAAATCCGTATAACGACGCTTTGTGCCCAAGGGGACGAGTGTGGAGAACAAAAAAAGAGGGCCTTGTGTTTACAAGTAAAGGATCGAAGAACTTGCCTGGAGGGCGTACACTTCATTTGTTGGTTGGTGTTTCCTATTCGGCAGGGGTTGTTGTTGCGGAGGAGTACGAGAAGATGAACGCCCGGTGGTTCGCAAAATTTGTGCATGAGACATTGGACAGCACTCTCAGAGAATGTGCAGCGATGAAAAAGAAGGAAAAACTGTTATTCGTTATGGACAATGACCCCAGTCAAAGGAGCAAATTGGCAAGCGATGCTTTAGAAGAAGTGGGTGCTGAACTTGTTGAGATACCAGCAAGATCACCGGACTTGAATCCTAT
Source organism: Rhopilema esculentum (assembly GCF_013076305.1). Next base: position 549,760 of record NW_027020174.1, on the reverse strand, counting down.
TGAAAATTTATTTAATATTATAAAATGTAATTTGCGACAGGAGGCGTTGAGAGGAAAAATCGTGAAAGAGGACTTTCAGACTTTTAAAGGAAGAGTTTTGCAGGCATTTAGTGACTTTGATGTAACTGTTATAGATAGAACTATTCGAAGCATGCATGATCGTTTGAGCACTCTAGCCATAAATGATGGATATAGAACTAAATACTAATTCAAAAAAACTTAAAAGTGTTTTTTTGTATGAAAGTTTCTAACTTATGTATCATAAAATTTGAACTGCAGCTTTGAAATTGCTTTTGTTCTCTATGGATTTGTTTCTCTGTAGTGTTTGGCAGCTCCTCCGTAAGCTGCGTGTTTGAAGATTATTTTAAATACTCATACTAGCAGTTCATCTGAATTTATTGCTTATTGTTTATCAGCAAAAATTTTCAAAAAGCCCTTTATAACTGACTAATTAGTATTGTTGTTCAAAGTTCTGGATAACGTCCATTGCTTACGTAATAAAAAGTGATAGAGTTGAATTGGATTGGAAAAATGCTCTTGGCCACGGTTTACCATCACGGTTTACCATTTTAAAAAAGCTTATAAAAAATAACAGGTTGCAGGTATATTTCGGTAGTTTCCGCAAAGGAGGTACATTACAACGTACCACAAGGCTGATAAGTTTCTACGAAACTGGATTGATAAATTTTGAGATTTAGCCAAAAATGTTCACGGTTTACCATTTTTGAAAAAAATGAATCTTAACTGTTCCTGTTCTTAGATGGAAAATGGTAAACCGTGGTGATTTCTTTCAATTACACTCGAATAGGCAAACGCGAGAATGGTTTTTTTTTGTCTTTAGAATGTACATCATAGTGTACCACTTTTTTCGGGGAATTATTTTAAAACTGTCATATAAACAAGAAATTCAAGGGGAAATGCAATGGTAAACCGTTGTCGTTTGGCTGCCCGAGTACCATTTCGCTTTGTACGGGGCAGCTTCTCTAGGAAGGAGCGTCTGGAAATCATTGTTATTCCAAGAGCATTTTTGCAAAACAATGGCCACATGGGGAGACTGTCTTCTGCTCTTCCAAAGAAAACTGATGCCTGAACGTAAATATGCGCCAGCGAACAGACATCATTTCTGTTTCACGATCATCCATTACCGAGCCTTTGATAAAGGAGATGGGGCCTTGGCAGTAGCAAACACTGGAGTGTCCCTCGTGAACTCGATGTCCTTGCTGTAGTTGGTTTTGGGTGCAGCAAAATGTACCACATGGCCTTCAAGCAACAGCAGCATGTCAGCCCAAGGAAGCATAACGGGAGACCAACGAAAATCGTTGAGGAATATAACCTCCTTGTTCTCAACTCCAAGCCATGCATACGAGCAAGTAGCTGGGGACAGAAAGCTATCGTACACCACTCTAAGGGGTCTAAGATGAAAGTCTTGCCACAGTTGGCGGGGCCAGTAATGTAAATATTACGGCCCTTGCCACGACCCATAACAAGCAGTTTGACAATGGCATTTGCAAACACAGACCTATCGATGCAATTTTTGTCAAGGATTTGGAGAGCACACTCGAGCCACTGGCCTTCACAGGTGCACCCAACGCTAAGCTGCTCCTTAAGGATGTCTATTCTAGACATAGAAGCCCTTTCTTGCTTCTCCTTGGCAGTCTCCAACTCCCATACGGTGTCCAGAAGATCATTCAGCTTTTATCGCCTCTGTTCAGGACAAACTCGTACAACCTTCTGTCACCCTTTTCAAAACTGGACTTAGCCCGAACAAGAACATCTAAACGCGATCGCAGCTTATTTTCAACTATAATATTGGCGACATCAAAGTTTGAAAGACGCTTTGACTTCAGCTTCTTTTCCTTTGAAGGGTTTTTTGCAGCTTTTTTCCTTGTTGCCTTGCTCGTTTTTGGAGAAGAAACAGTTTCAGGGTGATTGCTGCTGGTAATGAAACTACTATCCTCCTTGACAACATAATTGAATGCTGTATGATAGCCTGTGTGACCAGAAAAATTAATGACAATACCATACTTTTGTTGGACATAATTTTTCACTTTTAGCCATCTCTGTAATTTGTCCAACAAAATGCACATGTGGAAATGGTAGCCGTTTACTTTGTGCTGCTCCATGCAACATGCCCATTGGGAAATTTTTGCTGTCGTTACTGCCTCAAAACATTTCACGATCATATCAGAGAATTTTTCTCTATCATAAACTTCAGAGTTAGCGCTACTGTATGTTATCAGATAAACTTTTCTTACGTCTCTGCCCCCAATTTTTTGAGGATCTGCGTTGCTACTGGAGTTAGCCATTTTGACTATCTGAAGACATATGTAATCATAATTAAAGAATTTCAACTTTTACTCCCTCAACCGTCAACCAAATTGGCCTCGGTTTCAAAAAGTGACCTCCCTTCTTTAGGTAGATGCAACAAATTTTCAGAATACAAATAATTTCTAATTTTGCTTTATTTTACGTATGAAACCAATATTTTTAGAGTAGATAGACAATTATGTTATGAAGTGGACTAGATATTGAAAAAAAAAACACCACCACTGAAATCAGCGGCATGGAAAACCTCAGATTGGAACTAATTGCTTGATCTCAAATGCACTGCTTCAAAAATATTTGTCAGACAATCCTTGACAAAAGTCCTTGGAACACCCTGTGACCAATGAAAGATTTTGAAGAAATAAAGGTTTCCGGCTGTAAGATACAGATATATCCCCCCTCCCCCCAAAAACAATGTTGGCTGAAAAGACTATTACTTACCCTAGCTGATAAACTGACATTGGACGAATTTCAAGCTTTGAAACTGTTGTTATTCAACATTGTTTCAAGGGGGAGAGGGGGATGCTACTGAATTTATGCGAAATTTTAGCTTGGTGTACCAAGACTTTTGGCAAGGATTGTAGCTCCGTAATTGACCATTTTGGAGATGCAAAGCCCAGATTCTTAAGTATATTCATTGAAAAAGAGAAATTGTCTTGTCCTATTAAATATAAATTTAAAAACTTTTTTATATAGATGCACTGATCAACATAAAAAGTTTTGCTGATTGCAAAAAAGTTGTTTTAAGCTATTAGCTCTGTTTGAGGAAGCTTTGAGAAAGAATTGGGTTATAACACTGTCTGCTTCTACCTTATTTAATTCATAGGCATCTGTTATTACTGTTGCTATTATTGACAGACAGTGATAATGGAAAGGCTTAAACATTACTTATTAGTTTTTTATTGAGTTATAATTTATAGGCCCTATACTTATGGGCCCCTGGGTCGGTGACCCGCCTGGCCCCCCCTTCTCCTCAGCATTTTAGGTAACAGGTACAGGTAAAATTGGCTGTAATGGAGTTCGTCTTATAGTTACTGCTGGATCTACTATCTTTGGAGAATTGTCTGTAGATGAATAACGTATAGTAGACGAACTATCGATTGAATTATTTTCATCAACTATTGCAGCAGCAACGATTCTTTGTCTAGGCGGTCTAGGTCTAGGGCTGGGTCTAGATAATGCTCCAGCAATAGCTCTAGGTATGGTACTAGGTAATGGTGACAAAAAAAGAAGAAATTTCCTCTCCACTCCAGCGATAATATTGCATAACCATTGATTTTCTTTTGTCTAAATTAGCTCTTTGTAAACGATTTTTACTATTTTCAGACATATTTAATCTGTTTATAAAAGCAGCATTATAAACAGTACGTCCATTTTGTCTTACTCCTCTTCAAACTGTGCGCTATCTTCCAGGTACTCTATATCTTCTTAGAAACTGTTCAAATTCGTCTGAACCAGAAGATTCACTTAATTAATTTGGACGTGCAATTATCCAATAAGAAATATTTATTCGTGGAGGTGCTTCAGCAGGATTAACAACGAATTGTCGTGAATTACTTGCTGATGATCCTATTATTATAGGTGCAGCATTATTTCTTGTCAATACTCTTCTTTCTACTACTTAAAAAGATCTATCTATAAGTGAAACCTGTAATCTTGCATTACCTTAAGGTGATACTCTGTTATTATGTAACATCGTTAATACTGAATCAAATGCATTTCTTTTATATAAATACTGGTAATGTTCTTAATGCTGATATTCGTACTGGTGATAATGGTAAGCTAAAGGGGTAAGCTAAACGGACTAATTGAACCATTTTCTACTACCTTTACCGTTAAATAATAATCTTTTACTTTTGTTCTTTGTAAATGCTTTGTTTAGTATTCTTGTTATATATTTCATCAATTTATTTGGTCTTTTTTTAAATGTATAACACCCATTTTTCTCATTTAAAGAAAATAAAAAGAGGAGAATGAAACACTTTTACGTTAAAGTTTTGCAATACGTTTTGCTAAGCCCAAAACAACAAAACAAACATCTTGGAGTGGCTAGTAAATTGGTAATTCACTAGCCACTCCAAGACCTACTCTTGCCACAGTAAAAAATCCCCGTTCTTTAATTCTTCTATTATTTGTTCTTATTCTATTGGAATAATAATTTCTATCATAACCTTTAATATCTATAGCTCTTTTACCTCATTTTTTAACTCTTCATTTATAAACTGGAATAAAATAGTAATATAAAAAGTTAATAAAACAATAAAAGAAGTTAACCCATACTATTCAAAACCTTCTTTGTACCCCATTGAGAAGCACCCAAAAGTGCACCCATAGCTGATTTTTTAAGCTGCTTTTTTCGCAAATTTTTAAAACATCGCCCAGTAGATTTAAAAGTCTGCTCAATTTACCTTTTCCTTTTAATAATCTAGCATGATAACGACGTCTTTTTCTTCTACCTGGTTGACACTGAATATCATAGGTTATTTGGTGCTCATTAATATTCATGTTTGATCATGGTCTGTTGGATTGGTCTGATCGCTATCATTCCCATTGCTTGGTGATCACTGAAAACTGATGTCTTTGTTTTTTGGCGGCAAAGTTTTAATGGCGAATGACATGCTTAGAGCGAGTAAGAAGACCTGTAATACAAGAGTTATGAGGAAGCATTAAAGGTCATTCGAGATTTTGAAGTTGACACAACTACAAAATTTGTTATTTGGAAGAAAAAAATCTGTACTTCCCAATAAATGTCGCTCTGTTTGCAGTCCATTGCTAGGCCCTTCTCTGTAAACTAGACTTATCTATGTTTATTTAATCTCATAATTTGGCTAACGAGCAACCTCAAGATTTAAATCTGTTGGTTGAAGTAGTTTTTTAATTTACTCTACTGGTAGACACCAAATTATAATTTGTTAATCTTATATAAGTACTTTCTTTTATAGAAAAATTAACCTTTTGCAATATGTTTCTTTACAATAATCAGAATAACCTTCACTTACATTTGGAGGGTAAAATAAGGAATACAAAACAAAAGAACAAAATAACACATTTAGCAAGAAAGGACAAAAATGGCTAATTATACGACACAAGTAAACTTTCTAGGCCTAGCTGAAGGTGAGAAAAGCGGAATAAATACAATAGATAAAAGAACAAAAGAGAAGCGCGAAGGCAGATGGTTAACTACCCAGGAATGCACAAAAACGAGAAAGGGTGAATGCTGTCTGTCCCTACCATGAAGATTAGAAAATAATATTATGTGGAAATAATAAATAGCTGTGAAAAGAAGAAAATAATCCAAGAGATTGGAAATAAAAATAAAACTATGTTTCAACTAACCTAATATTAATATTCCTGTAGCAATGTTATAATCTTGATTAACATATTCCTTCCTAAAAAATGTTATAATAATACAAATATTTCAGCAGGATAAAAGCTTCAACATAAGTAATGCTGTTTTCAATGCTTATCCTGCTTAAAAGAAAAGAGATGTTAAAAGCCTAATTTACAATTTCATAACTACATCTCTTGTACATGCAGCAGCTTGCAGCTAAAGTTAATATGCCATATGTAAATGTCACCCTAGATGTCAGTGCTGCTATAAATGCCTTTAAAGTTTTATGGAATTATCCAAAGAAATTTGGCAATGTTATAATTCATCTCAGAGGTTTTCATTTCATCAAAGAGAACTTTGGTGTTTTTGGCAAGCTAGTGACTGGATCAGGTTTTGAGGATGTTGTGTTTCAGGCAGGAGTGTGTTCTTCTGGAAGCGTTAAGCCGCTCTTACACTGTCAGATTTTGTGTAATTCAATTATGTCGAATCTAGTTTTGCTTCAGATTTGCTGAATCGAATGCCGCTTCTACACGATCAGATTTTGTCGAAAAAGATAAGAGTCAAATGCCTCACATCTGTTTATGAAATGGAGTGGGTTGCTTCCGCTGCCAGAGTTATAGCACTGGTATTAAAAAACGAAGAAATAAGAGGCGAAAACGAACAAAATGGACAAAAGAATGGCTTAATCAATGTCCTGTATTTGGAACATACGATACACATTTGAATGAGTTGCGCTTCACCAAAGGAAAGGACTACATGAAGGACAACATGAGTATTTAGCAATGAATAATTCTGTTTCTTCCTTTTTGTTGAACTTTGGCTGCGATCACGCCATTTTTTTAAATGATTGCAAACAGACTGAAACAATACAGAATTTGATAATTCAGATGACGTAGCAGCGTGGGCGAGCAAGAACGTCATTCATTCACTTTTTGATTTGATGAATGGAGTAGAACATGTTGATTCTTGAAAAATCAAATTCGACAACGCTGCTACAAAAAAATCAGATTCTGACTGTGTAAGAGCAGCTTTACAGGTGTTTTGACAGGTTCTCGTTACAACAGGGCCCGAACTATACATGCAGCTTTCTCTGAAGCTCTTGAAAGGTCACTGTTTGAACAATTTTTCAACGAGACAGCCTTACTCTTCCAGATTCTCTCTCTGAGCCACTTGATGATCCAACCCTCGATATTTTGGCATTCCTCAATAGCTACTGAAAATGCAAAAAAATCTTCACGAAATATCTTAACTTCAAAGAATATGCTCGCAATGGAGACCTAGGGAAGACCCCTCAGTTCTGGGTACAATTATACATGGATCTGATGGAATGCCAAACAAGAATATATTTGTCTGTTCAAGAGAATGACTTTACTTCTTGACTTGCTGCATGAAAAATGTTCCTTCGATGTTCTTTGCTCTGAACAAGCCAAATTATTGATCAAAGGGGAGAGCAAACATTTAATCACGATGCTAAGACTGCAGGAGGAATTAAAAGTTTTGATAGTGACAGCAAATCTATTTTGAAATGAACACTAAATAGGTCAGAACTAGCCAAGAACACATCTGAACTGCTAAAAATGGCTGATATAAAGTCCCCCAGAGATATTTATAAATCATTGCAACCTTCATAAATCCTCAAATCTGAGTCCTTCACTAAAAGAATTGTCAAAACATTATAAGAAGAACACACAAATACTTTTGGATCTGATTTGGATAGAAGTTTATTATACAACTTGAGTTCTGGTGTGCCTGTGGATGAAGTTCTGTGCGGTAGCATACTAGGCACAAAAAAGATAGGGGAAACACTACAGGAAGCGTTTGCTCAAGAAAGATTGGTAAAGAGAAAAGTTCCGTTTCATGAACCAATAAAGAGAAACAAACTGGTTTCATTCAATAGTTCCTTGAAAAAGACTACAGCTGAGAGAAACAACGTGGTTGAAACAATTGACCTTTACCCTAATTACGTCATCAATGCAAATTTGCGCTTTGCATTTTGGGACTAGTCGTCACGCAGCCAACCAAATTGTTTATTTTTGTGAACCGACTTCGTGGAAAACAGCTTAAAAAACATCATACAAATATGTCAGAAAATAGCGATTCAGCCACAATCCAAGCAAGAAATCAAAGCCCTAGTTTTTTTAAAGACTCTTGCCCGGGCATAAATTAGGCCTAGCCCCAACAACGCTATCCAAAACCATGAAACCGAAAGCATAAACATTACAGATGGCTGGACGAAACAGAGAATAATATCGAAAAAGCACTTATTCACCAATCTTTTTCTTTTCTAAGACGTTGCATTGCTCCGAAAGCTTTTAGAAACAAGAAGCAAGGGTATAAACTCTGGAAGGAAGGATTTGTACGCAATGTCTCTGTCAGAGAAAATGTCCCGATGAAGAATACTTCATACAATGTTTATGTCCACCTAGATCAGAGTGATGGTGAAATTCTGTACTCTAAAGGCATGTGCAAGGCAGGTCAGAGTGGCTGTTGCAAACACGTGGCTGCTTTGCTTTTTACTTTGCTAGACTTCACTAATGCACAGTACAGCAAAATTCCTGATATGCTCACCTGCACTCAAGTTGCTCAAAAGTGGCATGTGCCATCAGCAACAAGTATGACATTGTCAGCTGCTGGGAAGTTTGATGATGTCATTTTTAGTAAATATGAGCCAAACAAAGAAAAGAAAAGAGCATTTGCCAGCCAAGCCAGTCAGGATGACTGTGCAACCCCTCAGTTTGCTCAAAAAGTTAGTGCTAACGCATTTAAACAACTGGCTAATGATTTGAGTGATGCTGGAAGAGCCACATTTTTGTGCAAAACTTTGCAATCAAATGACTTTAAGCCAACTGAGTTTTTTGAGACATCATGCAGAAAGCAGGAATCCAGAGTCAGAGGGCAAACGGAGCAAAGCACATCTGAAGATGCTATTATATTAAATATTTTTGAAAACATCAACAGTGAAAACACACCTCCTTTTCATCAAAGTGTCATGAAGGAAGAGATCAGGCTCAGTGTTCAAAAATTGGTTCGAGTTTCTCGAAACCAAGCCATAGACATATGCATTGCAACACAAAGGCAAGCCAAGGATCCTGCCTGGTTTGATGAAAGATGCAAACGTGTGACAGCATCTCATTTTAGGAAAAATATTTGGCCCAAGGCTATCATAAATTCCATCACAAGAGCAAGGGCTACAGAAAAAGAGAATTTACCAGCACCATTAAAATGGGGTATTGTTTATGAAGATGTAGCAATCACAAGATATATTGAAAGTAAACGATTGGATGGAAACTTTCAAATTAAAAAATGTGGATTCATTATCAACACTGCTATTCCATGGCTTGGTTGTAGTCCAGATGGGGTAGTTTTAAGAGACAATGTACCAGCAGGGTGCATTGAAGTAAAGTGCCCATTCACCAAAAGAGAAATGACTTTGGCTAGCGCTTCTGAGGAAAAATCTTTCTTTTTGAAACCTGGTTCAAATGGACTTCAGCTGAAGAAAAGACATAATTACTTTTACCAATGTCAGGGTATACTGAACATTATTAATCTCCCATGGATTGACTTTGTTGTTTTTACAAATCTGGACTTGCATGTTGAAAGAATTTATAAGGACACTGAATTATGGCAGAATACAATGTTGCCTGAAGTGACAGATTTTTATTGTAATTATATTTTTAAAGATTGATGAGAATAACATTTGATTTTTTAAAGTTTTTTGAGTTTTATATCTCGATGGTTTAGGCCTCTCTTAGGGAAAATTTACTTTCTCAATTTTTTGGATTTTAACAGACGAGTTCATAGTGACTTCAAATGATGTCACTTGAAAATTCTAAAAATAAATCGACTTCTCATAATATGGGAACATCACAGATGCAATACTACAAATTTTTTAAATGTGAGGTGTTTACTTTTGAAGTAATCAAAAATGATGTCAATGATGCTTACTATTGGAGATAAAATTCTATTGGAGGTTACTATTGTCAAATGTTCCTTCCCTCTAAGGAAAGGGAGTATACTCAAAGATACATCCTTTGGTAAAACATTCTCCAACTCAAAGCCTTTCTCAGCCATTATTAAGTCTCCCGGTTCTAGAAAACTCCAAACCCCACAATCCACTGTTGCCTGTTTGTCCTACCTGCACAAGTCTAATGCAAATGAAATACCACCTGCAGGTGAGATTCCCACAAGTCCCTTAGCAGTATTTTAATGTTTGTCATGTGAAAAGGTCACACTCTGTGATCTTACTGAGCTAGCCTTTCAACGAATAATTCTGTGCAGTCTATAACAACACGTGTTTCAGGATAAAGGGCCTTGATACAGTTTGGCATGGTCATCAACACACTCTCTTGTTGGCCAAATTGGCATCATCCGAAAAAAGTTATGCAGGAAGTCAATCCATGTTGTGGAAATTCTTGACAAATGAATGACAGAGATAGAAGCACTGTATGCAAGGTCTTCTTCTTCAAGCTACCCCAAACGCAGTCGAACCAATACAAGGAAAAACTCCTGCTCTGGTATAAATCTTCGTTTTGGTCCCTGTTTAACATGGTCTGGGTTTGTGAAATTCTCTGAATTGGTGCCAGAATCATAATAAACTAACTTGTAAGCCGCATCTCCAAAGGATTTTAACAGCAGTTTAAAAGTTATGTAATCAGGTAGGCCAGTATAAAATCTGAACATTTTGTCATCTTCCTTTATATCATCTAAGGTTAACCCTGCCTTTTTCCATTTAAGAGCAGCCTTTCGGCCATTCCAGCATTTTCTGATCTGAGTCTTTTATTCTCAATTCTAAGTCTTTGGTTCTCATCTTGTAGCAGCTGAATTCTGTCTTGAAAATCTTTCTGTTCATCAATTCATGAGTTCTGTAACTGAAACGATCCATGCTCGTCATCAGTTTCCAATTCAACTTGTTCTGAAAAAATGCTTCGTGGACTAGGTTCAAAGAGCACACTGTTCCTGGCCTTGGTTGTTGATCTTGGCTTGATTTGCTTGTCCTTGGCTGTTTTTGGAGTCAAAGTTGGTGTGCTGCACATGAAAGTCTTCCTGCTGCCAGGGAAATGCTTTGAGCAGACTCGATGCCCTGATGTCGGCTTGAAATCTTTCCTGCCAACTAGATGAATCCACTGCTTCCTCAGAAGCTGCTTTTCCTCTGACCGACCATCAGGAAAATTGTAAAAAAAGAGGTGAGGGTCTCTTTTGCTATTACTGAAACATTCAGGGACGCAACAGGTGTACCCTCTCTTTCCTCCTTGTCTTCGCTTGATGTCTTCGGTTCCTGGTCTATCACCTTCATGGCTTCTTGATTCAATATAGGCTCCCTGTCTTCTGAAATAGAATTTATGCCCGGGCAAGAGTTTTTAAAAATACTATGGCTTTGATTTCTCGCTTGATTTGTGGCTGAATCTCTATATTCTGACATATTTGTACGATGCTTTTTAAGCTGTTTTTCACGAAGTCGATTCATAAAAATCAACAGTTTGGTTGCCTGCATGACCACTTGTCCCAGAATGCAAAGCGCAAATTCGCATTGAAGACGTAATTAGGGTAAAGGTCTATTGAAGTTAACAGACACGTATTAGGAAAACAGCTTACAATATCAGCAAAAAGAGAAAGGGCTATCGATTTTGAACTAGCCCTGAAGTATCCCCTTTGCACCATGCCACTTACAGTGGTGGATCCAGCGGGGTGCAAAGGGTGCAGTCAGACTTTCAAAGTACTGTTTCTTGTACCTGTTCCTGTGCGTGTTTCCAAAAAAAGCTAAAGATTTCTACTGATTTGATGTTTTCATCTATTTTGCATGAAAAATACCCTTTTATCCAAATAATTTTCTTTTGTCGCATTAATGTTTATAATAGTGGCATTTTCACCGGAACGAAATTCTGGTAGAATGCAAGTGCTGACCAAATATATTGCGGATGACAAAATCATCCTCCAATGAAATCCCATTATTCCATGCTATTCCGAGCACCGGTGGGTTCCTAAATTAGAATTGTCACGAACGGAGCTAGCCAGTTAACTCTTTTCTCACCGGTGCTCAGATCCAGCATTATCCAATCATTTGCTTTTTCACCGGTGGTCAACGTCATCTGAGCACCGGTCAAGACGAAATAGCCAACAAAAAATCAGGGAAATTGATGGATAGGGAACTGGCATAGGCTTTTGGGATTTGCAGCGATTTTTGGTGGTATTATAGGTGCATGAACAGGAACGTTGCTTTGATATTTATGGCAAAAGAAAAGCCTGGGCGTTGCGAAAGTTTTCGAGTTTTATAGGGAAGTCAATAGCGCTGACTCGCTCACTGATTCACAGCCCTTTTCTGGAAGTGTAGCGAAGCTACAGCCCAAGATACCTATCTATCAGATAAGTGGTAACATGCAAACTTTGTGGAAAATTGCAAGACATCAGCAAATATTACATGCATCTGGTTGAGGAATAGGGTGACATGCCAGGTTGCGTTTTATTAGCCATGTTATTAGTTGATTTGAGTTTCACAAACGTTAATCGATGTTGTTTGTTTTGAGGTAATTGTGATACTACGACAAAGCTTTAATTGAAATGTTGAGATATTCCCCTTGTTTTTTACGCGATTAATGGCATCACAGCCCCCTTTGTGATTTCTTTAATGGAAGAATAGTTCAAAGAGGCGTGTAAATGCCTGTCAAAGTTCTTGGAACATCAATAAAAATTTTAACATAATATATTAAATGAAAGAGAAGTAAAATTCATTTTTTAAGAATACAATTCCAAGCTGCAAAAGATAGCTTTCAACCAGTTTAACGAATTTCGTAGAACATTTTCTAAATTTTCATGAAATACATTGCCTTATTTTGTACAATACTTTCCTTGCTTCCATAGCCACTTTTGTTTACCGTAATCTATCATATTTTTGGCCCCATTAGCGAGTGGGGCCTATTGAGAAAAAGATAAAAATTCACCAATAAAAAATTGAGCTTTGGAATTTAAACAATGATTGTTTTTAGAAAAATGGGCATAATAATTACAAGATTTCATTTTCATCCGAGTCGAAATCCTAGTAGATTTGCAAAAGTACTGGTGTGGCATCTTGAATATTTAAATTGTCAAAACCTACAAATGTCTTTTTATGTAATTCTGTCAGTAGTTGCTGAAGATTTTCCAAATTGAAATAGCATAGGTTTTATTCAATTTATTTAAACTGATTACTATTGTTAAGATTTGCAAAATTATATTTTCAAAATATTTGGAGGGTGCTAATTAGAGAAATTTTGCTCAAAAGGGGGGGGGCCTGCATTAGAGAGGGACGCTCATTGGAAAAAATACGCTACTTAACATCGCCACCGAAAATGAACGTGGTCAATTTGTTGGGGATGGTCCCTTCAACTGAGCACCGTTCAAAAAATTTCCTGGATCCTCTTCTAACTTAGTATTGCAAATGCTGATGGATCTCAAAGAAAGATGGTTAGAAGCAAGCTAATGGAAATAATTTCAAAGAAAGCTAGTTTGGTATTGACCCATTCAAGAGATAGTCAGCCTCCTAGGAACATGGTCTCAGCGTTCATAATCGTTCTGATGGCAAGCATGTGGCAACTCACGTTAATTCCTGAAACATATGAAGAGCTCACATGGAAATTTTTAAGAAGTTTACCTACCGGTTACAGTAGAGTAGATATAGGTGCTGATACATATCGTGAAAAATCTATCAAAGGAGCGGAACGTTATAAATGAGGAAGTTCAAGCGAGATCATTATTTGTTCGCCAAAGTCAAAAGTAGTCAAAGGGCTTTTGAAGAATGGAAAAAACAAGATCGGTATGATATTGCTGATAAGGGAAGTGATGGAGGTCAAATGGCTCGATAAAGAGTTTCCAGATAACAGTGAAAATTTACTGTTCGACCAAGATTATGATGCACTTTAAGCAAACGATATAGAGAGGGATGAAGAGAGTGAGGAAGATGAAGAAAACTAACAAGGTATCTATCAAGTGATTTATTTAGTTTGACTTCTTGTACCTGCCATAGACCGGTTGTGCAAAATTAGGAAAGTGGACATAAACGAAGTTTTGGTTGCGTGTAGAGGTAATTTTTCCTTTTATGGTAAAGAGTGACAGCCTGTTCAAAAAGTAGCCTTACCCTATGGACCCTATGTGGTCAGAATTATTTTATTTTAAATAAAAACAGCGGTTTCACAAATCGCATCAATAACCCTTCTATAACCTAATGCTTCAATCACCAATCTTCGAGAATATACATGAAGAAAATTGTTTTTCTGTATTTGGTAAAGGGTAAAATGAGTCACGTGGCCAGAAAGATCACCCTCAAGGATGCCCAAACTTGTTCTTGATGATTGTCAATATATTGTCAATATAATCTTCAGTTAGATTACGCTTTGGTCGTTTAAAACGACAAATAATTTAAAAACTCCTCCGCAGAGGCAGTAGGCCTAAGATACCAGGAAGAAAAGCCCCCCTGCTACCAGACGCACCAGCAGATCCCCGTTTACCATCGCGATTCTGAATACCCTGGTCTCTAGCTAACTGGAATCTCATTATCACCTTCAGTTCTTATCTTTGCCCCCCTCTGCCAACAATGTTATGTACATACTGCAGATTATTTGCTTCATTTGCAACTACTTTTTGCTCATGTACCATATTTGCTTGTGTCAAAGCTGCAACTACATAATTTTATCCAAAAACAGCTTTCAATTTTACGAGTTGTTCCTATTCAAGAGTGGATGCTTTTTTCTTAAAACATTTCATTAGGAAAAATTTGAATATTCCAATATTACTAATTTGAACATTCAAATGGTGGCTTAAAGTTGGTTAAAATTTGCATGTCCATGAAATACCATTGATGTGTCTCTATTTCCTAACAACCTTAATGTATCACTATGTCTTAATGAATTATTCTAAAGACACTGTCAAAAAATATTTTGATTGTAAAAGGGTCAAATCATCGCGGTTTCCAATTGAAGATTCCATTTCTCAATTCAAGGGACCTTTGTTAATTTTTCCCCTTTCAAAATGTAGCTTTTGCCGGAGATTGGGCTTGCAGCTTAGAGCTGTCTTGTTCTATACATTATAGAATGTTGTTATTTGGATTAAATATAGTCATGAAAGTTGTAAGGGTCTAACCGTGTGCATAACTGAGTTTTAAATCATCGGCCAAGTGGTAGTTTTAAAAAACTATTTTTGGTTATAAATTTGCTGGTCTTTGAGATATTGATATGAAATAATCTCCAGGAGCAGGAGGCTGGTGATTAAAAAACTCTGTGGTACTTGATCGATACAAGCACATATTGGCATTATGGAGAAGAGCACTGACAATGTAGAGCTGACCCACAGGACTCAACCCAATTTTCTGATTTTTCTCGAAGTCCATGAAATTAAAACTATTGATGATATCCCCAAAAATCGATTCAACTAACACCCTAACTCGGCTCATGGACTAATCAAATGCATGCTCTGCTGGTGTTAGGTTGGGTCTTTTGGGAAATGGGCGTTGTGAATAAACACTGTGGGGCATGCAGGATCATCATACAAACATAGTGCTTGACCTTCTGGAGAGAAAGAATATTCTACCAGTTGAGGTAAAAGCCCAGACGTTGCAAGCAAAGCAATGTCATGATGACTTCCCTCTACAGGACCAACCAGGTTGGCAATCAAACCATTTGGTGCAACTACAGATTGAAATTTGATTGCATGCACCCATTTGTAACTGTTGAAAACAGGCCTTTGATTGTGTTTCGGCTTGCATATGGGCCTAACTGTACCGTCAATAAATCAAGGTTGGTCTAAGGTTGGTCTAAGATCTGGAGAAGGTAACCAAACGGTGTGTGTAACATGCCTACAAGCATGTTGGAAATCCCCATCATGCGCTCAACTGGGAACTGGGCGACCAAGCCTTGGAATTAAATCGCCATATCTGTGAGGATATGAGTGGCAACAAAAGAGGATGCAAAGTGCTTCAGCGGAGTCAAAAACAACACCCTTGTAGATCTCTGGTGGCAGATGAAGAGTATCTATCAGGATGTAAACATCTTCCTTCCTAAATCGGAACTCTTCTTTACACTCATCAGCATCCATCTGCTCCAAATCAAACCTTTGGTAATGCCAATACGGAAAGTACGGATTCCTTCAGACATTTGTGTCTGCCAGGAGAAGTGACTCTTTCCCATTGATGAGACGTGCATCATTAGCATAGAAAATTTAATTAAAGGCATTGAGTCATGGTAGATATACCTTCTCTATAGGGGGTCATTTGGTTTCAGGGTCATCGATGCTATATAGGGGGTCATTTGGTTTCAGCGTGATCGCTGCTATTTCGTGTGATACTTGCATTCGTTGTTGACAACTTGCTATTGATGAAAATTGCTTTGTCAATCAGTACGAGGTGAGTTCATGTGACCGGTTCCAGATCAACGAATAGCGTTGCAGTCATGAAAATCATGACTCAGCGGATTTTGGCACCTAGGGTATACCCAATCCATTTTATCATGACTCAATGCCTTTAACTCACTGAACGTTAGCCATGTTGGCTCTGAGTCGTCAATGTTAGATTTTGTGAAAACAACAAAATCAAATTGGGACACTGTTGGGACGATGTGACAGCACTAGTTTACAGGAACCCTGTGAGTCGTTGTCTTGGAAAATCGTAAGCTTTTTAATTTCCCATCATCCAATTCGTCATTTTCTCTTCATTTTATTTCTATATCTACCTCATTTATAGAAAATTTTCCTCACAAATTTTCCTCACATGGTTGCTTGTGACTGCCATGACCATTTCTCTCCAATCCACTCTGTTCTGGGCCATGGTTAGCACTTCGTAGAGTTGCATGCCAGTGAGCGATTTGATGTTATCAGTCCACCGCGTCGGGGTCTGCCCCTCCCTCTACTGCCCTCAACCATACCCAATATAGCAATCTTTTCTAAGCTGTCATCTGGTTTTCGTGCGGCGTGTCTGAAGTATGTGAGTTGTGCTCTATGAATGAGATTGAGTAGACTGTTTGGACGGTATACTCTGTCAAGCACGCTTGCATTGGTTTGCCTTTTGGACCAGTGGATGCTCAGCATATGACGCCCAACCACATTTCAAACGCGTCAATTCTTTTTCAGGAGCGTGTCTTCAAAGTCCATGCCTCCGCACCACAGAGGACGATGGGAAATACCAAAGACCGCATCAGTCGGATTTTCGTGTCTAACCGGATGTCATGGTTCTTCCATATCTTCTGTAGCTTTCCAACAGCAGACCTGCCCATCGCTAACCGTCGATCAATCTCCTTTTCACAGTCTCCATCAGGTCTAATCATCGAACTGAGAAAGTTAAAGTTGTTCACTTCCTCCACTTCTTTGCCGTCGACAAATATATGGTTGTCGTCTGCGGTGGTTTTCATGATTTTAGTTTTGTCGACAGAGAGATATAAACCGCATTTCTCACTTTCTACTTTGAGCTTTTGAAGCAATGTGTTCATATCTTGGATGGTTTCGGCGATGAGGGACGTGTCATCAGCGTATCTAAGCTCGTTTATCAACCGCCCACCAATAGATACACCCATTTCCATGTTCGATAACGCCTTCCTCATTATGTGTTCACCATATAAGTTGAAAAGGTGAGGGGAGAGAATGCACCCCTGTCTTACTCCCTTTCCAATGACAAATTCGTCGCTTTCACCACTTTCTGCTCTGACAACTGCACACTGGTTCCGGTAGAGTTCATGTAGGAGATGGATTATGTGTTCTGGAAAGCCCATATCTCTCATTATACTTAGCAAGAGGCCGTGGTCAACACAGTCGAAGGCCTTTGCGTAGTCAATAAAGCAAAGGTCGGATGTCGAAAAAAGAGCCGTAACAAGAGCTGGTGATTTGCTGCAGCAGTACTTGGGAGTTAGTCTTACCTCTCTAGACTTTCGCATCATATGCAAAAAATGCAATTGACAAATTCATTCTGCACTCAAAGTGAAAGAGAAAAAGAAGCAAACATTTGAAGAGGTTCGACTCAAATGTTCGAATTTCATTAGAAGAAGTGTTAAGAGACTGGCCCTTAGTAGTCCTAATCAAATTGCTGATCAGGAGCAGAAAGTTGTCAGGAAACCAGCTAAGAGACACAAGTTGAATTTTACAGGAAAGACTGTTGAAGCAGTTGGAAATGAAAACGATCCTTCTGGTTCATTATCACTAGCTGAGGAAATTGGCACCAAGAGAGACACAGGAGTTATTGTAAGTAAAAGATAATACTGGGAACTTTGTTGCATGCCCACAATATATTGCCCATGTCAACATTACGGTCTGGATGTGATCAAACAACGACAAACAGAATTCTTTTGAATTTTCAAATAACATAGGTTGGCCAAATAAACAGGGTTTTACTAAATATAAAGTTCTGCAATTTTCTTTTTATAGGAAAGCTGTTCGTGCTTGACAACACTGCCTGTCAGTTATGTTTCATGTGTTTGTAATATGGTAGCCAATTATATACCTGCCATAGCACAATGCATTTGGGTCGACAAAAATTTGAAAGAAGAAATACGAAACCTTTTCTTTCAAGAAATAGATTTGGAATTGAAAAACTTATGTTCAAATTTAGATACCATCTTTCGGACAGAATGTGTTGATTCTAAAGCAAACAAAATGACTTTGATGCACAAGAAAAAGAACTTTTGATCAGATGCCCAAGTTTTGCTAGTGCTTTTATCTATACTGACTCCAATAGAAGAAAATTAAAAGACAACAAGATTAAAACAGATAACAACATTAGACCAAGGATTATGACAACTGCTGGTATTCTTCTTCATTCCTGTAGTCAAAGAATGAATTTGCAACAATTTCCAATTATTACCAGTTTTGAATGCACATGTCATGCTGGCATGCGGACGTGGTTTTAACAGCTCTTCGCCAGAATGTAATTCAGTCAGTGTGAGAGATATTTTAATTTTTCTGTCTTTTAATAATAATTATGATTTAGGTAGGCTAATTATAAGTTCGGTTTTAATAATTATCAAGAATGGCTTCTAAGGAGAACGACGATCGCTTGGACGAAATAATCAAATAATCAAAGAAATCTCCGCGCAACACAATGCTGATTTTCAGAAATTGGACAACAGTTTGTCAAACTTTAAGATATTGATGGATTTCATTAACAGTCAATTTGAGAACTTCAAACACACAACAGAAAACCTTCTGAAAGCTAATACGGAATTAGAGAAGAAAAACGAGGATTTATCAAAAGATCTGAAACAAGTAAAGAAAGAGTTGGAAGCATCAATAAAACAACTCAACGATCTGGAGCAATATGGGAGATGTGACTGTATTGAAATTAGTGGGACTCCGCAAGAGAAAAACGAAAATGCTGAGGCCCAAATAATCAAGACTGGCGCAATACTCGACATTCCTGTAGAATCAAAAGACATCCAGGCCTGCCACAGATTAGGAAAAAGACACGACACACCCATCATCTGCAAATTCTTAAACAGGAAAACGGCAACCGCGTTTCTCGCAGCAAAAAAACACACAAAAAAGCCTTTCAGGGGAGAAAAACTTGGCTTCAAAGATCACCCGGAATGTAAGATTTACATGAATGAAAGCCTCACGAAAAGAAATAAGGATCTGATGTACAATATCAGAATGAAGAAACAAGAAAATAACTGGAAATTTATATGGTCTAGAAACGGAACAATGTATGCTCGAAAAGATGAAAATTCCGAATTCCTCAGAATCAACGACGAAGAAGACATTGGGAAAATGGTTTAGCGGTATTTAATCTTCAATCTGTTTTCAAATTATTACGTATCTTTCTGTCTTTACATATATATATTTTTCTGCTAAAAAAGCCCCTCCCTCATGATGGATAGTTTCCCCTGCCCAAAATGTGATTTAATTGTCTCGGAAGACCAAAACTCAATATTTTGCGATGTATGTAAAAATTGGTTTCATTTGAGATGCAGTGGCCTGACACGTCAGAGATTCGAGCACCTAGCCTCTGATTCGTCATCACAATGGTTTTGTAAAGAATGTATCGTTAGCGCCTTGCTCTTTCAAAAAATCAACAATACTCAATTTGTTAACTTAATTTCCTCTACACGGCGACAGGAAATGCTGTATATTGAATTCAACAAACATTCTTCTGTTTGCACTCGTCGTTTTAACAACACTGAAAAAGTGATACCTTGCTATATTTGCAAACACTACATTCATCGGAAATGACTTTGAATTCAAAGCACTGGCACTGCATGCACTGTCAAAATAGCACATTCCCTTTCATACAGTGAGCAATAACGAACTTCTGTCCGAAAACTTCAACTCCAATAATTCCTGCCCTTGTAATAATTCTATGAAAGATCTCACTGATTTTGACTGTGTAAATGTCATTTCAGAACTAAATTTAAATGAACTCGACCTTAACCACTTTCAACCTAATTCTAATAACGACATTGATCATAATTTGAATCTCAACTGTAACTTTGATTACTATACTACTCATGAATTTCATAAACTTCTTTCTAAACTTCACACAAAAACTAATGCATCATTTAGCTTAATGCATACTAACATTGGCTCAGTTAACAAAAACCTCCAAAAAATTGAACTACTAGCTACTCCCTTAAACCTGGTTCCCACTTGGTCGTTTGGGTCGTTGGAGTCATCAGAGTCGTTCCTGAGAGACACGAACGACCCAAAAAACACATTGATTTCCACTTGGTCGTTTGAGTCTTTCGAGTCGTTTGTTGTTGATGCTGTTCATTGCTTGCACCATGCATCGCTCATTTATTTTTGGCGGCATGCGTGGAAGGAACGATGATAGCATTTGATAAACAACAACTGATGTTGCAAAGTCAACTATTTATACCTCTGGTGACTTTGTACAGACGACGATGTTAGATCACTAAATTTCAGTGCAATAGCTTGCCATGATTTGATATTTTTGTATTTATTTTTAAACTATTTCCAGTAATTGTTATAATGGCACTCGTATTTTTGAACTTCTTCCATAAAGCTTGCTGTGAAATATTCAGCTATCTTGTTCTTGTTCTAGTCAAACACGCGGTTACAAGAAAATCTCCTTTTCTTGAAGAAAAGGTTATTAAAGCATGGGTCGTTTGAGTCGTTTGTCGGTTTCCACTTGCAAAAATCATTCATGCATGGGTATTTTGGGTCACGGAGATAGAATTTTTTCTATCTCTGCATAATTTTGACATAATTGCTGTTTCGGAAGCATGGATTACAAAAGACACAGATACCCAACACCTTGCCCTGCCTGGCTATCAAAATTACTATGGAACCCCTGGACTAAGTTGAAAGGGTGGGTGTGGCTTTTTTGTAGGCGATAATATATGTTTTACTCCAAGACCAGACCTGGATATCTCATTTTCTGATAACTCGAGTGAATTTGAAGCGAGTTTGATTGAAATCACAAATCAAGGCAATAAAAATTTCTTAATTGCTGTTATATACCGTCATCCCAGAATGAAAAATGATAATGACTTTTTGAATTACATATCAAATACTATTTCAAACAAAGTCAGGAACGAAAAGAAAACAGTATTTATTACTGGAGATTTCAACATAAACCTGTTAAACATTGATTCTGATGATTATACAAGTGAATACCTAAATTTACTCCTTTCTAATTTCTATCAACCTCACATACTTCAACCAACAAGAATCACCAACATTAATAAACCAACTTTAATTGACAATATATTCCTAAATTCAATCGAATTTGATACAATTAGTGGCAATTTTACCACTCCAATCTCAGATCATCTGCCTAACTTTATTTTTTGTCATAACTTGCACGCAATCGTTAAGAAACCTTTTAGAGGTTTTTACCGTGACTTCAAATTTTTCAACCCTGATAGATATGCATTTGACCTACGTAATGCAGCTTTAGAAGATAACTTACTATCAACTCATAGGGCCAACGAACAATACAATACACTTCATGAAACATTAATTACACTTCATGAAACCAATTTCGAGAAAAGTATATAAACAACGTCAAAAGCCTTGGATTACTAAAGGAATTCTAAAATCAATATCAATCAAAAATAAATATTACAAAAAATTCATGAC
Organism: Rhopilema esculentum; assembly: GCF_013076305.1. Next base: position 528,063 of record NW_027020174.1, on the reverse strand, counting down.
CACAAAAAAATCAGATTACTATAAGAAATATAAATACTACAGAGATCAAATTGATCATCTTATTAGAAAAAGTAGAAAAGACTACTACATTACCTATTTTGATAACTTTAAAGAAAACACCAAAAATCTATGGTCTGGGGTAAAAGAAATCATAAACAAGAAGTCAAACGATAAAAGTAATGGCCAATATTTACAGATAAATGGGAAACTAGTCTCGGACAATGAAAGAATTGCAAACTCATTCAATAAGTACTTCACAACAATAACTCAAAAACTACAAGAAAAAATGAAGTCATCATCAGTCCACTTTTCTAATTTTTTGCACAATAACAATCCCGAGAGTATATTCCTAGACCCTGTGACTCCTGAAGAAGTAAATAACATCATTGCTAATCTAGATGAAAGTAAAGCAAATGACTCATATGACATTCCAATTAAGTTAATTAAGCTGGTTCGTCATACTCTCTCAAAACCATTCTCGATTATTGCTAACTCATCATTCACAGAAGGAGTATTCCCTGACAAACTAAAATTTGCTAAGGTTTCACCAATTTACAAAAGCAAATCAAAGCAAGAAGTTGGAAATTATCGTCCTATTTCAATTCTTCCTATATTTCGTAAAATACTTGAAAAACTAATGAACCATCATTTGGTTCAGTTCTTAAATAAACACAATATCATCTTTGAACATCAATATGGGTTTCAAAAAAATAAATCAACTACACTAGCAATTCTGGAACTTCAATCACAACTAATCTACAATATTGAAAATAATCTTACATCATGCTGCATATTTCTCGATTTGTCCAAAGCATTTGATACAGTCAACCATAGTATACTACTAAGTACTAAGTAAGTTAGAGCACTATGGAATTAGGGGTGTAGGTCACAGCTGGTTTAAATCGTACTGAGATAATAGAACTCAAATTGTTACTATGAATGGCGAGAACTGTACAGAATTGAAAATTATTGTGGTGTCCCTCAAGGAAGCATATTAGGCCCCTTCCTCTTCTTGCTATACATTAATGATATTTACAACTCCTCCGAAGTCCTTGATTTTCGTCTCTTTGCTGATGACACAAATATTTTATTTGCTGATAAAAGCCTAGATACAATTGAACAAACAGTCAATTATGAAAAAAAATGTTTCTGAATGGCTTCTAGCCAATAAGTTATCACTCAATGTAGCTAAATCAAATTTTCTCATAGTGAGACCTCATAAAAACAATAGAATTGTAAATCTAAGAATTAATGACGAAAATCTAAAACAAGAAACCTCCTCAAAATACCTTGGTGTATTAATTGATGACAAACTTAACGGGAAACACCACATAAACCAATTAAATACCAAAATATCTAAAAGTATTGGTATCCTTTATAAATTAAGACATCTTGTACCAAAAAGCACCCTTGCAACACTATACAACTCTTTTATTAAATCTCACGTTCTTTATGGACTTCTTAACTGGGGTTGTGCTAATAAGACTACTCTTGAACCATTGAAAATAACCCTATGTAAAGCTGTCAGAGTAATAGACTTTGCTTCTTACACAGCTCACACATTGGCACTGGGACTACTTCCAAAAAACTTTGTAGATGCTAGAAAACATGGTGATGGCCCACACATCCGTTTATACAAAGTGCTCTTCTCTTTTTTAAACTTGAATCAAGACATAAATATTCATTTTATAGTTTGTTCACTCTGGCACAAGTGCACTATCTATTACCCCCTAAACTTGCTTATGAGCTAGTTTGGAATAGAAGAAACAACAGCCAAGGCAAGATTGATAGCAATGTAGAAAATGATAGACCTGTTGAGCACCATGTCAAGACCTTCAAAATGGACTGCAGGGACTTTCAGGGCAAAGTATCTTCAAAAAGTATACAAAGAGCTAGTCATAGTTACAATCAAATGAATAAGGTAATGGATAATTTTGACAAGGCAACGTCAGTGAAGAAACAATCTGGTAGGCATTCAAAACCAGACATCAGCAGTGATGTAAGAGATCTTTCAACGCAGTTTATTACAAAAAGAATCTTTGAATTTATACCTGGAAGAAATCATCAGGCATTTCCAGGATTTAAAAAGAATGTGTTGGAACAAATTGACACTGTTGCAGTTTCCGGGTGGATGAAAGAGAAACTCAAAGATTTCCAATCAATGAAAGTGTTCTGCCAATTTCAAGAACCCTTGATAAATCAATAAAGACCAGCAATGGCTGGCTTCTTATCTGATCTAGTACCTGTTATCAAGCAAAATCATTATTGAAAACCAGGAAATAGTGGAAAAATCACAAATTGCAGTGCTTGAACATCATAAGGTATTTGAGATTTTAGCTTAGTAATGAGGGGTCTTATTCCTTAGGAATTCAAGCAAAGCTATGGTGTTTCAAATTTTAGAGAAATCAAATTAGGTAATCTTTTTTATGTCAAAGATCTTTCAGTTGTTTTAGAAAAGTATAAATACCAGTGCATAAACCTTAAATAGACTGAATATGATATTGAATAACTAATCACTGTGAACACCCTATAGGGCTCCTGCGTTGGGAGTTATTTAATTTTAGATGCTCCAGAAGGTACTTAAAACGTGTGGGACTTCTTAAAGTAGTGAAAACATGCATAAAATCAAAATTAAAGGACATATATGCTTTTTAGTTCCTTCATCCAATATCTTGTTGATTCAATACACAATTTGACAAGTCAAATATATATAAATTTTGTTAGAAAATGCTTAAAAAATGAATTAAGTTGAATCATCACTGGATGAAGAAGGTAGTTTTGACTTGTATTTGTTTTGTAGGATGGCAAGATCGTCAGAATCGCAAGAGTCTTCTGAACACCCACTTTCTGATGTCTCGCATGGAGAATCTGAGTGTAATTCGGCAGAGACTTCACTATCAGGCAAAAGAACTCCAGGAATGTTAATGTTCACAAATGAATCACTGTACACAGCTTCAGTGACAATTTCCCATAGAGTTGTGCACAGATCACTGCTAAGGATACACGAGAACCTCATTCTATCTCCAGGCTCCTTTATTCTCGTGCAGTTGCCAACTATGTCATCAATGGCTTTTCTTGGAAAGCCAGATGTTATTTCACTCCCTGTGTACATCTTTGTGGTCGAGTTAGATTTTTAACCTGTATTGAGTCAATTTCTCCTTCAATTCATTTGCTGTTGTGTCTGACAGGACTGCATTGGTAGCAAATGGCTGCAACGATACTTGATTGTGTATCCATTTTTCATATGGTGACAGGACTGCTTGTTCTTTTGAACATTTCTTATTTAGGCCACAATCACATCTCTTGCAGCAAATATCACAACAGTTA